>CM075858.1:0-402527 GCA_037975125.1 Latrodectus hesperus | reverse complement strand
AAAAGAGCTTTGTTAGTTCAGCGAGGGGAAGGCTTTTAAGTTTTTAAATAAGTTTTTTAATACTTTTTAAGTTTTTTAATAATTAAGTTTTTTTATACAGCTGAAATAAGTGCTATAACATCATTAATCAATGGAGTATAGTAAAAAGTTAATACTTGTTCCTGAAGAACGACTTCACACAAGTGTCATGGAACATTTATCTGGAATTGATGAACAGATGTATGATATTTTAAACAAGAAAAATCTTTCAGAAGATGAAAAAGCTGCATTGTATTTACAAATCCTGCAGAAATATGTGAAATTTCCATCTTATTTTCAAACTTCAGTTCACTTGAATGTGGAAGAAAAGGAAGAAGAAGATTCAGCATTGACAAAAGAAGTGTCTGAGGTGAAAGATATGAAAAAAGAAATAATAGAAAATTTGGATCCAGTTGAGAATCAACTTATCAGCATTGCACATATTCGTCACAAGGCTTTGGCTAAAGAAGTTTATAGATTTCTCAAGTCTAACAATGAAATATTGTCGTGGACACCTAAAGGAGAAATTATTTATAAGCAAACAGTAATACCAGGAACAAACGTGTCAAAATTAATTGATAATATGCTGAGAAATACTAAAAATAGACCTGTCGGTCTGGATTTGTTTTTCAATGCTCGGAAAGAAATGAAAATACCCTCTAAATATGTTATGAATGAAAAGCTGCAAAATCTATCATCTGATTAAGATATTATTGATTTAAAACCTAATGTCTTTGCTAGGAAAAAATTGGAATGGATTAAATATTGACATTTGTAAACATAATAAAATATTTTTTTGGCAAATAAAAAATAATGTATGTATTTTCTTAATGTAGAAAATTTTTTTTCATTTATATATTTATTAACATAAAGAAATATATATATATATATATATATATATATATATATATATATATATATATATATATATATATATATATATATATATATATATATATATGCGATACAGTTTCCACATTACCTGAGTGAGGTATGTATCATAATGCGTTTTTTTATTTATAGAGGAAAATCGCCTGGAGCCCTATAAACCTTCTATTGAAAAACTAATAAATGCAAAAATGATTATAACCTGCTATTAATATCCATAAGGTAAAGTTGAATAATCAGATTGGATTACCCGCTTATCGTATACAATACGATATGTCTTACTTTCAGATTTATTCTCGACCTTTCGTCTTTTGGCATCCCTAGTTATTTTTGCTGGATTCACTACAGTTATAGTTTTATTATCATTTAAGTTTTGCACCATATCCTTTACCGCTGTGTAGTTTAATAATTGCGTATTTCTATAGTTTAATGTGAATCCTCGTATTTTACATTCCACGACTCCCTTAGCTGTTCTGTATCCATAATTCTTTGGACCACCTGAAAAACAGACCATATTTTTTTAACAAAATAATAATAATAAATGAATATAAATTATTTTATTCTTAGAAATAAAATCGTTCTAATATTTACCTGATACAAATGTTATCACATCCCCATTCAACTCATCTGTAAAATCTCCCAAATAATCCCCTAATTTTGGATCATTTTCAGGTTCACTTTTGAAAATGATACTATCAGTGTCAAAATACAAAATGCGATCTCCTAATTTTTGAATTTCATCATATAATTTCAGCCGAGCATAAGCTGTAGTGAAAGCAGCAATGAAAATATTCGTATTGGATTCTTGTTTTATAAACTCATTTACACTTGTCCACTGGAAAGCCGCGATTTCGGATGTTGGAAAATACACGTCTTTTATCTGAAAATATAAAATAAGAGAAAATCATTTGCATAATCATTTACACTTATTTATTTTATATTATCATTGAACAAGATTTTTGTTTAGTATTTTAAATAAATAAAGCTTACGTTTTTCGTTTTATCTAATAATATTCTGTTAAACTGTGGAATGGAATTTACATATGTCAACTGAGTTTTATTGAGATTCATTCCCCATCTAATATAAAAAAATAAATAATAAGTCATCATTGTTATTAAATTTTATAAAAGCTTAAAAACAAAGAAACCATACAAAATTAAGTAATATTTACCTTCCCCAGAAGCTATTTAAAGCTAATTTTGCAACTTGTCTCCTTCCAGGGTTATATGAGATCAAGTTTGAATCTAATTCAATTCCCTCATGGTTCTTATAATCATTAATATATTTCTTCTTAAGTTGTGCATTTGTGCATTGACTTGGCCACCCCGAAGCCTCTTGTTTTATTTTTAAAAACAAGTCTATGTAGGATTTAAATAATTCGCTTGATGCAGATTCAAAATGATATAATAAGATTCTGAACTTTGAACAAATAAAAAAAAAAAAAAAAAAAAAAAAAAAAAAAAAAAAATGATACAGCATTTTAGTAGAAACGAAAATATGCATTTTTTTCCTCACCTTCACAGTTGAATATCCACAAGAAATAGCCTTTTTCAACTCTTCGCTGACCAAAGTTCCTATTAATGACCGTACCTCATCACTATGATCACATTTTTCTCCGTTCAATGTTTCTGCACAGAATTTACAGAGAGGGAACATTAACTTTCCTTGACAGCGATATGGTAACACAGGATGTAATGATTTTCTTGGAGGTAAAATACGGCATTTGATTACTCAAAAATAATTATTTATATTTTCAAAATTCTCAGTAATGATTTTAGGATGGCCTACTGGATACTTGCAGTATTTGTTCACCCAAGGGTAAAGGTTGGTAAAATCAAAATATTTTGCTTCACCCTCATAATATAACTTCACTGCATTCGTTCAACCCCCATAAAAAGCATCCCTGGGATTTAACCTGTCTACGATATCATGATTTCTTAAAAATTCTTGCAAGCGTTCATCAGTTTTTTTCATGATTAAAAAATCATGCTCCCACATCTCAATTATTTTATATCCACTGTTTTTAAGTTTTTCGGTTGTTTTTTCTGTTTTTCGATTCAAAGTTTCCAATCGATATTCCATTTAACAGGTTAACTGAATCACCATTGTAACATTTCAAACACCTATGGAAAAAACAGCCATGGTATTGATAAAATGTCTTTGTTTCCTCACAATAACCATCGACAGATATGCCTAAGATCTTTTTTCCCCTAATCTGTTCTTTCCATGATCAATTACTATACCTTCTATATCAGCAAGGAAGTCTAGCCAACGAATAGAATCCTGGCTGCATGTTGTATTATTAAAATTTCCATTGCAAGGAATCATGCCTATACTGTTTGGAATAATGTGACCCGCTCTATAAATTGCCATACAACATGACGCAATGGTCACATACATGAAAGGATCCACATTAGAAATTTCTAGAAACTGTTGTTGAAATTCTAAGCAACTTCTCCGTAAAATATCGACATCTGATCTATAAATCAATAAATAAATAGATATATATGTATATATATATATATATATATATATATATATATATATATATATATATATATATATATATATATATATATATAAAAGGAAATATAAGAAAAATTAGGAAATATGAGGAAGAAATAATAATTGAAAAAGAAACTATACCTGCAATATTCCAAAATTTCTTTTTGAAGTTGAATGTCTCTTCTTTTCTCTTTTCATACCAACAGAAAAAATCTTGTCGTTGTTTCAAGGTCATAGTGTCCGGTGAATAATACAGGGCATCAGGTACATTTCGAATATAGTCTTGGTTACTTTTTGTATTGAACAAATGGGGAAAATATCCCTTTTGAAGTTCAATAAAACCAAATGTTTTTGGGAGTTTTCCTAGTGACATGGGCAAAAAATTGAAAGAGTCTATAACTCTTATATTTAAACTTTTTAAATTTATCACCATTATTTTTGAACCGTTAGGAATAATTTTCGGTTGCATTCCTTGCCGTATCACCCAAGATAAAACAAATTGTCCGTCAAAGGCTTTCATATTATGGGCAATTAAAGTATACCCATAATGTTGTGGAGAAAATATATACTTACAAAAACTTTCACATGCATCATATTCTGCAAATACTTTTTCTTCTCCATTGGCATACTGTAAAACTGCCAAAATTACTTCATGCTCGCCCGTTGACTGATATGTTTCAAAATCAAAAAATATTAATTTATCATTCTTTTTAATTGGATCTTTTTTCTCAAGAAAACATATATGAACTGATAAATCAACATATTTCTTACAAGAGGGACATTTGATCGTCCCACAGCGAAGTTCTATTTTTGGACAATCGCGTCTTTTGATAATTTTACAGCATTCTCGACATTGATAAATTTTCTCGCAAATTGAGTATAACTGACACCTTGTAGTACTCTTGTGTCTTGAAGAACATTCTCTTGACTGACAATCTGTCACAATCGAAACACCGCATTACATCTCCGGGACAACAATTTAAACCCAAACATATATTGCATCGAAATGAGCAATGATGATCAATTTTATTTTGGTAGGGCTTATCGCAACCCTCGCAGTAATAATTGCAACCGTAAAACCCTTTCATAGATTTAATTACATCAAAATGCTCATCGTGATGCCATAAATATATGATAGGCGATTTTTTGTTATCGGTCTTATACACCACCTATTGTAAAAATAAATAAATAAATATATACATATATATACATAGAAAAAAAGTAAATTGATTATTTATTTTTTTATCAAGAAAAAAATTAATACTATATGTATTTATATATGTATATATACATTTTTTATTTATTTTTTTTAAAATGTGGAAGTACATAGATACATAGAAAAAAATAAGTAAATAATTTATTTATTTTCTTTGATAAAGAAAAAAGATTAATAATTTATATATTCTCATGCATTTAAATCTTTGATTATTTTTCCATCTTTTTTTAATTTATTAATGATACGTATCTTAAAAAACTTACCTTATTCATATTGCTTGCAGACACCACAATTTTAATATCCAATATGTTGGCAAACAACTCAATTTCTTGTAATCCACAGCCGCCTCGTGGTATTCCAGCTTTATCATACAAATCCTCAGCCTTTCGTTGTAGAGCTGTTCGTCGACGATCCCTTAGTGTGTGATAAGAACCAACATTTTTCAAGATCGCGAGCCCCATCAAAGCTGCTTTACCACAACATAACCCTGAATCGTCTTTAGGTATTGTAATCATAGACTGGTTACGCAAGCGATCAACAGTGATGTTAACTACCTTCCGATTTGTTTTCCCCGATCCAACAGGTCTCTTGATTTTCATAATGTCGACATGAAATCCATCATCTAATACGATCGCACCTTTACTCTGGGAAACTTTAATTACTGCAGCAAGTATTTTTTCGACGTTCATATCAGATATTTTTGTCTACCAAGTTGAAATTAGCTTATCCAAATGATCCGAAAATACACAAAACCTAATTAAATCCTCTGGTGCCATATCTTCAGTTTCCTGCGTCAATAGTATAGAGAATAAAGACCTAACAATAAATCCAATCGAATGGAGAGGCGCGTTTCTAACATCATCAGGCATGCGTTCTGGACACAGCCGCACATCATAACATGCTTCTTCAGAATTGTATTTCTTATTTGGACGCTTGGCTCTTTCTTTAACTATTAGACAATTTCGTATCTATAATAAATGAATACTAATTTACTTAGTTATTAAATAGATATAAAATAGCTTATTTTTAAAATAAAACTTAAAAACTGAATATACCTGATCATCTGTAAATTCAACTTGGTCACCATTGCCATTACCATGCATAGAATTTTCCTATTAAATAAAATTTAATGAATAAAATTACAATGATATTTTTAATTTTTTTTATACTTTATAGAACAGTATATTAGTGATTAAATCCTTGCATTTGGTTATCAGAATCATCGTCATAATCTGATAATGGATTTTCTAAAAATACTTGTGAAGTTTCACTTAACCTGATATAAGAGAGAAAAATATGTATATATTTTATTTATTCATTTTAGGAAAAAAATCATAGTCCATATAAACTTTATAAAAAAAATAAATAAGTCTTACATCGTCATAATCAGAATCATAAAAATCTCGTTTCAATGGACAAGAATGGATGGAGTTTTCAGTGTAAACAAAAACAAACCTCAGTTGACCGGAAACTACCTTAAATACTTCCGGTTCTCTCTCTTCCCATTGAAAATCAATGCAATCGCAAAAATTTTTATTTAAATATTTTTAGGTATTTATTTCTGTATAGGAATTTTTTTTTATTTTATCCGTTAAAATTATAACTTTTAATAAGAGTGCAATCAGTGGTGATCCAGTAATTTTTTAAATATTTTTTTAATTCTTACTTAAATAATCCTGATGGATTACCATATTTTGGGAGTAATCGCTCTTATTGGCGAAATTAGGATCAATTGTTGATATACCGTAACCCACATTCAAACTCTTGTTATTATTTATCTCAATTGTTAATCATTTTCTTCTTTAATTTTATGCATTTATTCCAAAAACTCAAGAAATATATTTTGTGTGCGATTGAACTATAAATCATTTCAAATATGAAGCAAGGTATTATTTATGCTTTCCTTTATAGTATTATAAATTTCATTAAAATTTTCTTGATCATGCTAGAATATATGAATTGGTATCAATAATGAGTAGAACAAAATTGTAACGATGTTTATTTACTTGTTTTTTATTACTATTTAAACAAGTCTTGGTTTTTATAGCAATTAAAATTTAAGTCTTATTTTTATGAGTTGATTTAATATATAGCTAATTAAATTAAGGATTGTAAATATTAGTTTTTAAATTATAACATTAAATATATGATTAAAATTTTAATAAACATTTTATAAAATGGTATTTAATATTTTTTGAAATAAAATAATTGTTTGAATTTTTTATTTTAAACCTTAAATTTACGTTTTTCAGATGAGTAGTACTTATTATAGCAATCTAGATGATGAATCGAAAAAGCGGTATATCTCAAAATTAACCATTGTTGGGGAAAGATTACCAGATCCATTGGATGAAGATTTAAGAAAATTCTTATTTCAACTAAATAAGTACAAAATTTGGCCTAAAGTTTCTTTTGGGGATGTATATATGTATCTGGTTGTAAAGAAATGCTTCTATACAAATGAAGCATTTGAAAATTATAAGGCACTGGATTGCTACAATTTTCTTTTAAGTGGAAAAGTCCATGATGTGAAAGCCTACAAATATGCATAATGACTTGTAGCGTGCAGGCAAGTCAAACATCTAAGAAATTTCACATGCCATGGGCTATTATTGAGTGTAGTGGCAAAATCATTAGTGGACACTGCACTTGTATGGCTGGGTATGACTTATTTATATTTGTTTAGTATTACATATTAAAAAATTTTGCTTGATGTAAATTTAAAAGTGGAAATAATATACTAATAACTATATAATTGTAGCAAATCTTCTGAAAACATAATTGTATTTATTCTATGAAATATATATCTATATATATTAATAATTATATTGTTATTAGATTAGGAGAAGCTTGCTCTCATGTTTCAGCTTTATTATTAACTGTTGAAACTGCTGTGAGAGAAGGGTTAACTAATCCATCTTGTACATCAACGCCATGCTCATGGAAGACTGTTTCAAAAAAGGTAAGTCATTCTTAAGATGTAGATATGAAAAATTATATATTTTATTAATAATAAGTTATCATTTTTGCTTTTAATATTTGTAAAGCAAAATAGTTTTTTCAAGTAATCTACATATCATTAGTCTGCAAATATAATTTAAAATGGATATTTATATTTAGAATAAATTCACTAACAGCAGAAAAATATAAAAATGTTTATAAGATACTTATATTTTTCTTGCTAATTTTTTTCTAACAATTTCTCTAATGTTTGTTTATTATTTAAATAATCAAATATGTCATTAAATATAATATAAAATCTTTCATATATTTATTCACAGGCAGAACATGTTCTGGCCTCAGAAATAAATTTCAGTCATCAAAAGACTAAAACAGTATCTACTTCAATTTCATCATCATTACCTTCAGCTGAATCTTATACAAGTTTTCTGGATATTGTGAAGGTAAGTATTTAAATTATTTTGGATATATCATATAAATATTAATATTTATAGCTAAATTTTTAAACTTTCTTTCTCATAAAAAGAAACAATAATAGCAATGTACAAAATAACTAACTGTTGATAGAAGTTTTATTTGATGGTAATTATGATGTAATCTTTGAATGTAAAAAATTTTTTTTCAATATAATTGTTTTGAATCATTCTGAAAAATTTGTCATTATTATCAGATAAAATTTTATAACTATTTTTTTTGGTAATTAAAGCACCTATTTTGATTACAGACAATTTTAAATTTAATTATAAATTCAAGGTTCTCAATTTTTAGTTTATGATTATAATAATAATTATAAAGTTGTGTTTACAAGAAAAATCTGAGTATTTTCTTTTTTTTTTTTTTTTTTTTTTTTTTTTGATTATAGATATTTACAATGACAGGAAACTATAGCTACCTTTTAAATATATTCAAATGTGTATTTTGATTTTGTTGAAATTCGTTAAACGAACAAGAGTCCATGAATCGCAAAAAGAATATTTAATGAAGCAAGTTACAAAGAAAGAAATTATACATATACTAAACTAATTGAACAGAACATTGTGTATTTATAGATTTTGGACAGCTTGAACACAACCACCAATCAGAAGGCAGCGCAGCAGACGATTTGTAAGAGCAGACGATTGCGGACGTCTTAGAAGACTACAGTTTTACAGACGATAATAGACTTACTTTGTGTTTCTTTGCGATTACTTGCATTATATTATTTACAACACTCGCCCTTAATCACAAAGAAACATGCACAATAAAATCATATAAATCAATAAAAAAATATACATTAAGAAATTAGAAACGTTCAAGCCATCCACACAATATTTACATTAACACGATATAATCTAATACAATTTTAATCCACATAATGGTAAAAGTTCTTTTAATTTAAACTTAGATAAAGATTTTGTAAACATATCAGCAATTTGTAGGTTAGATGAAATATAGTAAACTTTTATATCATGATAATTCAAGATATGTTGAATAAATTTTAATTTAATGTCTATATGTTTTAATCGACCTTTGTTGTTTTCCTTTGTTACACACTTAATACAAGATTGATTATCTTCAAAAATCATGATTTCTTTAATATCAGTTAATTCCAAAATAATGTTTTTCAACCACAATGCATCTTGAATGGCTTTACTTAGGGCAATAATTTCTGCTTCTGTAGAAGATAAAGCAATACAATTTTGTTTTCGGCAAGACCAAGATATTGGACAATTATTAAACATAATTATGTTACCAGAAATGGATTTTCTGTCATTTGGGTTTGCACCCCAGTTAGCATCTGCATAGATATTTAAGCATGAATTTTTATCCACACACTTTTTATATTCCAGTTTTAAAGTTAAAGTACCTTTCAGATATCTCAAGATTCTTTTCAATGCACTCCAAGCACTATCAGTAGGGTGTTCTTGAAGTTGACTCAAACAGTTTACAGCATAAAGGATATCTGGACGAGATGTATATGCTAAATAAATTAAAGATCCTATTAGTTCTCGGTAGGGTCCACAAAAAGCACTTCCTTTCTCAAAATCAGCTGCTGTTGCTCCTACTTCCATGGGAGTAGAGACTATTTTAGCATCAAACATTTTAAATTTGTTTAATAAATTCAAAATATATGTTTCTTGATCTAGATACAGTCCATCAGGTGTAAATGTAATTTTAATTCCTAAAAATTCAGAAACTGTTCCAGATTTAGACATTTCAAATTCTTTTGATAATAATCCAATTATAATTTTGATTTCACTATCATCAGTACCCGCAATTAATAAATCGTCCACATAAAGTGCTATTAGAATTCTTTCACCTTTTGACTGACGAATAAAAATGCATTGTTCACTATTTAATGGTTTAAAGTTTAATTTGATAATGAAATTTAAAAATTTTACATACCATTGACGAGGTGACTGCTTAAGTCCGTATAAGCTTTTCTTTAACCGGCACTTCCTGCCACTATTATCATAATATCCTTCTGGTTGATCCATGTAAATAGTTTCTTTTAATTCACCATTGAGAAATGCAGTTTTAACATCCAGTGAATAAACTTTTAAATTTTCTTGAAGAATAATAGTAAACACTATACGTAATGCAGGAATACTGATAACTGGTGAAAATGTTTTATCATAATCCACTCCTTCTCTTTGCATAAAACCACGAGCAACAAGTCGAGCCTTATATTTTCCATCTCGTTTTTCGCGTAGAACCCATTTGCATAAAATTGCACGTTTCCCATGTGGTAATTCTTCAAGACACCAAACTTCGTTCTTTTCCATGGACTGCATTTCTTCATCCATTGCTTTCTTCCAAAGATTCTGTTCTTCCTCTGGCAGTGCAGATAAATCTTTAAACGACAACGAATCTTCAAAAATTACCATTGCTTTATAAACTTCTGGTTCAGGATATTTAACTGGTGGTTTCTTTTGCCTTTGTGGTCTTTCCAAAATTTCTTCTGTAGTAATTGTTTCAGTAATATTTTCTTCACCACCAATTTCTTCAACATCATCTTCATTTTCCGAAATAATGGAATCCACATTCAGAATATTTTTATCTTCTAAATCCATTTTTCTTTCTTCGTTAAACACAACGTTCCTTGATATCACTATTCTCTTTGAATCTGGATCCATTAAACGATATCCCATAGTCATATATCCCACAAATATCATTCTGTTTGACTTCTTATCTAACTTCTTCCTTTGAGAAGGAGGAACCAACATGTATGCATCGCATCCAAATACTCGAATGTTTTGAAGATCGGATGGTTGGTTGGTTGGTTGGGTTTTCTGGCGCAAGGTCCAAACAGGACAAGCTGCGCCAAGTCTAAAATTATTGTTGATTTACATTTTTTTATTATTTTTATTTATTTATTTATTTATTTTTTTTTTTTGCAAAAAAAACCCAAACAACATTAAAATTTTAAAAAACAAAAATCAGTGTAAATATAGTTTTAAAATCTTTTTATGAAATATAAAAAGTAAATAATTTAGATATATATATATATTTTAAAATTCATAACATATATTTAAATAAAATTTAAGAAACCTATAGCTCTCAAAAATGCAAATAGGCTTCGATGGGGTGGATGCCCCAATAAATCAAATGAAGTTAAAATGTCAGTTTTAAAATAGTGTAAACGTAAATGGTTAAAATCTTGACATGAGATTAAAATATGATATACTGTGTAGGGTTCATCACACGTTTCACACCATGGACACAACTCACTTAGAAATAAATGCCCGTGTGTGAAACGTGTGTGTCCGATACGAAGGCGAGTCAAACAGACATCAGCACTTCGTAACGGTAAAACTGACAATGAGATGAGGGATGAGAAAATGCTATGCAGTTTGTTTCCGACCTGAAAGTTCCACGATTCCTGCCAAAGACCATATATAAATCTTTTTATACCCTTTCTCACATCTGAGAGCGGAACCGATGGTAAAATTGGTTCTTCAGCAGCCTTTGCAGCTGCATCCGCTCTCTCGATTCCATCAAGACCCATGTGGCTTGGTATCCAACAAAATACAATTTCTTTTCCCTTGCCAGCAAGGGAATCTAATACTTTAAAAATTCTGGACACAACTGGATGACATGTAACGCTATTGTTCTTCAAAGCCTCTAAAATACTCATGCTGTCAGTATAGATACAGTATTGAAGATAATCATCTGTATTCACATGCTGAAGCGCATAATAAATAGCTGTGGCTTCAGCAGTAAAGATGGAGCAGGACGAATGTAGGCTGTAGCTAAAAGTTATGTTATTGATAAAAATTCCACAGCCGACATGTCCTGAGGTCTTAGATCCATCCGTGAATACAGGTTTGTAAGATTGGTTCTGACAGCGATGAGAACAATATAGCTGTTGAAAAACAATAGGTGTTGTGTCCGATTTTCTAAATTGTGCAAAAGTATTTATAAATGTATTTGTTGGTTGATACCAAGGTGGATAGAGATTTTGGTCTATAGTCTCTATCTGAACATCACATAGGTCTGTGAGCCATAGATGTGATTTAGCTCGTGTGAGAAAAGGTGGGATGCTCATTGGTCGAGCATCAAACAGTCTTTTAAGAGAGGCATTAGGAACCATGGAACGTATCGGATGATTAGGGGTCGACATGATCTTAGCATAATAATTGAGAGACTGCTGCATTCGTCTCAGGTCTAACGGTAATTGATGACATATCACGTATAGACTCTGGACGGGTGATGTGCGGAATGCCCCAGAGCATATTCTCAAAGCAGAGTGATGAACTGTGTCCAGTCTTCGTAAAATAGAAGATCTAGCCGATCCATAAACAACACACCCGTAGTCAATGCGGGATAGAATCAATGACTGATAAATTCGAAGTAGTGATGTGCGATCTGCACCCCAAGATGTATTTGACAACACCTTGAGGATATTAAGCGATCGCTCACACTTCTTCCGCAAATACAAAACATGCGAAAGAAAGGTTAATTTTCGGTCAAAGATAATACCCAAGAATTTTATTTCATTGACTACTTGTATTGGAGTGTTGTTGATATAAATAGTTGGATCATTATGCAGGCTAGTCTTTCTGCAGAAGTGGACACATTTACTCTTGCTTGGTGATAAGGTATGGCCATTCTCAGCACACCATGCAGCAAGTTTATTAACTGCTGTTTGCAGTTGTCTCTCAATTAATCGCATATTGGACCCCTCGCATGATATTTGCAGGTCGTCAACAAACAAAGTACCATTTACTGATGATGGAAGTTGATGAAGAATGTTACTGATGAAGAGGCTAAAAAGTGTGACGCTTAAAATAGAGCCCTGAGGAACACCCTCAGATTGTGTAAAAGTATTGGACGTATGGCGTCCAATACGTACTTTAAAACCACGGGAGCATAAAAAATTCTGTAGAAATATCGGCAGATTACCCCGAAAGCCAAAATCATATAATGTACGGAGAATTCCATATCGCCATGTACGGTCGTATGCCTTCTCGATGTCAAAGAAAATGGAGACCAGATGGTTTCTCCGCACAAAAGCATTGCGGATTTGGGTCTCCAAATATGTGATATTATCAAGAGTGGATCTCCCTTTACGGAAGCCACTCTGATTATTATGTATACATTTATTTTTTTCTAAGACATATACGAGACGGGCGTTGACCATACGTTCGAGAGTCTTACAGAAGCAACTCGTCAGAGCAATTGGTCGATAATTTGAAGGATCTGAAGGATCCTTACCAGCCTTGAGGACAGGAATCACTATTGCTTCTTGCCATATAGATGGAAATTCATTTTCCGTCCAGATCCTATTGAACAGGTAAAGTAAGTTCAACAGGGAGTCTGGACTCAAATGTTGAAGCATGACATAAATGATTCCATCAGGTCCTGGACTGGTGTTATTGGCCTGCTCTAATGCTTTCTTCAGTTCAAACATTCCGAATTCACAGTTGTACGGTAAAGTTTGTCGATGGTTGAAGCGAATTGGTACTCGCTCAGCTCGACTCTTAGTCCTCAAAAACGAAGGACTGTAAGAGTTCGAGCTTGAGACGTTAGCAAATGCTTCACCAAGGACGTTAGCTATATCCGTAGGAGAAGAGTATATAGCAGCTCCGGATTTTAAAATAGGAATTGAAAATTCTCTATAAATTCCATTGGCTGCTTTCACCCTTCTCCACAACTGCTTACTGGAAGTTGAAGATGTTATAGAAGATAAATAGCAGGACCAGGATCCCTTCTGACTTTGACGACGGGCTCTGCGAGCTAATGCTTTTGCTCTCTTAAAGGCGATAAGATTCTCCGTTGTGGGGTACCTCCTAAATATCCCCCAAAACTTCCTCTGTTTTTTATATGTTTCTTGGCATTGTTTGTTCCACCAAGGTTTGCAACGCCTGTGTGGTATAGAGGAACTCTTAGGTATTGATGCATCAGCTGCTTTCTTAATTGTTTCAGTGACTTTACTAACGGCAATATCAATATCTTCGATCGAGACCATTTTATCATCAACAACTGCCAATTGTGTAAATAACGTCCAATCTGCCCGACTGTACACGTAAGTAGGTAAGCGTTGTCTTACACTACTACCTCCAGTCTGGGAGATGACGAGAGGAAAATGATCGCTATTATGCAGATCATTTCCTACATTTAAATTTAACAATGGCAGTAGTGAGGGAGAACTAATGGCCAGATCGAGAGAATGAAATGTTCTTGTGGGTATGTGAAAGTAGGTCTTTTCGTCGGTATTAAGCAGACAGAGACTGTTATCTGAAATAAACCGCTCTATCTGCCGACCGCGAGAGTTGGTATCATCACTTCCCCACAAAGAATTATGGCCGTTAAAGTCACCTAACAGCAGAAAAGGCGTTGGCAGCTGATCTATTAATGCATCGAGTTCCTCTTGGCGGATGACATCATGTGGTGGCAAATACAAACTACAGACTGTCAACAAGCATGATGTGATAATTTGCACAGCTACAGCCTGTAGTGTAGTATATAAATGTTGGGCAGTGCTGGGATAGTTGTTGGATGTTAATATGCAAACACCTCCAGACACTGCACCATCGTCACCACAGTCTTTTCTAAAGCTTTTAAACCCACGCATGGAGAAGTTATTGCTTGACTTCAGGAATGTTTCCTGAAGTGCAACACATGCGGGGTTGTAGGCTGAAATTATAGACTTGATGTCATCATGATGAGAACGCAAACCATGGCAGTTCCAAGAAACAAAGGAAGTTATTGTTGAATTTTAAAAGCTCCTTTCCCGGAGCTGGAAGGCATGTCATCTGACATCTCCTCAAGTGACAGATCTTCGTCAGAGGGATGCAGAGACACAGCATCAGCTTCCAGGGATAAGGCTTTACGGGTGGATAGGGAGGGCCTAAAATTGCCCTCCTTTGCAGATCTTAGTTTTAAGGCCTTTATACCTTTTGATCTGGAAATAGGAGCTTTTTTGCGGGTAGTCGATGTGGAGGTCGATTTTGGCCTTTGTGCGGTAGTAGGGGGTAATTTAACTATCGGAAGTGAAAGACTATTAGTTTGCGTACTAGTTGTTCTGGTGACCTTGGCGGCGACAGATGCATAGCTAACTCCTGCTTGAGGTGTACGTGCTGTAACAGCTCGTCTCGCCTCAGGATATGAAACGTTATTCTTAACTTTAGTGGTTGTGATCTCCTTCTCCAGTAACCAGATAGGACAACTTCTAGCGTAGGAGGGGTGGTCACCTTTACAGTTGACACACCTCTCCTTTGCAGTACAAGACGAACTGTCGTGGCCAACTGCTGCGCAGCGAGCGCAAGTCAGTTTGCCTCTGCAAGTCGCTTTGGAGTGACCAAATCTCTGGCACTGGAAACAACGCAAAGGATTTGGTATAAACGGCCTGACGGATAGATGCATATACGCAGCTTTAATATGCTGCGGTAGGTCTGGCGTCGCAAATGTCAGTACGAGATGTTTAGTATTAATTATCTGCCCATCCCGTCTGACAGTGATGCGTTTAACAGCGCAGACCTTTTGATCTATAAGATTTTCTAAGATCTCGTCCGTAGGCGTATTTAGCAAATCCTTGGCGGATACCACACCACGTGAAAAGTTAAGATTCAAGTGAGGAGAGACAGACACCTCAAGGTTAGCTAGCTTATTCATGTTGCCAATCAGAGTTGCTTGTGCATCTGAAGCAACTTCTATCATCAAATCACCAGAACGAAGCTTCCGGATGCTCTTCACTTCGCCGATATTGCCAGAAATACCTTTCTGGATTAGGAAAGGGGATACATTATCAAATGTACCCTCCTTTCGCTTCACAATATAAAATTTGGCTTTCAAATGTTTCAATGTATGCTCCCGTGGGAGAGAAGAGAATAATATTTCCATAATAAAGATGGAAATTTCGGGACCTGACGGCACCACCCACCACCGAGTCCAACAAGGGGATGCAGACCAGCTGCACCAGTGCTAGTCAGGTCCTATACGCTCACAGTACATCCCTGAAGTGGCCTCCACCCTTAACGAGTCACCCAGTAGATGTACCGATCGCTTGATCCATAAAGCCGATTGATGTACTGAGGACCACAACACACCTCCCGTTTATCTGAAGCAGAGGCCAAAGTAATGTGTTGGTCTCTGGGGGCCTCAATTACCAGGACCCTCCTTTCCAGGGACACTGGTCTCCACGCACGGCAAACACGTGGGTGATTTAGTCCTCAAGAGTAGCTAATAGCAACAGAGCGGCGAAAGCTACTCAAGGGAAGCCCTCAACCTCTTACGAGGCAACCACGCTGAGGGAGAATAGGAAGAAAAAGCAGAAGAGTAGAGGAGAGAAGAAAAGAAAGAAGAGGACAGATCACTGGGGTACCTCGGGATTGTGACACCCGTGTTTACTTAAAGAAGGTAAACCCCCTGAGGGGTTGAAGATCGGAATCTTTACCATATTTCAATTTATAAGGAATACAGTTTTCTATGGATCTACTAGGAATTCTGTTTCTTAGGTATGCAGCAGTTAAAATTGCAAATCCCCAAAATTTCTTGCTAAGTTTTGCTTCAAATATTAAAGCTCCCCCTTTTTCTAACAATGTACGATTTGCACGCTCAGCAACTCCATTTAAAGGTGCAGTGTATGGAGGAACTGGATCTATTGTAACACCAAATTTAGTAGCACATTTGATGAGTTCACCACAAACATATTCATTTGCATTGTCGCACCTAATTTTCCGTACTGAAGGATTTGCTTTTAAAAAGCATCTTAACTCATTCACAACATCACTTTTTCTTTTTAGCAAACGAACTTCCATAAAACGTGAATAATCATCAATTAATGTCATAAAATAACGCTCACCTGTAGCCATAGGCGGATCAATAGGGCCACAAACATCTTTGTGAATCAATGTCATAGTTTCGGATGCCCTTCGTCTGGGACCTTTTCCTATAGGAGAAGCACTTTGTTAGGAAAAAGTACACACTTCACAAAATTTAACAAAGGTGGGCAATCCAAGTTCTTTTAAGGCTTTATTAGAGGAATGTCCAAGTCTTCTGTGCCATAAATCAAAGTCATTTTCTTTCGCAGTAAGAGAAATTTCACAATTTGGAACAAAATCACAAATATACTGTCCACTATCATCACGATAACCCAAACAAATGTTTTCTTTCTCATTTTCGATGAACACTTTTTTATTTCTAAAGATAACACTATATCCCCCTAATTCAATATTCTTTACAGAAATTAATTCTCCATTGAGTTCAGGAACAAAAAGGACATTTTCTAAAGTTATATCAATTCCATTAGATGTTTTGCCTTTTACACTTCCAATACCTTTCACTTCCAGTGCAGTGGAGCGGGATGCACATCGAATAGTTCCTGATGATGGTTTAATGAATGAAAACCAATGTTTCTGAGAGCACATATGGGATGTTGCCCCGGAATCAATAATGAACTTTTTCGGACTTCCGAAAGTCAAACTGCTAGCAGCAAAAGATAGAGCAGAAGAATATTTTTCATTAGTCTTAGATTCAGATTTGAATTCACATTCCTTTTTAAAATGACCAACACGACCACAATTATAGCACGTTTTTTTTTTTACAAAATTTAGAAGTATGTCCTTTCTTTTTACAATGAAAACATGTGAGTTCTTTTCTCGTAGAAAAAGCCGCAGTATCCACAGTTTGTTTCATAAAACGAATACTTGTTTTATTTCTCGAATCATTCAAAAGAGCTTCAGAGTCTATTAAACGCTGAGTTACAAAATCTAACGATAAATTCTCACTCGGTTGATTCTCTAATGCAACCTTAACATTTTCGAATTCTGGAGGGAGAGACATCAAAATATAGACGACAGTATCAATATCACTAACCTCCGCTCCAGACATTCGTAAATCGGCGACAAGTTTTGAAACTTCCTCTATGTGCTGGCGCATTGGAACATCTCTGTTTTTCTTAAGTGTAGCAAGACGTTTTCTAGTAAGTATTTGGTTTACCGCTCCTTTGCTTTCATAAACAGCATGAAGTTTCTCCCATAATTCCTTCGCCGTATTTTCACCACTCACTGATACGAGCACTTGATCACTTAAGAGTGACATGAGTAATGCGTAGGCTTTCTTTCCTTTAACGACTTCTGCTTCCTTATTCACATCAGGCTCCTTAACTAAGTATGTTTCCAGTTCTTTCGCAGACAAAACAGCTTCCACTCGTCGCCGCCAAACAGGAAAGTTCTTCCCATCAAATGGATTTACACCATACAAACCATACGGCGAAGCCATTGCTTATTGATAAAATTATTCTGTCAAGCAATAAATTAAAACTAGAAACTGCTTTCAACTTATGACAGTGAAAACCACGCTCTGCTGTTGAAATTCGTTAAACGAACAAGAGTCCATGAATCGCAAAAAGAATATTTAATGAAGCAAGTTACAAAGAAAGAAATTATACACATACTGAACTAATAGAACAGAACATGGTGTATTTATAGATTTTGGACGGCTTGAACACAACCACCAATCAGAAGGCAGCGCAGCAGACGATTTGTAAGAGCAGACGATTGCGGACGTCTTAGAAGACTACAATTTTACAGACGATAATAGACTTACTTTGTGTTTCTTTGCGATTACTTGCATTATATTATTTACAACAGATTTAACTTTGATAAATTATTTCCTTTTGTTTGCAGAAACATCAACCAGATGCTCTAAATAAGCAAATAGGTGCTCTATTTGCTATTCCTATTTGCTCTTAAATAAGCAAATAGGTTTCTGTGGGGTGGCTCCCCCAGCAAATCAAACATAGTTAAAAGGTTTGTTTTAAAAAATTTAAAACGGTAGACGTTAAAAGTGGAACATGAGATTAAAATGTGATAAATAGTAAATGGTTCATTACACATTTCACACCATGGAATTAGTTCATTTAAAAATAAATGTTTGTGTGTGAAACGTGTGTGTCCGATACGAAGGCGAGTTAATCTAACATCAGCACTTCGTAACGGTAAAACTGATAATGAGGTGAGGGATGGGAAAATGGTATGTAATTTGTTGACGACCTGTAAGTTCCATGATTCCTGCCATAGACCATATATAAAACTTTTTATAGCCTTTCTTACATCTGAGAGAGGAACCGATGGTAAAATTGGATCTGATGCAGCCTTTGCAGCTGCATCTGCTCTCTCATTCCCTTCAAGACCCATGTGGCTTGGTATCCAACAAAATACAATTTCTTTTCCCTTGCCAGCAAGGGATGGTTGGTTGGTTGGGTTTTATGGCGCAAGGTCCAAAATCGGACATGCTGCGCCAAGAAATAAGTTTTGAAGAAGATATTTAATTTTTTTTTTAATTTATTGTTAATTTATTCTATTTATTCACTTATTTACTTTTTTTCGAAACCCAAGCAACATTAAAATTCTAAAAAACAAAAATTGGTGTATATATATCATATTAAAATCCAATTATAAAATGTAAATGGTAAAACAAAATTATATATACATTTAAAATTTAAAATTGTAAATTAAATATAATATAAAAAACCCATTGCCCTCAAAAAGGCAAATAGGTTCCCGTGGGGTGGCTCCCCCAGCAAATCAAATAAATTTAAGATATCACATTTAAAAAAGAGTAAACGATATTGGTTAAAATATTTGCATGAAATTAAAATATGATAAACAGTGAATGGTTCATCACACGTTTCACACCAAGGATTTAATTCGCTTAGAAACAAATGTCTATGTGTGAAACGTGTGTGTCCGATACGAAGGCGGGTTAATCTTACATCAGCACTTCGTATCGGTAAAACTGTTAATGAGGTGATGTATGGAAATATGGCACGCAATTTATTACTGACCTGCATGTTCCATGACTCCTGCCAAAGAGAATGGATTAATATTTTAACATTATTTCTCACGTCAGACAAAGGAACTGATGGAAGACACGGGCCAGATGCAGATTTAGCAGCTGCATCAGCCCTCTCATTGCCATCGAGACCTACATGACTTGGGATCCAACAGAAAATTATTCCATATCCCTTGCCAGCAAGAGAATCTAATGCTCGGAAAATTCTAGACACAACTGGATGGCAGTCAAAACTACTGTTCCGCAAAGCTTCCAACACACTCAAACTGTCAGTGTACACACAGTATTTAAAATTATCACATGTATTCATCTGCTGAAGAGCTTGGTAAATAGCACTTGCTTCAGCAGAGAAGATGGAACAGGATGGATGGAGGCTGTAGCTAAGTGTTTTGTTCTCAATAACTACAGCACAACCAACATGTCCTGTAGATTTTGAACCATCAGTGAAAACCGGTGTATACGTGGTATACTGACAGCGATGTGAGGCATATAGCTGCTGGAAAACAGTAGTTGCTGTGTCTGATTTTCTAAAACGAGCAAAAGGATTGATGATTTTAATCTGTGGATCGTACCAAGGTGGGTGTAGAAGAAGGTCCGTTTTATAAAAACGGACATCACATAGGTCTGAATATAATAAGTTGGACTTTGTCCGAGTGAGAAAAGGTGGAATGCTGTATGCACGAGCGTCATACAGCCTTATAAGTGCAGGTGTAGTAGTCATGGAACGTAATGGTTGTTGAGGGTCAGACATGATTTTTGCATAATAACTGAGAGACAGCTGCATTCGTCTCAGGTCTAAAGGCAGTTGATGACATATTGCGTATAGACTCTGGACGGGTGATGTGCGGAATGCGCCTGAGCATATTCTCAAAGCAGAGTGATGTATTGTATCCAATCTGCGTAAAACGGAAGACCTAGCAGATCCATATACAGAACACCCATAGTCAATACGAGATAAAATTAATGACTGGTAGACACGAAGTAGTGACGTGCGATCAGCACCCCAAGATGTATTAGAGAGCACCTTGAGGATATTAAGCGATCGCTCGCACTTCTTCCGCAAATGAAGAACATGCGGAAGAAAATTTAACTTTCGGTCAAATGTTATACCCAAAAATTTTATCTCGTTGACAACAGGGATAGGAGTACTATTTATATAGATAGTAGGATCATTATGTAGGCTGGTCTTCTTGCAGAAATGGACACAATTACTCTTGCTAGGAGACAAAGTGTGGCCATTCTCAGCACACCATGCAGCAAGTTTGTTGACGGTTGTTTGTAGTTGTCTCTCAATTAAACGCATGTTAGAACCCTCACATGATATTTGCAGGTCATCAACATAAAGTGTGCCATAAACAGGAGGTGAAATTTGATGAAGAATGCAACTGATGTATAGGTTAAAAAGTGTGACGCTTAAAATAGAGCCTTGGGGTACACACTCGGCTTGAATAAAAGTATTGGACATAACCGAACCAATACGAACTTTAAAACCACGGGAGCACAAAAATTTTCTATAAATATTGGCAAATTACCCCTAAAGCCAAAATCATACATCCTACGGAGAATTCCATAACGCCAAGTACGGTCATAAGCCTTCTCTATGTCGAAGAAAATGGAAACGAGATGATTCCTCCGCACAAAGGCATTGCGGATCTGCGTTTCCAGGTATGTAATATTATCAAGAGTGGACCTTCCTTTACGGAAGCCACTCTGATTGATGTGGATACATTTATTTGTTTCTAAGACATAGATGAGACGGGCATTGACCATACGTTCGAGAGTCTTACATAAGCAACTCGTCAGAGCAATTGGTCGATAACTTGAAGGAACAGAAGGATCCTTATTAGCCTTAAGGATCGGAATCACTATTGCTTCGCTCCAAAGTGATGGAAATTTATTTTCAGTCCAGATCCTATTGAACAGGTAAAGTAAGTTCAACAGGGAGTCTGGACTTAAATGGCGAAGCATTTGATAGCTGATTCCATCTGGTCCTGGGCTAGTATCATGGGCCTGCTGTAATGCTCTCTTCAATTCCAACATCCGAAATTCACAGTTGTAAGGCAAAGCTTGTCGATGGTTGAAACGAATTGGTGTTCGCTCAGCACGACTCTTTGTCCTTAAGAACGAAGGACTATAAGAGTCGTTGCTTGAGACGCTAGCAAAGGTTTCACCAAGGACGTTAGCGATGTCCTTAGGAGAAGAGTGCACAGCAGCTCCGGATTTTAGAATAGGAATAGAGAATTCCCTATACATTCCATTGGCTGCTTTCACTCTTCTCCACAACTGTTTACTGGATGTGGAAGAAGTAATTGAGGATACATAGCGAGACCAGGATTCCCTCTGACTTCGACGACGAGCTCTGCGAGCTAATGCTTTTGCTCTCTTAAAGGCGATAAGATTCTCCGTTCTGGGGTATCTTCTGAATAGCCCCCATAACTTCCTCTGTTTCTTATAGGTGTTTTGACATTCATCATTCCACCAAGGTTTGCAACGCCTGTGTGGTATAGAGGAACACTTAGGTATTGATGCATCAGCTGCATTTATAATTGTTTCAGTGACTTTAGATATGGCATTATCAATATCATCGATCATAACCATTTCATTATCAACAACTGCCAATTGTGTAAATAACGTCCAATCTGCCCGACTGTACACGTAAGTAGGTAAGCGTTGTCTTACACTACTACTTCCAGTCTGGGAGATGACGAGAGGAAAATGATCGCTATTATGCAGATCATTTCCTACATTTAAATTTAACAATGGCAGTAGAGATGGAGAACAGATGGCTAGATCGAGAGAATGAAACGTTCTTGTGGGTACATGGAAATAAGTCTTCTCGGCGGTATTAAGCAGACAGAGACTATTATCTGAAATAAACCGCTCTATCTGCCGACGCGAGAATTAGTATTATCATTTCCCCACAAAGAACTATGGCCGTTAAAGTCACCTAACAACAGAAATGGTGTTGGCAGCTGATCTATTAATGCATCGAGTTCCTCTTGGCGGATGACATCATGCGGTGGCAAATACAAACTACAGACTGTCAACAAGCATGATGTGTGAATTCGCACAGCTACAGCCTGTAGTGTAGTATTTAAATGCTGGGCAGTGCTGGGATAGTTGTTGGATGTTAAAATGCAAACACCTCCAGACACTGCACCATCGTCACCACAGTCTTTTCTAAAGCTTTTAAACCCACGCATGGAAAAGTTATTACTGGACTTCAGGAATGTTTCCTGAAGTGCAACACATGCGGGGTCGTAGGCTGAAATTATAGACTTGATGTCATCATTATGAGAACGCAAACCATGGCAGTTCCAAGAAACAAAGGAAGTTATTATTGAATTTGAAAAGCTCCTTTCCCGGAGCTGGAAGGCATGTCATCTGACATCTCCTCGAGCGATAGATCATCGTCCGAGGGATGTAATGAAACAGCGTCAGCCTCCAGGGTTAAGGCTTTACGGGTGGATATGGAGGGCCTAATAATGCCCTCTTTTGCTGATTTTAGTTTTAAAGCCTTTACGGCTTTAGATTTAGCCATTGGAGCTTTTCTACGGAGAGTGGTTGCAGATGTTGTTTTTGACTTTTTCTCAGATGTAGGGGGTAATTTAACTATTGAAGTGAAAGAGCATCCGTTTGTGTACTTGTCGTTCTGGTGACCTTGGCGGCGCCAGAAGCATAGCTAACTCCTGCTTGAGGTGTGCGTGCTGTGACTGCAAGTCTTGCCTCAGGATATGAGCAGTTATTCTTAACTTTAGTGGTTGTGATCTCTTTCTCCAGTATCCAGATAGGACAACTTCTAGCGTAGGAGGGGTGGTCACCTTTACAGTTTACACACCGCTCCTTTGCAGTACAAGACGAACTGTCGTGGCCAACTGCTGCGCAGCGAGCGCCAGCCAGTTTGCCCCTGCAAGTCGCTTTGGAGTGACCAAATCTCTGGTACTGGAAACAACGCAAAGGATTTGGTATATAAGGCCTGACGGATAGATGCATATACGCAGCTTTAATATGCTGCGGCAGGTCTGGCGTCGCAAATGACAGAATGAGATGTTTAGTATTAATAATCTGCCCATCCCGTCTGACAGTTATGCGTTTTACTGCACAGACCTTTTGATCTTTTAGATTTTCCAAGATCTCGTCCGCAGGCGTATTTAACAAATCCCTAGCGGATACCACACCACGTGAAAAGTTAAGATTTACGTGAGGCTGGACGGACACATCAAGGTTAACAAGCATGTTCATGCTGCTTATAAGAGTAGCTTGTGCTTCTGAAGCAACTTCGACCATTAATTCTCCAGAACGCAGCTTCCGGATGCTCTTCACTTCGCCAATATTGCCAGAAATACCTTTCTGGATTAGGAAAGGGGATACATTATCAAAAGTACCATCTTTCCTTTTAAAAATGTAGAATCTTGCTTTAACTATTGACAATGTGTGCTCCCGTGGGAGAGAAGAAAAAATATTTGTTTCCATGTTAAAAATGGAAAATTCGGGACCTGACGGCACCACCCACCACCGAGTCCAACAAGGGGATGCAGACCAGCTGCACCAGTGCTAGCCAGGTCCTATACGCTCACAGTACATCCCTGAAGTGGCCTCCACCCTTAACGAGTCACCCAGTAGATGTACCGATCGCTTGATCCATAAAGCCGATTGATGTGCTGAGGACCACAACACACCTCCCGTTTACCTGAAGCAGAGGCCAAAGTAATGTGTTGGTCTCTGAGGGCCTCAATTACCAGGACCCTCCTTTCCAGGGACACGGGTCTCCACGGACGGCAAACACGTGGGTGATTTAGTCCTCAAGAGTAGCTAATAGCAACAGAGCGGCGGAAGCTACTCAAGGGGAGCCCTCAACCTCTTACGAGGCAACCACACTGAGGGAGAAGAGGAAGAAAAAGCAGAAGAGTAGAAGAAAGGAGAAAATAAAAAAGAAGACAGATCACTAGGGTACCTCGGGATTGTGACACCCGTGTTTACCTAAAGAAGGTAAACCCCCTGAGGGGGAATTTTTTGGTAAGTACTATCAGTTTTTTAAATAAATAATAAGTATATATCTTTAAAATTAAATATATTTCCTGTAATTATGTCACATTATTATCAAGCTAATCATTGTATTTGTGCAATTAAGTTAGAATAAACATTGCAAACAGTCTATTTTAAATTATACAAAATAACTTTATGCTTTAAT
The DNA here is from genome assembly GCA_037975125.1 of Latrodectus hesperus. Classification (NCBI taxonomy): domain Eukaryota; kingdom Metazoa; phylum Arthropoda; class Arachnida; order Araneae; family Theridiidae; genus Latrodectus; species Latrodectus hesperus. Next base: position 377,468 of record CM075858.1, on the reverse strand, counting down.
TTGAATGAATTAATGTGAAATTATATGAATTAATGTGAAATTATGCTTTAATTTGTTCATTGTTTTTGATATTTATAAATAACCATAATATCCATTAATAATCTACAATTATTATAACAATTAAAAATATTTTAATGCATACTTGTATCGAACCGCATGGTAAAACATCCGTAAAGTTTTATGTTGACAATTTTTTTGTGTATTTTTGGTATGTGTTATTTTCAATATGAATTTTTTTTGTTTTTGTTTCTAGGATTAATATTTGAAGCTTGGAAATGAACAGGTTAGAATTTTCATATAAATTAAACGATCAAAAGATTTATTTTAGACGGAATAAATTTCGTAAAATCCAATCTAATGTAAAAAGACTTCTTTATGATTTAAAAATACTGGAACCAAAAATTAAAATTGAATATGGTAATGCTTCTAAACAAACAAATTCTAAGGCCACCGAGAGAAGCTTAGATATTGACCCAAATCAACAATTTAGTACCCATGTTAATGATACAGAAACACTTAACTCTTTAAATAAGGAATCTGGTATCTTTAATAGCGCAGTTTCTATAGCAGATTTGAAAGAGAAATTAAAACAATGCTTTTTGAAACACAATTTAACTCATGTTGAAATAAATGATATATTAAAAGTACTTAAACAATATCACACAGAATTGCCATTAGATGCTAGAACATTGCTCAGTACTCCTACTTTTGTTCCTGTATCAAAAATGCAAGAAGGTGAATACATCCATTTCAACTTAAAAAATACTATAACACAAAAACTTGAGTATGGATTAAAAACTAAAGATTATGTTATAAGTTTAAATTTACATATTGATGGGTTGCCTTTGTATAGTAGTTCATAATATAAAATATTAAATGGTTAATTAATAAGATTTTTGAAACTTAATCATACTCTTCTATATATATATATATATATATATATATATATATATATATATATATATATATATATATATATATATATATATATAAACTCCTGTTTGTGAAAATTGCAACACCACGAAGGACATACGTGAGTGAGCTGAAATTTTCAGGAAATGTAAAGTAGGGCATGATATGCAAATGATTAGAATTGCAGACCGGTAGCGCATGCGTATGGTGTGCAGCGCCCCCGAACGGCGGATCGAACCGAATATAAATAGACGGCTGTTTCGAGGCGTGTATGATTATCGGTGGTTATATGCTAGTGGTAAACGTTAACTGAATCTTTACTATGCCTCTTCGACGAAAGAGAGCGAAATTTGAGCAAATTTCGGAGTTTGAACGGGGCAGAATCGTCGGCCTTCGTGAAGCTGGATTATCTCATGGTGCAGTAGCCGCTCGTGTGCAGCGTAACAGAAGCACAATCATGCGTGTTTGGAAGCTGTGGACGGACGAGGGTCGGACAGCTCGGAAATCCGGGTTGGTTGGTTGGGTTTTATGGCGCAAGGTCCAAAAATGGACATGCTGCGCCAAGAAAAAAGTTTTTGAAGAATATTTTTTTTTATTTAATATTTTTTCTTTCTTATTTTTTTTTCATATATATATTAAAACCCAAGCAACATTAAAATATTAAAACACAAAAATCAGTGTATAAGTTATCTTAAAATGTATACCATAAATAAAATAAATCAAATATATATAAAATCTTAAAATATATAAATGTAAATCATATGAAGTTTAAAAAACCTATTGCTCTCAAATAAGCAAATAGGTTTTGGTGGGGTGGTTCCCCCAACAAATCAAATAGAGTTAAAAGGTTTGTTTTGAAAAATTTAAAACGGTAGACGTTAAAAGTAGAACATGTGATTAAAATATGATAAACAGTAAATGGTTCATCACACGTCTCACACCATGGATTTAAATCACTTAAAAACAAATGTTTGTGTGTGAAACGTGTGTGTCCGATACGAAGGCGAGTTAATCTAACATCAGCACTTCGTAACGGTAAAACTGATAATGAGGTGAGGGATGGATAAATGGTATGTAATTTGTTGACGACCTGCAAGTTCCATGATTCCTGCCAAAGACCATATATAAAACTTTTTATAGCTTTTCTCACATCTGAGAGAGGAACCGATGGTAATATTGGATCTGATGCAGCCTTTGCAGCTGCATCTGCTCTCTCATTTCCTTCAAGACCCATGTGGCTTGGTATCCAACAAAATACAATATCTTTTCCCTTGCCAGCAAGGGAATCCAATGCTTTAAAAATTCTCGACACAACAGGATGACAGATAACACTATTGTTTTTCAAGGCTTCAATAATACTCATGCTGTCAGTATATATACAATATTGATGATAGTCGTCTGTATTCACATGCTGAAGCGCGTAGTAAATGGCGGTTGCTTCAGCAGTAAAGATGGAGCAGGATGGATGTAGGCTGTAATTAAAATCTGTATTATTGGTAAAAATTCCACAGCCCACATGTCCTGCTGTTTTAGAACCATCTGTGAATACAGGTTTATATGATTGATACTGACAGCGATGAGATAAGTATAGCTGCTGAAAAACAATAGGTGTTGTGTCGGATTTTTTGAACTGAGCAAAGGTATTTATAAAGGTATTTGTTGGTTCATACCAAGGTGGATAGAGAAATTGATCAATTGACTCTATCCGAACATCACATAGGTCTGTGAGCCAGAGATGTGATTTGGCTCTTGTGAGAAAAGGTTGGATGCTAAATTGTCGAGCATCATAAAGTCTTTTTAAAGAGGCATTAGGAACCATAGAACGTAATGGATGATCAGGGGTCGACATGATCTTAGTATAATAATTGAGAGACTGCTGCATACGTCTCAGGTCTAGAGGCAATTGTTGGCATATTGCATAAAGACTCTGGACGGGTGATGTGCGGAATGCGCCAGAACATATTCTCAGAGCAGAATGATGTACAGTGTCCAGTCTGCGTAAAACAGAAGACCTAGCGGATCCGTAAACAACACAACCGTAGTCTATGCGGGATAAAATTAGTAATTGGTAAACTCGGAGGAGTGACGTGCGATCAGCACCCCAAGATGTATTTGAAAGCACCTTGAGGATATTGAGCGATCGCTCGCACTTCTTCCGCAGATATAATATATGCGGAAGAAAGGTTAGTTTACGGTCAAATATCACTCCGAGGAATTTTACCTCACTGACTACTGGTATAGGTGTGTTGTTTATACAAATGACGGGATCATTGTGGAGGCTAGTCTTCTTGCAGAAATGGACACAATTGCTCTTGCTAGGAGATAGTGTATGGCCATTCTCAGCACACCATGCAGCAATTTTATTAACAGATGTTTGTAATTGTCTCTCAATTAAATTCATGTTAGACCCTTCACAAGATATTTGCAGGTCATCAACATACAGAGTACCATGCACAGGAGGTGAAAGTTGATGAAGTATGGTACTGATATGAATATTAAAAAGTGTGACACTTAAAATACTTCCCTGAGGAACACCTTCAGGTTGGTTAAAAGTATTGGACAAAAACGTACCAATACGAACTTTAAAACCACGGGAGCGTAAAAAGTTTTGTATAAATATCGGCAAATTACCCCTAAAGCCAAAATCATACATCCTACGGAGAATTCCATATCGCCACGTACGATCATATGCCCTCTCGATGTCAAAGAAAATGGAAACCAGATGGTTCCTCCGCACAAAAGCGTTGCGGATTTGGGTTTCCAGGTAAGTAATATTATCAAGAGTGGATCTTCCTTTACGGAAGCCACTCTGATTGATATGGATACATTTGTTTCTTTCTAAGACATATACGAGACGGGCATTGACCATACGTTCGAGAGTCTTACACAAGCAACTCGTCAGAGCAATTGGTCGATAATTTGAAGGAACAGAAGGATCCTTACCAGCCTTAAGGATCGGAATCACTATTGCTTCGCTCCAAAGTGATGGAAATTTATTTTCAGTCCAGATCCTATTGAACAGGTAAAGTAAGTTCAACAGGGAGTCTGGACTTAAATGGCGAAGCATTTGATAGCTGATTCCATCTGGTCCTGGGCTAGTATCATGGGCCTGCTGTAATGCTCTCTTCAATTCCAACATCCGAAATTCGCAGTTGTAAGGCAAAGCTTGTCGATGGTTGAAACGAATTGGTGTTTGCTCAGCACGACTCTTTGTCCTTAAAAACGAAGGACTATAAGAGTCGTTGCTTGAGACGTTAGCAAAGGTTTCACCAAGGACGTTAGCGATGTCCTTAGGAGAAGAGTATATAGCAGCTCCGGATTTCAAAATAGGAATGGAAAATTCTCTATATATTCCATTGGCTGCTTTCACTCTTCTCCACAACTGTTTACTGGATGTGGAAGAAGTAATTGAGGATACGTAGCGAGACCAGGATTCCTTCTGACTTCGACGACGTGCTCTGCGAGCTAATGCTTTTGCTCTCTTGAAGGCGATAAGATTCTCCGTTGTGGGGTACCTCCGAAATAACCCCCATAACTTCCTTTGTTTTCTATAAGTTTGTTGGCATTCATTATTCCACCATGGTTTGCAACGCCGGTGTGGTAATGAGGAACTTTTTGGTACTGATGCATCAGCTGCATTAATAATTGTTTCAGTGACTTTAGATACAGAATTATCAATATCATCGATCATAACCATTTCGTTATCAATATCTGCCAATTGTGTAAATAACGTCCAATCTGCCCGACTGTACACGTAAGTAGGTAGACGTTGTTCTACACTACTACCTCCAGTCTGGGAGATGACGAGAGGAAAATGATCGCTGTTGTGCAGATCATTTCCTACAATTAAATTTAACAATGGCAGAAGCGATGGAGAACAAATGGCCAGATCGAGAGAATGAAATGTTCTTGTGGGTACATGGAAATATGTCTTCTCGTCGGTATTAAGCAGACAGAGACTATTATCTGAAATAAACCGCTCTATCTGCCGACCGCGAGAATTAGTATCATCATTTCCCCACAAAGAACTATGGCCGTTAAAGTCACCTAACAACAGAAATGGTGTTGGCAGCTGATCTGTTAAAGCATCGAGTTCCTCTTGGCGGATGACATCATGTGGTGGTAAATATAAACTACAGACTGTTAATAAGCATGCAGTATGAATTCTTACAGCAACAGCCTGTAGAGTAGTATTTAATGGATGGGCAATGCTGGGAAAAGTATTAGATGTTAATATACAAACACCTCCAGACACTGCACCATCGTCACCACAGTCTTTTCTAAAGCTTTTAAACCCACGCATGGAAAAGTTATTGCTGGACTTCAGGAATGTTTCCTGAAGTGCAACACATGCGGGGTTGTAGGCTGAAATTATAGACTTGATGTCATCATGATGAGAACGCAAACCATGGCAGTTCCAAGAAACAAAGGAAGTTATTATTGAATTTGAAAAGCTCCTTTCCCGGAGCTGGAAGGCATGTCATCTGACATCTCCTCGAGCGATAGATCATCGTCCGAGGGATGTAATGAAACAGCGTCAGCCTCCAGGGTTAAGGCTTTACGGGTGGATATAGAGGGCCTAATATTGCCCTCTTTAGCAGATTTTAGTTTTAAAGCCTTTACGGCTTTAGATTTTGCAATCGGAGCTTTTCTACGGGGAATAGTTGTGGAGGTTGATTTTGGCCTCTGTACAGATGTAAGGGGTAATTTTACTATTGGAAGTGAAGAAGCATCAGTTTGCGTGCTAGTGGATCTGGTGACTTTTTTGGCAACAGAAGCATAGCTAACTCCTGCTTGAGGTGTACGTGCTGTAACAGCACGTCTCGCCTCAGGATATGAACAATTGTTCTTAACTTTAGTGGTTGTGATCTCCTTTTCCAGTATCCAGATAGGACAACTCCTAGCGTAGGAGGGGTGGTCACCCTTACAGTTGACACACCTCTCCTTTGCAGTACAAGACGAGCTGTCATGGCCAACTGCTGCGCAGCGAGCGCAAGTCAGTTTTCCTCTGCAAGTCGCTTTGGAGTGACCAAATCTCTGGCACTGGAAACAACGCAAAGGATTTGGAATAAACGGCCTAACGGGTAGATGCAAATACGCAGCATTAATATGCTGCGGTAGGTCTGGCGTCGCAAAAGTCAGTACGAGATGTTTAGTATTAATAATCTGCCCATCTCGTCTGACAGTTATGCGTCTTACAGCACAGACCTTTTGATCTTTGAGATTTTCTAAGATCTCATCCGTAGGCGTGTTAAGTAAATCCCTTGCGGATACCACACCACGAGAAAAGTTAAGGTTCATATGAGGAGAGACAGACACCTCAATGTTAGCAAGCGTATTTAGATTACTTATGACGTTAGCTTGTGCTTCTGAAGCGACTTCCACCATCAAGTCACCAGAACGCATTTTCCGAATGCTTTTCACTTCCCCGATATTTCCACTGATAGCTTTGTGGATTAGGAAAGGGGATACATTATCGAAGGTACCCTCTTTCCGTTTTAAAACATAAAATTTTGCTTGTAGTATTGACAAGGAATGCTCCCGTGGGAGAGAAGAAATAGCAAATGTTTCCATATTAGAAATGGAAAATTCGGGACCTGACGGCACCACCCACCACCGAGTCCAACAAGGGGATGCAGACCAGCTGCACCAGTGCTAGCCAGGTCCTATACGCTCACAGTACATCCCTGAAGTGGCCTCCACCCTTAACGAGTCACCCAGTAGATGTACCGATCGCTTGATCCATAAAGCCGATTGATGTGCTGAGGACCACAACACACCTCCCGTTTACCTGAAGCAGAGGCCAAAGTAATGTGTTGGTCTCTGGGGGCCTCAATTACCAGGACCCTCCTTTCCAGGGACACGGGTCTCCACGCACGGCAAACACGTGGGTGATTTAGTCCTCAAGAGTAGCTAATAGCAACAGAGCGGCGAAAGCTACTCAAGGGGAGCCCTCAACCTCTTGCGAGGCAACCACACTGAGGGAGAAGAAGAAGAAAAAGCAGAAGAGTAGAGAAGAGAAGAAAATAAAGATGAGGAAAGATCACTAGGGTACCTCGGGATTGTGACACCCGTGTTTACCTAAAGAAGGTAAACCCCCTGAGGGGCGGAAATCCGGGAGTGGACCCCGGAATGTGACGTCAGCTCGCGATGACAGACACCTGGTGCGTATGGCGCTGACGGACCGCACAGCTTCTTCCAGACAATTGGCAGCACAGTGGTCAACAGCTACAGGTGTGTCATTGTGTGCTTCATCAATTCGGAGACGTCTGCTGCAGCGTGGGCTGCGCGCAAGGGTTCCCTTATACAGGATTCCTCTCACACAAAACCATCGCCGTCTGCGGCTACAATGGGCCAATGTCCATAGGAGCTGGCGTGCTGATTGGCAGCAGGTCGTCTTTTCTGACGAATCCCGCTTCAATATGTGGCACCATGATGGCCGAATTCGTGTCAGGCGCTATGCCGGTGAACGGAACATCCCGGAGTGCATTATCGAACGCCACAGTGGACGAACCCCCGGAGTTATGGTCTGGGGTGCCATAGCATATCATGGACGATCACAATTGCTACGAATTGTGGGCAATTTGAACAGTACCCGATACATAAACGAAGTTTTACAGCCCCAAGCTATTCCCTTCCTGCAAGGATTGCCAGGGGCTGTATTCCAGCAGGATAATGCCCGTCCACATGTCGCCAGGAGTGTCATAACCTACCTTGATTCGCAGCAGGTACAGCTTCTTCCTTGGCCTGCGTATTCGCCGGATATGTCACCGATTGAACATGTGTGGGATATCGTTGGGCGGCGTCTCGCTCGTGATCCTCGTCCTGTTGCTTCGACAGACGAACTTTGGTTGCGCATACAAACAATATGGAACACTCTTCCGCAGGCAGATATTCAAAATTTGTTTCACTCCATGCCGCGCCGTGTAGCAGCTCTTATTGCGGCGCGTGGTGGCCACACAAAATACTAATTTCTATCTCTTATTATTGTTTATTTGGTTTGAAAATGTAATCATTTATTTGTATCAATACCACTCAACTGTGTATTAAATTTCATTCAACTATGATGCTTCCTTCATGGTGTTGCAATTTTCACAAACAGGAGTTTATATATATATAATGACTTGACAGGATTTCCCAAAAAGTTTGCATGTAACATATAAAAATTGTGTTTTTCATAATTTTACCAAATATGTGATCTTTAAAGTGAATCATTGTTTTTATAGAATAAACTTTGATTAAAAGAATATAAAACAAATTTTTTTAACAAAATGGTCAATAACAATCTATTTACAATTAAAAAAACTACTAATCCTAAAAACAGAAACAGAATTTATTCAATAAATATTTTTCACATAGCTTTCAAGTTGTAAAATTCGTAAAGGAAACAGGTGATAAAAGCGTGGCTGTTGTCGCATCTAATTGGATGGATGGAAATATGTGTTACTGGCCTCCTTATAAGACGCCTAACAGAATTAGGCGGGCTATCGAAGACTTTGAAGTTCCTAAGGAAAATTGGATGAAGGTCTCATGTCGTTGCCTGTTTTCTTGTGGTTTGTTATTATCTTGGTTTTATTAGCTATCATTTGTTCATACTTAAGTTAGTTATATTTTGTAATTACTGTGTTCATCATAAATATTATTACATTTTTGAAAAATTCTGTGTATTTTTAAATTTCATTTAATAAGGAGATTAATAGTTTTTTTTCCTTGTAAGATGTGGATTTTTTTAAGTTTAATTTTAATATTTATAATTTTTCTGTTTAGTATTTTCTTATTTTTGCATAATAAGCAACAACTTGTGAAAACTTTCAGATACATATTCAAGAGCTCGCAAGAGACTGAGGGATGCTGAAGATAATTCATATTTAGCATCTGAAAGTTATGAAAATTTGAAAAAATCTAGAGCAATACGACATAAAAAAGCTTTATATTTTTCAGAATCATCTGATTCTAAAGCACCTTCTCAGTCACTGATATCGACTGGGGAGAATTCTTCATTATTAGAAGATTATAATATGAAGAGTCTCTTTCTGAGGCAAAAACCTTTATCATCACCATTATTTACTCCCACTGGTAGATTATCCAGCAACAATAACCAAAGGCTGGATTCACATTATATAGTCAAATGTTCTTGTGATAGAAAAAAATGATGGTAAAAATCCCTTTTAAATTATTCTGAGAGTTATTTTAAAATTAATTGGTTTAATACTGGAGGGCAGTGCCTTCTAAATGCATTCTTTTTGTGTTTATTTAGAAAATTATCATTAAAGTTCTCCTTAATGTTTTAAAAGTCATCCTCTTATTTTTCTATTTAGCTTTCCAGGAGAAGGTTATAACTTTACTTTTAAAACAAGAACAGGCTAGAAACTGAAATTATTGAAAGTTAATTTTGTGTCCTGCAATGAAAACTTGAAAATAGTGAAGTGTCCTATAGTGAAAAAATATTAGATATTGGGTAAAATACATTTAATATTAATTTCACTTACATAACTGTACTATATAAATTATTACATTTTGAATTTATTTATAAGTATTAAAAAATCCTTTAACACAAATATTTTTATCACTTAAAACACTTATAAATATATTAATATTTCAAATAAGTTTTCCTAAATATTGTCAGGCTTATCAAAAATACACTATTGTTAAATTATTTTTAACGATAGTGTATTTTTTATATTTAAGCCGGAAAACAGCATAGGTACACGAGTAGAATACAAAATTGAATGGCAAATATCGATGCACTCACTCCCTTTTAATCGAATTTTTAAAAAAATCAGCGGGCCATACGCCATAAACTCATCACACCGTGCACTTCAACTGAACGGGCGGCGACACCGCAGCCGCTCTCCGGCCGAGATGACAAAAGGTCCACTGTTCAATGCACTTTTGCCGCACAGAAGCCGCTTAGTTTCCATCGGTTCAAGTCGTTAACTCAATCACCAACCCAGTGTTGAATTGCTACTAGGGTCGATAGGCCCCACGACGCTATCAGTGAGGATGGAGGGCAGTTCGCAGGCTTGCCTGCAACATGCACAAACAACGAAGACAGGGGGTTCAGCAGCAGTTCTTTCAGAAAATCATAGCGAGCCCGCCAATGATCTTAAGACTTCATTAATTGAAAAGCTAATTAGCAGATTAGAAGAAGTTATGGAAATGATTAAACACATAAAAAATACTCATGAATTCACGGATACGGAAAAGAAAAGAATTAACAGCGTTTGCAATACTTTTGTCAAACAAATAACCGTGGAAAAACCAATTGAAAAAATTTAGATACTCACTACTGAAGTAAAAGTCTCTACATAAAATAAATTTGCAGTCCTAACAGACAATGATGATACTTCGGAAAGTGACGAAATTAAAAAACAAACAGGAACGAAAAGAACAAGAAATAAGAAGAAAAATAAGAGTAATAAAAAGAAAATAATCGAATTGACTGTGGCGCCATTTACCGATCCAAAAATCGTAAATAATAGCAATATAAATAACAATAATCAGATGGAAATAACCAATGAATTCCCTACAATAGCAGAATCCAATGAAGAACAAACTAATACTATTCTAACTAATGATCAAGATAACGCAGCACACTTCTCCAAACCAACAACCGGAACTAACAAAATACCTCCCGTAATCATTAGAGACCCAAATATAAGCTGGGAAAAAATAGATAATGATTTAACTAAAATGAAAATCCCCGGTTATCATGGAAAAGCTCAGGTTATGAACTCAAATTAAAATTATCTGATATAAACTCGCACCGCATAGTAACGAAATATTTAGACGACAACAAGATTCTTTACCATACATATGTACATACTACCCGATGAAAAACCAATACGAGTTGTAATCAGAAATCTTCCAAATGACACCTTAGTTGAAGATATCACCCAATCATTAATCGATGACGGCTTTAATGTCACATCGGTTTCTCAGATGACCAGAAGACGTAATGGCGAAGCAATCAAATTACCACTATTTCTTGTAACCCTGCCACTAAACAAAAAATTTAAGGAAATATTTTCCATCACCTATGTTACTGTTACCCTAGTACAAACTTAAATTCATATATTCAGTGCTTTTAAGTTTTAGTCTAGTACAGTTCTATATTTAATTTTCTTATCACCATATTTATCATGCATTTAAAATACTTGTGCATTATTTTCAACTTTATTTTCTGCTATGCCTGACCGGCATACTCCTGTACCATTTATTACAAACACTTAAAATTTTACTTTGCCGAACTGGCATATCGAATTTCATGATTAAATTAACTTACTGTATACGCATGCCAGTTCGTCAAAGGGGGCGTATCCCAGGTGTTTTAAAAACACTGATTTCAGAAAATCAAACTCTGGTGTCTGATGGTTTTGGTTGGAAACTTTTATGTTCATCGGTATTATAATTTTACTTATTTCTGTTAGTAATGAATTATTTAATTGGAATATCTTTATCTATTCTGAAATTTTAAACTTAATTTATGTTATGTAATTATTATATATATTTAGTATCAATAAATAAAGCTTATTACTTTTGAGCTATTTATTGGCATGTTATTAGTTTCTTATTTATTAATAGAACGAAATACTTTAGGTATTTAAACTAATAGCTGGCATTCCTTTAACTGCATTAAAAATATAATATTTGCAGCTCTGCTTAGCGTGGTAATTATTTTGGCAATTAGCCTAATGGTGGGTATTGGTAAAAAGACATCTGCCCACAGATATTTAAAAAGTAGTATAGACTGACAAATAGGTTATGGGCCCAGGTTACGTATTAAATATCTTGAAATTTATCTCGGAATAATTAGTCAGTTATAATACTTTAAGCAAACTTTTACCCATCTTAAAATGTATTAGATTATTTAAGATGGGGGGGCTATATTGATATAAATTTTTCAATTTAATAATAATAATAATCAAACTTTATAAATCTTTTTTTTCCCTCAAAAAAAAAAAAAAAAAAAAATTGTGATTTTGTTAATTTTTCTTGCCATGGCTACTTACGCAATTAATAAGTTAAGCAACCAAAACTATGAGACATGGACTTCAGACATAAAGTTCATTCTGATGGAGAGAAATGTGTGGGAGGTTGTAAAAGGAGCTGAAAAAGCCCCATTCCACCGATATTAAAAACTGAAACTGGTTCATTCAAAGATTTGAATGATACTGCGTATCTCAAAAGTCTTAAGGAATTTAACAAAAACAAAAATGTTGCTTTATCTCTAATATATTTGAATATTGATGAAGATCATCGACGTATAATAGATGGAATAGAAGATCCAGTAATTGCTTGGGAAACATTGATGAAATACTTCCATCCAGACACAAGAGCAAATCACATGACTATATTTTCAGAATTATGTGATACTAAAATGTTACTTGAGGAAAGTATTCTCATGTTTTCAACGAGATTATTAAAAGTCTACAACAGATTGAAAACTATAGATCCTACTTTTAATGAAAAATATGCTAGTTTTCAACTTCTGAGATATCTTCCTATGCATTTCGACAGAATAGTGCAAGTTATTCTTGGTTGGCCGGATGAAAACTTTAACTACAAAGCTATTACAGACGCCCTGAATGCAGAAGAGGTTCGTCTTCAGTTACGAGAAAAAGACTCTCTAACGCAGGCTAGTGCAGTAACGTCTGTGAAGAAACAAATTCTCTGTTATGGTTGTCAAGAGCCTGGGCATTATAGAAATTCATGTCCTCTTAAAGTACAATCACTGAAAGTATCCAGATGTTTTAGACGAAAATACAGGAGCCATTCCAGATGTTCTAGTCCTGAATGTAGGAGCCAAACCAGACGTTTCAATCCAGAGTCCAAAGGTCCATACAGAGAACCCAGATCTGACTTTGTGGCAGAAAGGAACCAGTCACGTAGTTCAAATTCCACTTATCAAAATCAGCCTCGTTTCTCCAGGTGTAAGGACAAACATAAACGTGCTACTGTATCTAGAAACATCCCTTCGACAAACAAAGACGGACATTCGCCATGTAAGTCAAACTTTTCTATTACAAGTTTATTTAATCAAACTAAAGAAAGAGTGAATTGGGTTTTTGATACAGCAGCTTCACATCACTTTTGTAAAGAAAGAGACCTCTTCATTAATTTTGTACCCTTAATCAATGAAAAGATATCAGTTGCCATTGACGGTGTTGACTTTCCTATTGAGGGAAAAGGAACTGTTAAATTGTTATTTGGTTTACAAAAGTATACATTAAATGATGTAATGTACTCTCCAAATTTACGGAGAAATCTTATTTCAGGTCCAAAACTAGATATTCAGGGTTTTGTGTATCATGGCGGTAACGGTGCAGTGAAAGTCTCAGAAAAAGGGGGAAAATGGTTTTTAAGGCCATATTAAAAGAAGGTATTTACCAAGTTTCACCCCGTATAGTTAAAGCTGACAAAAACGTTTCATTTACAACGAACTTAAAAGATAGCAAAGCTCTTGAACTATGGCATAGACGTTTTGGACATATCAGCACGTCCACTATTTCACATACCAGTAGGAAAGGGGGAGTGATTGGCTTACCACTCTTAAACGATAAGACAGTCTTTTGCGAACCATGTAAAATGAGTAAATATCGAAGAGTTTCATTTAAGTCTCTGAGAGAAGTGAGATCCAAGGCTCCGTTAGAGCTATTATATGCTGATGTTTGGGGTCCTCAATCTGTCAAAGGAAGAATGGGAGAAAGGTATTTTATTACCATAATTGATGATTATTCACGTAAAGTTTCATTATTTCCTATGTCTGAGAAATCTGAGGTTTTTGGTATAATTAAAACGTATATTACCAGAGTTGAAAATATTTTAAATAAAAAGGTTAAGGCATTTAGAACAGATAATGGGACAGAATTTGTGAATAGACAGATACAAAATTATTTTGCTGAAAAAGGGATCGCTCATGAATTAACGAATATATTCACCCCGGAACAAAACGGTGTTAGTGAAAGATATAACCAAACTGTCGCAAGTGGTGCTAGAGCAGTTCTGCAGGAATCTGGTCTTCCTAAGTGTTTTTGGCCTGAAGCCATGCTATATTTTACATATACTTGGAATAGAGTGTGCCACAATAAGCTGAACAAGACGCCTTGCGAATTATTCTCAGGATCCAGACCCTCTGTCAAACACTTAAAGCCTTTTGGTACTGTAGCATATATAGGTGTACCCCGACAACATAGAAAAAAGCTAGATACCAGAGCCCGAAAAGGTTTCCTCGTTGGTTACGCATTTCGTACAAAAGGATACCGGATTTGGATGCCAGAAACAAACAAAATAATTGAAACTATTAATGTTTCTTTTAATGAGAAAGTTGTGTACAAAGACACTTTAAGTGGAGCAGTGCTGGGCCCTAGTAACAGGATTTCGACTGTCTCTAATGAGTATGAAGTAGGAAGTGACGATGATATCGGATACCACATTGTACCTCGTGATTCTGAAAGTGACGACAGTGATCCTGAAGTCTCCATAGACGATATTCCTAGCCCTATATCAGAACCTAGATTAGTAAACTGGGAAAGAAAGGCTATTCAGAGGAAAGATAGATCGCGTACAGATGTCTATTATTATGAAGAAGGCAAGAAGGAAAGGTTAAGATCCCTGAATGATGTTGCAAAATACTGCAGTAAAAATAATATTGTTTTCAATCCTAATTTATTTGATTTTAAAGGAACAAATCGGACACAAGGTCTTGTTTTGAGCAGTCGTGATGCAGTTTTAACAGATAATGAAGATAATGGGACCACCAATAATCTTAGCATATCTAGCTGACTAGATCGCATTCCTATACCAAAGACTTATAAGCAGGCAATTGAATCGGAATATAAGGACGAGTGGTTAAATGCCATGAAAGAAGAACTCTGTATCATGAAGAACCGGGGAGTGTGGCATTTGGAAGACTTACCAGAAAATACCACACCTATTGGATGTAGGTGGGTATTTACCGTAAAAAGAGATGATACAGGTAAAATTGTAAGATTTAAATCTCGACTAGTAGCACAGGGTTATAAACAGGAGAAGGGTATCTCATATGATGAAACTTTTTCCCCTGTGGTCAACTTTAGTTTAATCAGATTTTTCTTTTCGTTGCTCGTATCATGTAAAGGTTGGTACCACCTTCAATGTGATATAACAGGAGCTTACCTTTATGCCCCTTTGGAAGAGCGAATTTATATGACACAGCCTCCAGGTTTTGAAGAAACTAGTCAAAAGAGAAAATTCTGTCGTTTAGATCGAGCTATATATGGATTACGACAAAGTGGTCGACAATGGTTCTATGAGATCCATAATGTTTTGTTAAAAATGGGTTTTTGTAAATTTCAGTGGGGTAACTGTGCTTATTTATTAGGAGATTACTTAGTTTTGATATTGTATGTTGATGACTTTGTTATATTTGGCAGAGACCAAAAGACAATCGATAAAACTATTAATAATTTGAAAAACCATTTTGACATAAAAGTACTAGGTAAGACTCGTACCCTTTTAGGCGTAGAGTTTGGTGAGGAAAATGGTAGTGTCTTGATTCATCAACGCTCATACATTAAAGACGTATGTGAGCGTTTCCAACGATTTAAAATACCAATTTCATCACTACCCATATCTAAAGGTTCAATTTATTCTAAAACTTCCTGTCCCTCTACAGCGGAGGAAGAAAGAGAAATGCTAAAATACCCCTATAGAAGTGTATTAGGTTGTCTATCCTTTTTGGCTAATAGAACTCGCCCTGACATCGCTTATGCTGTTAATATATTCAGCCAATTTCAGTCCAACCCAGGGATGAATCATTGGGATGGTTTATTAAGACTTTTAGGTTATGTTATCAACACGGAAGATTTTTGCTTAAAACTTTCTTGTAAACAATTCCAAATTAGAGTTTATTCAGATGCAGATTTCGCTGCAAACCGAGATGACAGAACGTCTCTAGGAGGTCAACTCGTTTTACTAGGAAATTCTCCCATAAGTTGGCGTACATTTAAAGAGAAAAGTGTCACCTTATCAACTATGGAAGCAGAGTTTGTTGCTATGACCGAGGCAGCTAAAGAAATAGTTTGGTTCAGTGGTATACTAAATGAGTGTCATGATAAAGGTATTGTAACAAGTGAACCAGAAATCCCAATTTTGTTTGTGGATAATCAAGCTGCTATAGATTTTATAAAATCTCCAATTGAAAACTATCGGTCAAAACATATAGATGTGAAGTTATTTTTCGTTCGAGATATGTACAATACACAAAAATTTAAACTCAGTTTTGTACGAAGTAAATTAAACTTAGCTGACGCTTTCACCAAGCCACTAACAAAATTTGAACTGCAGAAGTTCATTTCAAATATCTTTAAGAAATGATTGAAAGATATTTATTCATGTATTTTTTGTAATTTTAATTTATTAGGAATATTTTGGTTGATTTGAATTGAAATAAAATATTGTGTGTGTGCATTATTTAGAGTACATTGTATGTTGTGTATCGGGGCCCCGAGTGTGAATGTTTATGTATTGTGTGAATGCATATTATGTACTATAATGTATTATTTTAATCACATACGCAACACACAGCCATAGTTGTGAATAAAGTATTGTTTTATATAACATGCTGTTTATGAACTTTTTTCAAGGGAAATGTGAATATTGTATAAAGTTGTAAACTTAATGAATCAACAGATGTTTATGTGATATGTTTATTTGAACTAAGTGTAAAGTGTTGCACATGTTTATAATGTTTAAATTATAAAATTTGGATATGTTATATTCAATGGAATTATTTTGTAATCAGATACCGGAGTTAGTAATTTCTTGTAAATCTAGAGTTGATGGTGATAAGAGGGGGGGCATTGTTACCCTAGTACAAACTTAAATTCATATATTCAGTGCTTTTAAGTTTTAGTCTAGTACAGTTCTATATTTAATTTTCTTATCACCATATTTATCATGCATTTAAAATACTTGTGCATTATTTTCAACTTTATTTTCTGCTATGCCTGACCGGCATACTCCTGTACCATTTATTACAAACACTTAAAATTTTACTTTGCCGAACTGGCATATCGAATTTCATGATTAAATTAACTTACTGTATACGCATGCCAGTTCGTCAAAGGGGGCGTATCCCAGGTGTTTTAAAAACACTGATTTCAGAAAATCAAACTCTGGTGTCTGATGGTTTTGGTTGGAAACTTTTATGTTCATCGGTATTATAATTTTACTTATTTCTGTTAGTAATGAATTATTTAATTGGAATATCTTTATCTATTCTGAAATTTTAAACTTAATTTATGTTATGTAATTATTATATATATTTAGTATCAATAAATAAAGCTTATTACTTTTGAGCTATTTATTGGCATGTTATTAGTTTCTTATTTATTAATAGAACGAAATACTTTAGGTATTTAAACTAATAGCTGGCATTCCTTTAACTGCATTAAAATATAATATTTGCAGCTCTGCTTAGCGTGGTAATTATTTTGGCAATTAGCCTAATGGTGGGTATTGGTAAAAAGACATCTGCCCACAGATATTTAAAAAGTAGTATAGACTGACAGTTACACGAATTAGCGTGAAAATTGAAACATATAGAGGCCGCAATGGACCAACGCAATGCCACAGATGCCAGCAGTTGCATCACAGTCAGATTGGTTGGTTGGTTGGGTTTTATGGCGCAAGGTCCAAAATTGGACATGCTGCGCCAGGAAAAGTATTTCTGATATATATATATATATATTTTGTTCTAGTTATTATTTTTTTTTACCCAAACAACATTAAAACTTTAAAAAAACAAAAATAAGTGTATATATAATTTTAAAATTTATTAATAAAATATAAAGGAAGGTATATCACAGTATGATTTCAAAATTTAAAATTAAATATAATGTAAAAATCCTACTGCCCTTTAATAGGTATGTTTTCTTGTGGTTTGTTACTATCTTGGTTTTATTAGCTATCATTTGTTCATCCACCATATGCAAATAGGTTTCTATGGGGTGGATCCCCTATTAAATCAAGTAAAGTTATAAAATCTGTATTAAAAAAGTGAAAACGTTTTTGGTTAAAATCATGACATGAAATTGAAAACAAATGTCTATGTGTGAAACATGTGTGTCCGATACGAAGGCGAGTTAATCTAACATCTGCACATGGACCTACGTGACTTGGTATCCAGCAAAATAAAATATTATATCCCTTGCCAGCAAGGGATTCTAATGTTCTGAAAATCTTTGACACAACTGGATGGCAAGTAAAACTATTGCTTTCCAAAGCTTCCAGAACACTCATGCTGTCAGTGTACACACAAAAATGACGATGGTCATCTGTACTCACATGCTGAAGCGCATAAAAGATAGCTGTGGTTGGTTGGTTGAGTTTTATGGCGCAAGGTCCAAAAATGGACAAGCTGGGCCAAGAGTAAGGTTTTTGAAGTTTTATTTTTTATTTTTATTTTTTTCTAAACCCAAGCAACATTAAAAATTTAAAACACAAAAATTAGTGTATACATTACTTTAAAATCTAATTAAAAAGGATAAAATTCATATTATATATATATATATATATATATATATATATATATATATATATATATATATATATATATATATAATTTTAAAATCAAATATACAAATTAAATAAAATGCAAAAAACCTATTACCCTCAAGAAAGCGAATAGGTTTCTATGGGGTGGATCCCCTATTAAATCTGATAAAGTTAATAAATCGGTATTAAAAAAGTGTAAACGTTGCTGGTTAAAATCATGACATGAAATTAAAATATGATAAACAGTAAATGGTTCATCACACGCTTCACACCAAGGGTTTAGTTCACTTAGAAACAAATGTTTGTGTGTGAAACGTGTGTGTCCGATACGAAGGCGAGTTAATCTAACATCCGCACTTCGTAACGGTAAAACTGATAATGAAATGAGGTATGGGAAAATGGTACACAATTTGTTGGTGACCTGCATGCTCCAAAACTCCTGGAAGAGGGAGTAGACAAAATTTTTAATGCACTTCCTCACACCTGAAAGAGGGATTGAAAATTGCACTGAATTTGAGGTTGCTTTAGCAGCCGCGTCTGCCTTTTCATTTCCCTCGAGACCTACGGGACCTGGGATCCAACAAAATTTGATATCATAACCCTTGCCAGCAAGGGAATCCAATATTTGAAAAATCTTGGACACAACCGGATGACAGTGAATGTTCGAATTTTCCAACGCTTTCAATACACTCAAGCTGTCAGTATACACGCAATAGGAATAAGAATTTACAGTATTCACGAGCTGAAGCGCATTGTAAATTGCAGTGGCCTCAGCCGTAAAGATGGAGCAGGAAGCATGAAGGCTTTAACTGTATATAACATTGTTCATAAAAATACCACAGCCGACATGTCCTGCTGATTTAGAACCATCCGTGAATATTGGCGTGTATGTAGAATACTGACAGCCATGTGAGTTGTAGTATGTAAATTGTAGGGGTTGTGTCCGATTTTCTATAGTCAGCAAATGGATAAATAATCAATATTTGTGGATCATACCTAGGTGGATGTACTAATATGTCCGTTTTAATGAAACGGACATCACGTAGGTCAGATAAAGATAGATGGTTTTCTGTTCGAGTGAGGATGGGTGGGATGCTATAATATGTACGCATAAACATTCTCTTCAGAGAGGAGTAAGAGCAAAATAACATAATGGATGGTGAGGGTCAGACATAATTTTACAATAGTAATTGATAGAGAGCTGCACCGTCGCAGTTCTAGAGGCAATTGTTGGCATATTGCATAAAGACTCTGGACGGGTGATGCGCGGAATGCGCCTGAACATATTCTCAGAGCAGAATGATGGACGGTGTCCAGTCAGCGAAAACAGAAGACCTAGCGGATCCATAAACAACACAACCGTAGTCTATGCGGGAAAAAATTAGTGATTGGTAAACTCGGAGGAGTGACGTGCGATCAGCACCCCAAGATCTATTTGAAAGCACCTTGAGGATATTGAGCGATCGCTCGCACTACTTCCGCAGATATAATATATGCGGAAGAAAGGTTAATTTAAGATCAAATATCACTCCGAGGAATTTTACCTCACTGACCACTGGTATAGGTGTGTTGTTTATACGAATAACGGGATCATTGTGGAGGCTAGTCTTCCTGCAGAAATGTACACAATTGCTCTTGCTAGGAGATAATGTATGGCCATTCTCAGCACACCATGCAGAAATTTTATTAACAGATGTTTGTAATTGTCTCTCAATTAAACTCACGTTAGAAACTTCACAAGATATTTGCAGGTTATCAACGTACAAGGTACCATGCACAAAAGGTGAAAGTTGATGAAGAATGCAACAGATATGAATATATTAAAAAGGGTGACACTTAAAATACTTCCCTCAGGAACACCTTCAGGTTGGTTAAAAGTATTGGACCAATACGAACTTTTAAACCACGGGAGCGTAAAAAGTTTTGTATAAATATCGGCAAATTATCCCTAAAGCAAAAATCATACATCCTACGGAGAATTCCAAAACGCCACGTACGGTCATATGCCTTCTCTATGTCAAAGAAAATGGAAACCAGATGGTTCCTCCGCACAAAAGCGTTCCGGATTTGGGTTTCCAGGTAAGTAATATTATCAAGAGTGGATCTTCCTTTACGGAAGCCACTCTGATTAATATGTATACATTTATTTTTTTCTAAGACATATACGAGACGGGCGTTGACCATACGTTCGAGAGTCTTACATAAGCAACTCGTCAGAGCAATTGGTCGATAACTTGAAGGAACAGAAGGATCCTTACCAGCCTTAAGGATCGGAATCACTATTGCTTCGCTCCGAAGTGATGGAAATTTATTTTCTGTCCAGATCCTATTGAACAGGTAAAGTAAGTTCAACAGGGAATCTGGACTTAAATGGCGAAGCATTTGAAAGCTGATTCCATCTGGTCCTGGGCTAGTATCATTGGCCTGCTGTAAAGCTCTCTTCAATTCCAACATCCGATATTCACAGTTGTAAGGCAAAGCTTGTCCATGGTTGAAACGAATTGGTGTTCGCTCAGCACGACTCTTTGTCCTTAAGAACGAAGAACTATAAGAGTCGTTGCTTGAGACGCTAGCAAAGTTTTCACCAAGGACATTAGCGATGTCCTTAGGAGAAGAGTGTACAGCAGCTCCGGATTTTAAAATAGGAATTGAGAATTCCTTATACATTCTATTGGCTGCTTTCAGTCTTCTCCACAACTGTTTACTGGATGTGGAAGAAGTAATTGAGGATACATAGCGAGACCAGGATTCCTTCTGACTTCGACGACGAGCTCTGCGAGCTGACGAGAGGAAAATGATGGCTATTGTGCACATCATTTCCTACATTTAAATTTAACAATGGCAGTAGTGAGGGAGAACTAATGGCCAGATCGAGAGAATGAAATGTTCTTGTTGGTTGGTTGGTTGGGTTTTATGGCGCAAGGTCCAAAATTGGACATGCTGCGCCAAGAGTAAGATTTTGTTTCTTCATTATTAATTTATTTTTCTTTCTTTATTTTTTTTTTCAAAAAACCCAAGCAACATTTAAAAAATTTTAAAATACAAAAATCTGTGTATATAATATTTTAAAATAAAATTTATAAGATAAAATATATGTATAATTTTAAAATTTAACAAACAAATCAAATAAAATGTAAGAATCCTATTGCTCTTAAAAAAGCGAATAGGTTTTTATGGGGTGGATCCCCTATTAAATCAAATAAAGTTATAAAATCAGTATTAAAAAAGTGTATACGTAAATGGTTAAAACATGAACATGAAATTAAAATATGATGCACAGTATAAGGTTCATCACACGTTTCACACCAAGGATTTAATTCACTCAAAAACAAATATCTGTGTGTGAAACGTGTGTGTCCGATACGAAGGCGATTCAATCTAACATCCGCACTTCGTAGCGGTAAAATTGATAATGAGGTGAGGGATGAGAAAATGCTATGAAGTTTGTTTCCGACCTGCAAGTTCCATGATTCTTCCCTTAGGGAACATATAAATCTTTTTATACCCTTTCTCACATCTGAGAGCGGAACCGATGGTAAAATTGGATCTTCAGCTGCCTTTGCAGCTATATCCGCTCTCTCGTTTCCATCAAGACCTACGTGACTTGGTACCCAACAAAATATTATTTTGTATCCCTTGCCAGCAAGGGAATCCAATGCTGAGAAAATTCTCGACACAACAGGATGGCAGGTAACGCTATTGTTTTTCAAAGCTTCAATAATACTCATGCTGTCAGTGTAAATACAAAATTTACGAGAGTCATCTGTATTCACGTGCTGAAGCGCGTAGTAGATGGCGGTTGCTTCAGCAGTAAAGACGGAGCAGGATGGATGTAGGCTGTAACTAAAAGCTGTATTATTGATAAATACTCCACAGCCCACATGTCCTGCTGTTTTAGAACCGTCTGTGAATACAGGTTTGTATGATTGATAATGACAGCGATGAGAAGAATATAGCTGCTGAAAAACAATAGGTGTTGTGTCAGATTTTCTGTAGTGAGCAAAGGTATTGATAAAATTATATGTTGGGTTATACCAAGGCGGATGAGCAAATTGAGGTACAGACTCAATCCGGATATCATGTAGGTCTGTGAGCCACAGATGTGATTTGGCTCGTGTGAGAAAAGGTGGGATGCTCATTGGACGAGCATCATATAATCTCATGAGAGAGGTATTTGGAACCATGGAACGTATCGGATGATTAGGGGTCGACATGATCTTAGCATAATAATTGAGAGACTGCTGCATTCGTCTCAGGTCTAACGGTAATTGATGACATATCACGTATAGACTCTGGACGGGTGATGTGCGGAATGCCCCAGAGCATATCCTCAAAGCAGAGTGATGAACTGTGTCCAGTCTTCGTAAAATAGAAGATCTAGCCGATCCATAAACAACACTTCCGTAGTCAATGCGGGATAAAATCAATGACTGATAAATGCGAAGTAGTGATGTGCGATCTGCACCCCAAGATGTATTTGACAACACCTTGAGGATATTAAGATATCGCTCACACTTCTTCCGCAAATATAAAATATGCGGAAGAAAGGTCAATTTTCGGTCAAAGATAATACCCAGGAATTTTATTTCATTGACTACTTGTATTGGGAAGTTGTTGATTTTAATAACTGGATCATTGTGAAGGCTAGTCTTTCTACAGAAGTGGACACATCTACTCTTGCTAGGAGATAAAGTATGGCCATTCTCAGCACACCATGCAGCAAGCTTGTTAACTGCTGTTTGCAGTTGTCTCTCAATTAATCGCATATTCGAACCCTCGCATGATATTTGCAGATCGTCCACAAACAAAGTACCATGTACTGATGATGGAAGCTGATGAAGTATGTTACTGATGAAGAGACTAAAAAGTGTGACGCTTAAAATAGAGCCCTGAGGAACACCCTCAGATTGTGTAAAAGTATTGGATGTATAACTTCCAATACGTACTTTAAAACCACGGGAGCATAAAAAATTCTGTAGGAATATCGGCAGATTACCCCGAAAGCCAAAATCATATAATGTACGGAGAATTCCATATCGCCATGTATGGTCATAAGCCTTCTCTATGTCGAAGAAAATGGAAACTAAGTGATTTCTCCGCACAAAAGCGTTGCGGATTTGAGTTTCCAAGTATATCATATTATCAAGAGTGGATCTTCCTTTACGAAAGCCACTGATTTTTATGGATATAATTATTAGTTTCTAAGACACAGATGAGACGAGCATTGACCATACGTTCGAGAGTCTTACAAAAGCAACTCGTCAGAGCAATTGGTCGATAATTTGAAGGGTCTGAAGGATCCTTACCAGCCTTGAGGACAGGAATCACTATTGCTTCTTGCCATAAAGATGGAAATTTATTTTCAGTCCAGATCCTATTGAACAAATATAATACGTTCGATAGGGAGTCTGGACTTAAATTTCGAAGCATTTGATAGCTGATTCCATCAGGTCCTGGACTGGTATTATTGGCCTGCTGTAAAGCTTTCTTCAATTCAAACATTCCAAATTCGCAGTTGTACGGTAAGACTTGTCGATGGTTGAAGCGAATTTGTACTCGCTCAGCACGACTCTTAGTCCTCAAAAACGAAGGACTATAAGAGTCGTTGCTTAAGACGCTAGCAAATGCTTCACCAAGGACGTTAGCAATATCCGAAGGAGAAGAGTATATAACAGCTCCGGATTTTAAAATAGGAATAGAAAATTCGCTATAAATTCCATTGGCTGCTTTCACCCTTCTCCACAACTGCTTACTGGAAGTTGAAGATGTTATAGAAGATACATAGCAGGACCAGGATTCCTTCTGACTTCGACGACGGGCTCTGCGAGCTAATGCTTTTGCTCTCTTAAAAGCGACAAGATTCTCCGTTGTGGGGTACCTCCTAAATATTCCCCATAACTTCCTCTGTTTTTTATATGTTTCTTGGCATTGTTTGTTCCACCAAGGTTTGCAACGCCTGTGTGGTGTAGAGGAACTCTTAGGTATCGATGCATCAGCTGCTGTCTTAATTGTTTCAGTGACTTTACTAACGGCAATATCAATATCTTCGATCAAAACCATTTTATCATCAATAACTGCCAATTGTGTAAATAACGTCCAATCTGCCCGACTGTACACGTAAGTAGGTAGGCGTTGTCCTACACTACTACCTCCAGTCTGGGAGATGACGAGAGGAAAATGATCGCTATGATGCAGATCATTTCCTACATATTAAATTTAACAATGGCAGAAGAGATGGAGAACAGATGGCCAGATCGAGAGAATGAAACGCTCTTGTGGGTACATGGAAATATGTCTTCTCGTCGGTATTAAGCAGACAGAGACTATTATCTGAAATAAACTGCTCTATCTAGCTACCGCGAGAATTTGTATCATCATTTCCCCACAACGAACTATGGCCGTTAAAGTCACCTAACAGCAGAAATGGTGTTGGCAGCTGATCTACTAATGCATCGAGTTCCTCTTGGCGGATGACATCGTGTGGTGGCAAATACAAATACAGACTACAGGCAAATATAAACTACAGACTGTCAACAAGCATGAAGTATGAATTCTTATAGCAACAGCCTGTAGAGAAGTATTCAATGGATGGGCAGTGCTGGGAAATTTATTAGATGTTAATATACAAACACCTCCAGACACTGCACCATCGTCACCACAGTCCTTTCTAAAGCTTTTAAACCCACGCATTCAAAAGTTATTGCTAGACTTCAGGAATGTTTCCTGAAGTGCAACACATGCGGGGTTGTAGGCTGAAATTATAGACTTGATGTCATCATGATGAGAACGCAAACCATGGCAGTTCCAAGAAACAAAGGAAGTTATTGTTTAATTTGAAAAGCTCCTTTCCCGGAGCTGGAAGGCATGTCATCTGACATCTCCTCGGGTGACAGATCTTCGTCAGAGGGATGTAGAGACACAGCGTCAGCTTCAAGGGATAAGGCTTTACGGGTGGATATGGAAGGTCTAAAATTGCCCTCCTTTGCAGATTTAAGTTTTAATGCCTTTAGGGCTTTAGATTTAGCCATCGGAGCTTTTCTACGGAGAGTATTTGCGGATGTTGTTTTTGACTTTTTCTCAGATGTATGGGGTAATTTGACTATTGGAAGTGAAAGAGCATCCGTTTGGGTACTAGCCGTTCTGGTGACCTTGGCGGCGACAGACGCATAGCTAACTCCTGCTTGAGGTGTTCGTGCTGTAACAGCACGTCTCGCCTCAGGATATGAGCAGTTATTCTTAACTTTAGTGGTTGTGATCTCCTTCTCCAGTATCCAGATAGGACAACTTCTAGCGTAGGAGGGGTGGTCACCTTTACAGTTTACACACCTCTCCTTTGCAGTACAAGACGAACTGTCATGGCCAACTGCTGCGCAGCGAGTGCAAGTCAGTTTGCCCCTGCAAGTCGCTTTTGAGTGACCAAATCTCTGGCACTGGAAACAACGCAAAGGATTTGGTATAAACGGCCTGACGGATAGATGAATATACGCAGCTTTAATATGCTGCGGTAGGTCTGGCGTCGCAAATGTCAGTACGAGATGTTTAGTATTGATAAACTGCCCATCCCGTCTGACAGTGATGCGTTTTACAGCACAGACCTTTTGATCTTTGAGATTTTCTAAGATCTCTTCCGCTGGTTGGTTGGTTGGTTGGTTGGGTTTTCTGGCGCAAGGTCCAAAAAGGACAAGCTGCGCCAAGTCTATTATTATTTTTGTTTTATTTCATTTTATTTGTTTATTTATTTATTTTTTTTCTTCAAAAAACCCAAGCAACAATAAAATTTTAAAAAACAAAAATTAGTGTAAATATAATTTTAAAATCTTTTTATGATATTGAATAAAATGTGAATTAAATAAAATTATGATAAGAATTAAATAAAATTTAAGAAACCTATAGCTCTCAAAAATGCAAATAGGTTTCTATGGGGTGGATCTCCCAATAAATCAAATAAAGTTAAAATGTCAGTTTTAAAATAGTGTAAACGTAAATGGTTAAAATCTTGACATGAGATTAAAATATGATATACTGTATAGGGTTCATCACACGTTTCGCACCATGGATTCAACTCACTCAGAAATAAATGCCTGTGTGTGAAACGTGTGTGACCAATACGAAGGCGAGTCAAACGGACATCAGCACTTCGTAAAGGTAAAATTGATAATGGAGTGATTGATGGAAATAAGGCATGGAGTTTGTTATTGACCTGCAGGTTCCATGATTCCTCCCATAAAGAATATATTAGTTTTTTGACACCCTTCCTCACATCAGCTAAGGGAACATATGGTAGAAGTGGTCCAGATGCCGCTTTAGCCGCTGCATCAGCTCTTTCATTACCATCAAGACCCACATGACCAGGGATCCAACAGAACAATATATCATAACCCTCGCCAGCAAGGGAATCCAATTCTTTGAAAATCCTAGATACAACTGGATGACATTGATAATTACCATTTCCCAACGCTTCTAAAACACTTAAGCTGTCTGTGTACACACAATGTTTTAAAGACTTACTTTTATTCACGTGCTGAAGAGCATAATAAATTGCAGTTGCTTCAGCAGTGAAGATGGAGCAGGGACTAGGAAGGCTGTAGCTAAGAATATTATTTTCAGAGACTACAGCACAACCCACATGTCCTGCATTTTTAGAACCATCAGTAAATATTGGTGTGTACGTAGTATACTGACAGCGATGTGATAAGTAAAGCTGTTGAAAAACGGTAATGGTTGTATCTGATTTTCTAAATTTATAAAAGGGATTAATTATATTGATATGTGGATCATACCAAGGTGGTTTAAATAAAAAGTCCGTTTTAACAAAACGGAAGTCATGTAGGTCAGATAGATTAAGATAATCTTTTACATCTCGTGAGAAAAGGTGGGATGCTATAATTACGAGCATCATATAATCTTTTAAGTGTAGGAGTGGGAACCATAGAACGTAAAGGGTGATGCGCATCAGACATGATTTTACAATAGTAATTGAGAGACAGCTGCATACGTCGCAGGTCTAAAGGCAATTGTTGGCAGATTGCATATAGACTCTGGACGGGTGATGTGCGGAATGCGCCTAAACATATTCTCAAAGCAGAATGATGTACAGTGTCCAGTCTGCGTATAACAGAAGATCTAGCTGATCCGTAAACGACACAACCGTAGTCAAGCCGAGATAAAATGAGTGATTGGTAAACTCGTAGGAGTGACGTGCGATCAGCACCCCAAGATGTGTTTGAAAGCACCTTGAGGATATTAAGCGATCGCTCGCACTTCTTCCGCAGATGTAATACATGCGGAAGAAAAGTTAATTTACGATCAAATATCACTCCAAGGAATTTTACCTGATTGACTACTGGTATAGGCGTGTTATTAATTCGAATAACGGGATCATTGTGAAGGCTAGTCTTTCTGCAGAAATGGACACAGCTGCTTTTACTTGGAGATAGTGTATGGCCATTCTCAGCACACCATGCAGCTAATTTATTAACAGATGTTTGTAGTTGTCTCTCAATTACACGCATGTTTGACCCTTCACAGGAAATTTGCAGGTCATCAACATATAGGGTTCCATGCACAGAAGATGAAAGTTGATGAAGTATGCAACTTATATGAAGGTTAAAAAGCGTGACACTTAAAATACTTCCCTGAGGAACACCTTCAGGTTGGTTAAAAGTATTGGACAAAAACGTACCAATACGAACTTTAAAACCACGGGAGCATAAAAAGTTTTGGATAAATATCGGCAAATTACCCCGAAAGCCAAAATCATACATCCTACGGAGAATTCCATAGCGCCACGTACGGTCATATGCCTTCTCTATATCAAAGAAAATGGAAACGAGATGATTCCTTCGCACAAAGGCGTTTCGTATCTGCGTTTCCAAATAAGTGATATTATCAAGAGTGGATCTCCCTTTGCGGAATCCACTCTGGTTGATATGAATACATTTATTTTTTTCTAAGATATATACGAGACGGGCGTTGACCATACGTTCGAGAGTCTTACACAAGCAACTCGTCAGAGCTATTGGTCGATAATTCAGAGGATCTGAAGGATCTTTGCCAGTTTTCAGGACCGGAATAACTATTGCTTCTCTCCAAGGAGATGGAAATTCATTTTCAGTCCATATCCTATTAAATAATAAAAGTAGATTCAATAAGGAATCTGGACTTAAATGTTGAAGCATTTTATAGCTAATTCCATCTGGTCCGGGACTGGTGTTATTGGTCTGCTCTAAAGCTTTCTTCACTTCGAACATCTTAAATTCGCAGTTATAAGGTAAAGCTTTCCTATGGTGAAAACGAATTGGTGTTTGCTCAGCATGACCCTTTATCCTCAAAAACGAAGGACTATAAGAGTCAGAGCTTGACACATTAGCAAAAGTTTCACCAAGGGCATTAGCGATGTCCTGAGGAGAAGTGTACAAAGCAGCCATGGATTTTAAAATAGGAATAGAGAACTCCTGATAAATTCCATTAGCCGCTTTCACTTTCCTCCATAACTGTTTACTAGATGTTGAAGATGTTATTGAAGAGATATAGCAAGACCAAGAATCCTTCTGACTACGTCGACGGGCTCTGCGAGCTAATGCTTTTGCTCTCTTAAAAGCAATTAGATTCTCCGTTGTGGGGTACCTCCGAAATATCCCCCATAACCTCCGTTGTTTCTTATAAGTGTTTCGACACTCAATATTCCACCATGGTTTACAACGCCTGTGTGGTAAAGAGGAACTTTTTGGTATAGCCGTATCAGCTGCATTGATTATTATTTCAGTGACCTTTTTTACAGCTTCATCAATACTCCCGATCAGAACCACTTCTTCATCAATGACTGCCAATTGTGTGAATAATGTCCAATCTGCCCGACTGTACACGTAAGTAGGTAGGCGTAGTCCTACACTACTACCTCCAGTCTGGGAGATGACGAGAGGAAAATGATCACTATTATGTAAGTCATTTCCTACAATTAAATTTAACAATGGCAGAATTGAAGGAGTGCAAATAGCCAGATCGAGAGAATGAAATGTTCTTGTGGGTTCATGAAAGTACGTTTTCTCGTCGGTATTAAGCAGACAAAGACAGTTATTAGAAATGAACTGCTCTATCTGCCGACCGCGAGAATTAGTATCACTATTCCCCCACAAAGAATTATGCCCATTAAAGTCACCGAGTAACAAAACTGGTGTTGGCAGCTGATCAAGTAAAGCATCGAGTTCCTCTAGGCGGATGACATCATGTGGTGGCAAATACAAACTACAGACTGTAATTAAACACGATGTGTGTATTCGTGCAGCTACAGCCTGCAGAGTAGTATTCAAAGGATGAGCAGTGCTGGGAAAATTATTTGATGTAAGTATACAAACACCTCCAGACACTGCACCATCATCACCACAGTCTTTTCGAAAGCATTTAAATCCATGTATCGCAATGCTATTGCTAGGCTTCAGGAAAGTTTCCTGAAGCGCAATACATGCGGGATTATTAACTGAAATTAAAGACTTGATGTCGTCAAGATGTGAACGTAAACCATGGCAGTTCCAAGAAATGAAGGAGGTTATGTTTAAGATTGAAAAGCTCCGTTCCCGGAGCTGAAGTGCATCTCATCTGACATCTCCTCGAGCGATAGATCATCGTCCGAGGGATGTAAGGAAACAGTGTCAGCCTCCAGGGATAAGGCTTTACGGGTGGATATAGAGGGCCTAGAATTACCCTCCTTTGCAGATCTTAGTTTAAAAGCCTTTAAGGCTTTAGATCTTGCCGTCGGAGCTTTTCTACGGGGAGTGGTTGAGGAGGTAGATTTTGGCTTTTTCTCAGATGTAATGGGTAATTTAGCAATGGGGAGTGAGAGAGCATCTGTTTGTGTACTTGCCGCTCTAGTGACTTTAGCAGCAACAGTCGCATAGCTAATACCTACTTGAGGTGTTCGAGCTGTAACAATCCGTCTCGCCTCAGGATAGGAACAATTATTCTTAACTTTGGTGGTAGTGATCTCTTTCTCCAGTATCCAGATAGGACAACTTCTAGCGTAGGAGGGGTGGTCACCTTTACAGTTGACACACCTCTCCTTTGCAGTACAAGACGAACTGTCATGGCCAACTGCTGCGCAGCGAGCGCAAGTCAGTTTGCCCCTGCATGCCGCTTTTGAGTGTCCAAATCTCTGGCACTGGAAACAACGCAAAGGATTTGGAATGAATGGCCTAACGGACAGATGCATATACGCAGCTTTGATATGCTGCGGTAGGTCTGGCGTCGCAAATGTCAGTATGAGATGTTTTGTGTTAATTACTTTTCCATCTCGTCTGACACTAATGCGTTTTACAGCGCAGACCTTTTGCTCTTTTAGATTTTCTAAAATTTCGTCCGTAGGCGTGTTAAGCAAATCCTTAGCGGATATCACACCACGCGAAAAGTTAAGATTTGTATGAGGGCAGACGGATACCTCAAGGTTAGCAAGTTTACTCATGTTGCTTATCAGACTTGATTGCTTGTCTGATGTGACTTCAATCATCAAGTCACCAGAACGTAATTTTCGTATGCTCTTCACTTCTCCTATTGATCCGATAATTGCTTTATGTATGAGGAAAGGGGATACAGAGTCAAAAGTACCCTCTTTCCTTTTGACCACATAGTATTTTGCCTTTAAAATAGAAAACATATGCTCCCGTGGGAGAGTTGAAAAATTTATAGTTTCCATATGTAAGAATGGAAAATTCGGGACCTGACGGCACCACCCACCACCGAGTCCAACAAGGGGATGCAGACCAGCTGCACCAGTGCTAGCCAGGTCCTATACGCTTACAATACATCCCTGAGATGGCCTCCACCCTTAAATAAGCAAATAGGTTTCTGTGGGGTGGCTCCCCCAGCAAATCAAACATAGTTAAAAGGTTTGTTTTGAAAAATTTAAAACGGTAGACGTTAAAAGTGGAACATGAGATTAAAATATGATAAATAGTAAATAGTTCATCACACGTTTCACACCATGGATTTAGTTCATTTAAAAATAAATGTCTATGTGTGAAACGTGTGTGTCCGATACGAAGGCGAGTTAATCTAACATCCGCACTTCGTAACGGTAAAACTGATAATGAGGTGAGGGATTGGAAAATGGTATGTAATTTGTTGACGACCTGCAAGTTCCATGATTCCTGCCAAAGACCATACATAAAACTTTTTATAGCTTTTCTCACATCTGAGAGAGGAACCGATGGTAGAATTGGATCTGATGCAGCCTTTGCAGCTGCATCTGCTCTCTCATTGCCTTCAAGACCCATGTGGCTTGGTATCCAACAAAATACAATTTCTTTTCCCTTGCCAGCAAGGGAATCCAATGCTTTAAAAATTCTCGACACAACAGGATGACAGATAACACTATTGTTTTTCAAGGCTTCAATAATACTCAAGCTGTCAGTATAGATACAAAATTGATGATAGTCATCTGTATTCACGTACTGAAGCGCATAATAAATAGCTGTAGCTTCAGCAGTAAAGATGGAGCAGGACGAATGTAGGCTGTAACTAAAAGCTGCATTATTGATAAAAACTCCACAGCCCACATGTCCTGCGGTTTGAGAGCCATCCGTGAATACAGGTTTGTATGATTGATTCTGACAGCGATGAGAATAGTATAGCTGTTGGAAAACAATAGGTGTTGTGTCCGACTTTTTAAACTGAGCAAAGGTATTTAAAAAGGTATTTGTTGGTTCATACCATGGTGGATAGAGAAATTGATGAATTGACTTTATCCGAACATCACATAGGTCTGTGAGCCAAAGATGTGTTTGTTTGTTTGTTTGTCGCTCAACGGTCATTTTTTGCACACGAGGGCTAATTAGACCGGGACTTACGGTTTAAAGTGGATTCCGAACCACTACAAACATCCATACCCAAGGTGGGATTCGAACCCACGAACTGTTGAACCGAAGGCAAGAGCGCTAGCCAAAGATGTGAATTGGCTCTTGTGTGAAAAGGTTGGATGCTCAATGGTTGGTTGGTTGGGTTTAATGGCGCAAGGTCCAAAAACGGACATGCTGCGCCAAGAATTAAGTTTAAAAGTAGATATTTAGTAGATATTTTATTTATTTTTTTATTATTTTATTTATATTATTTTTTATATTAATTTATTTTAAAAACCCAAGCAACATTAAAATTTTAAAAATCAAAAATCAGTGTATAAATATATTAAAATCAAATTACACATAAAAGCAAAATCAAAATATATATACTTTTAAAATTTAAAAAAAATAAATTAAATATAATGTATAAAACCTATTGCCCTCAAAAAGGCAAATAGGTTCCTGTGGGGTGGTTCCCAAGCAAATCAAATAAGGTTAAAATATTACAATTAAAAAAATGTAAACGATATTGGTTAAAATATGAGCATGAAATTAAAATATGATAAACAGTGAATGGTTCATCACACGTTTCACACCATGGATTTAATTCGTTTAGAAACAAATGTCTATGTGTGAAACGTGTGTGTCCGATACGAAGGCGGGTCAATCTTACATCAGCACTTCGTATCGGTAAAACTGTTAATGAGGTGATGTATGGAAATATGGCACGCAATTTATTGTTGACCTGCATGTTCCAAGACTCCTGCCAAAGATCTTGAGTAAATTTTTTAACACACCTTCTCACATCAAACAAAGGAATGGATGGAAGAGATGGGCCAGATGCAGATTTAGCAGCTGCATCAGCCCTCTCATTGCCATCGAGACCTACATGACTTGGGATCCAGCAGAAAATTATTTCATATCCCTTGCCAGCAAGGGAATCTAATGCTCGGAAAATTCTAGACACAGCAGGATGACAATCAAATCTACTGTTCCGCAAAGCTTCCAACACACTCAAACTGTCAGTGTACACACAGTATTTAAAGGTATCACTTGTATTCATCTGCTGAAGAGCTTGATATAAAGCAGTTGCTTCAGCAGAGAAGATGGAACAGGATGGATGGAGGCTGTAGCTCAGAGTTTTGTTCTTAATAACTACAGCACAACCAACATGTCCTGCGGATTTTGATCCATCTGTGAAAACTGGTGTGTACGTGATGTACTGACAGCGATGTGAGGTATACAGCTGCTGGAAAACAGTAGCTGCTGTATCTGATTTTCTAAAACGAGCAAAAGGATTGATGATTTTAATCTGTGGATCATACCAAGGTGGATGAGAAAAATACTCCGTTTTGTCAAAACGGACATCATATAGGTCAGAAAGTATTAGATTAGATTTTGTTCGTGTGAGAAAAGGTGGAATGCTGTATGCACGAGCGTCATACAGCCTCATTAGTGCAGGTGTAGTAGTCATGGAACGTAATGGATGATGAGGGTCAGACATGATTTTTGCATAATAACTGAGAGACAGCTGCATTCGTCTCAGGTCTAAAGGCAGTTGATGACATATTGCATATAGACTCTGGACGGGTGATGTGCGGAATGCGCCTGAACATATTCTCAAAGCAGAGTGATGTATTGTATCCAATCTGCGTAAAACGGAAGACCTAGCAGATCCATACACAGAACACCCATAGTCAATACGAGATAAAATTAATGACTGGTAGACACGAAGTAGTGCCGTGCGATCAGCACCCCAAGATGTATTAGACAGCACCTTGAGGATATTAAGCGATCGCTCGCACTTCTTCCGCAAATGAAGAACATGCGGAAGAAAATTTAACTTTCGGTCAAATGTTATACCCAAAAATTTTATCTCGTTGACAACAGGGATAGGTGTATTATTTATATAGATAGTAGGATCATTATGTAGGCTGGTCTTCTTGCAGAAATGGACACAATTACTCTTGCTAGGAGACAATGTGTGGCCATTCTCAGCACACCATGCAGCAAGTTTGTTGACAGTTGTTTGTAGTTGTCTCTCAATTAAACGCATGTTAGAACCCTCACATGATATTTGCAGGTCATCAACATAAAGTGTGCCATAAACAGGAGGTGAAATTTGATGAAGAATGCAACTGATGTATAGGTTAAAAAGTGTGACACTTAAAATAGAGCCTTGGGGTACACCCTCGGCTTGCATAAAAGTATTGGACATAACCGAACCAATACGAACTTTAAAACCACGGGAGCACAAAAAATTTTCTATAAATATTGGCAAATTACCCCTAAAGCCAAAATCATACATCCTACGGAGAATTCCATAACGCCACGTACGGTCATATGCCTTCTCTATGTCGAAGAAAATGGAAACGAGATGATTCCTCCGCACAAATGCATTGCGGATCTGCGTTTCCAGGTATGTAATATTATCAAGAGTGGACCTTCCTTTACGGAAGCCACTCTGATTGATATGGATACATTTATTTGTTTCTAAGACATAGATGAGACGGGCGTTGACCATACGTTCGAGAGTCTTACATAAGCAACTCGTCAGAGCAATTGGTCGATAACTTGAAGGAGCAGAAGGATCCTTATTAGACTTAAGGATTGGAATCACTATTGCTTCGCTCCAAAGTGATGGAAATTGGTGTTCAGTCCAGATCCTATTAAACAATAACAGCAAGTTCAACAGGGAATCTGGACTTAAATGGCGAAGCATTTGATAGCTGATTCCATCTGGTCCTGGGCTAGTATCATGGGCCTGCTGTAATGCTCTCTTCAATTCCAGCATCCGGAATTCACAGTTGTAAGGCAAAGCTTGTCCATGGTTGAAACGAATTGGTGTTCGCTCAGCACGACTCTTTGTCCTTAAGAACGAAGGACTATAAGAGTCGTTGCTCGAGACGCTAGCAAAGGTTTCACCAAGGACATTAGCGATGTCCTTAGGAGAAGAGTGTACAGCAGCCCCGGACTTAAGAATAGGAATAGAGAATTCCCTATACATTCCATTGGCTGCTTTCACTCTTCTCCACAACTGTTTACTGGATGTGGAAGAAGTTATTGATGATACATAGCGGGACCAAGATTCCTTCTGACTTCGACGACGAGCTCTGCGAGCTAATGCTTTTGCTCTCTTATAGGCGATAAGATTCTCCGTTGTGGGGTACCTTCTGAATAGCCCCCATAACTTCCTCTGTTTCTTATAGGTGTTTTGACATTCATCATTCCACCAAGGTTTGCAACGCCGGTGTGGTATAGAGGAACACTTAGGTATTGATGCATCAGCTGCATTTATAATTGTTTCAGTGACTTTAGATACGGCATTATCAATATCATCGATCATAACCATTTCATTATCAACAACTGCCAATTGTGTAAATAACGTCCAATCTGCCCGACTGTACACGTAAGTAGGTAAGCGTTGTCTTACACTACTACCTCCAGTCTGGGAGATGACGAGAGGAAAATGATCGCTATTATGCAGATCATTTCCTACATTTAAATTTAACAAGGGCAGAAGAGATGGAGAACAGATGGCTAGATCGAGAGAATGAAACGTTCTTGTGGGTACATGGAAATATGTCTTCTCGTCGGTATTAAGCAGACAGAGACTATTATCTGAAATAAACCGCTCTATCTGCCGACCGCGAGAATTAGTATTATCATTTCCCCACAAAGAACTATGGCCGTTAAAGTCACCTAACAACAGAAATGGTGTTGGCAGCTGATCTATTAATGCATCGAGTTCCTCTTGGCGGATGACATCGTGTGGTGGCAAATACAAACTACAGACTGTCAATAAGCATGATGTGTGAATTCGCACAGCTACAGCCTGTAGTGCAGTATTTAAATGCTGGGCAGTGCTGGGATAGTTGTTAGATGTTAAAATGCAAACACCTCCAGACACTGCACCATCGTCACCACAGTCTTTTCTAAAGCTTTTAAACCCACGCATGGAAAAGTTATTGCTGGACTTCAGGAATGTTTCCTGAAGTGCAACACATGCGGGGTTGTAAACTGAAATTATAGACTTGATGTCATCATGATGAGAGCGCAAACCATGGCAGTTCCAAGAAACAAAGGAAGTTATTGTTGAATTTGAAAAGCTCCTTTCCCGGAGCTGGAAGGCATGTCATCTGACATCTCCTCGAGTGACAGATCTTCGTCCGAGGGATGTAGATATACGGCGTCAGCCTCCAGGTTTAAGGCTTTACGGGTGGATATGGAGGGCCTAATAATGCCCTCTTTTGCTGATTTCAGTTTTAAAGCCTTTACGGCTTTAGATTTAGCCATCGGAGCTTTTCTTCGAGTAGTCAATGTGGATGTCGATTTTGGCTTGTGTACAGATGTAGGGGGTAATTTAACAATCGGGAGTGAGAGAGCATCTGTTTGTGTACTAGTCGTTCTGGTGACTTTTGCGGCGACAGTTGCAT
This sequence comes from Latrodectus hesperus, assembly GCA_037975125.1. Lineage (NCBI taxonomy): Eukaryota > Metazoa > Arthropoda > Arachnida > Araneae > Theridiidae > Latrodectus > Latrodectus hesperus. The sequence continues at coordinate 340,756 of CM075858.1, read as the reverse complement.
AGCTAACTCCAACTTGAGGTGTACGAGCTGTAACAGCACGTCTCGCCTCGGGATATGAACAATTGTTCTTAACTTTAGTGGTTGTGATCTCCTTCTCCAGTACCCAGATAGGACAACTTCTAGCGTAGGAGGGGTGGTCACCTTTACAGTTGACACACCTCTCCTTTGCAGTACAGGACGAACTGTCGTGGCCAACTGCTGCGCAGCGAGCGCAAGTCAGTTTGCCTCTGCATGCCGCTTTAGAGTGACCAAATCTCTGGCACTGGAAACAACGCAAAGGATTTGGAATAAATGGCCTAACGGAGAGATGCATATACGCAGCAATAATATGCTGCGGTAGGTCTGGCGTCGCAAATGTCAGGATCAGATGTTTAGTGTTAATAACTTTATCATCTCTCCTGATAGTAATGCGTTTTACAGCGCAGACCTTTTGCTCTTTAAGATTTTCTAGTATCTCATCCGTAGGCGTGTTAAGCAAATCCTTCGCGGATATCACACCACGAGAAAAGTTAAGGTTTGTGTGAGGTGAGACAGACAATTCAAGAGTAGCTAGCATATTCATATTTTCAATTAAATTTGATTGTGTTTTTGATGCAACTTCTACCATTAAGTCGCCAGAACGTAAGTTTCTGATGCTCTTCACATCACCGATTGTGCCTTTAATAGCTTTTTGAATGAGGAAAGGGGAAACTGTATCAAAAGTACCCTCTTTCCGTTTGATTACATAAAATTGTGCATTCAAAATAGACAATGTGTGCTCCCGTGGGAGAATAGAAATATTTGATTCCATATCTAATATGGAAAATTTGGGACCTGACGGCACCACCCACCACCGAGTCCAACAAGGGGATGCAGACCAGCTGCACCAGTGCTAGTCAGGTCCTATACGCTCACAGTACATCCCTGAAGTGGCCTCCACCCTTAACGAGTCACCCAGTAGATGTACCGATCGCTTGATCCATAAAGCCGATTGATGTGCAGAGGACCACAACACACCTCCCGTTTACCTGAAGCAGAGGCCAAAATAATGTGTTGGTCTCTGGGGGCCTCAATTACCAGGACCCTCTTTTCCAGGGACACGGGTCTCCACGCACGGCAAACACGTGGGTGATTTAGTCCCCAAGAATAGCTAATAGCAACAGAGTGGCGAAAGCTGCTCAAGGGGAGCCCTCAACCTCTTGCGATGCAACCACGCTGAGGGAGAAGAGGAAGAAAAAGCAGAAGAGTAGAAGAGAGAAGAAAAGAAAGAAGAGGATAGATCACTAGGGTACCTCGGGATTGTGACACCCGTGTTTACCTAAAGAAGGTAAACCCCCTGAGGGGTGGATGCTCAATGGTCGAGCATCATAAAGTCTTTTTAAAGAGTCATTAGGAACCATAGAACGTAATGGATGATCAGGGGTCGACATGATCTTATTATAATAATTGAGAGACTGCTGCATACGTCGCAGGTCTAAAGGCAAATGTTGGCATATTGCATAAAGACTCTGGACGGGTGATGTGCGGAATGCGCCTGAACATATTCTCAGAGCAGAATGATGGACAGTGTCCAGTCTGCGTAATACAGAAGACCTAGCAGATCCGTAAATAACACAACCGTAGTCTATGCGAGATAAAATTAATGATTGGTAAACTAGGAGGAGTGACGTGCGATCAGCACGCCAAGATGTTTTTGAAAGCACCTTGAGGATATTAAGCGATCGCTCGCACTTCTTCCGCAGATATAATATATGCGTAAGAAAAGATAATTTACGGTCAAATATCACTCCGAGGAATTTTACCTCACTGACTACTGGTATAGGTGTGTTGTTTATACGAATAACGGGATCATTGTGGAGGCTAGTCTTCCTGCAGAAATGGACACAATTGCTCTTGCTAGGAGATAGTGTATGGCCATTCTCAGCACACCATGCAGCAATTTTATTAACAGATGTTTGTAATTGTCTCTCAATTAAATTCATGTTAGACCCTTCACAAGAGATTTGCAGGTCATCAACGTACAAGGTACCATGCACAGAAGGTGAAAGCTGATGAAGAATGCAACTGATATGAAGATTAAAAAGGGTGACACTTAAAATACTTCCCTGAGGAACACCTTCAGGTTGGTTAAAAGTATTGGACAAAGACGTACCAATACGAACTTTAAAACCACGGGAGCGTAAAAAGTTTTGTATAAATATCGGCAAATTACCCCTAAAGCCAAAATCATACATCCTACGGAGAATTCCATATCGCCATGTACGGTCGTATGCCTTCTCGATGTCAAAGAAAATGGACACCAGATGGTTCCTCCGCACAAAAACATTCCGGATTTGGGTCTCCAAATATGTGATATTATCAAGAGTGGATCTCCCTTTACGGAAGCCACTCTGATTGATATGAATACATTTATTTGTTTCTAAGGCATATACGAGACGGGCGTTGACCATATGTTCGAGAGTCTTACACAAGCAACTCGTCAGAGCTATTGGTCGATAACTTGAAGTATCAGAAGGATCCTTACCAGCCTTAAGAACCGAAAGATTCGAAATCACTATTGCTTCGCTCCAAAGTGATGGAAATTTATTTTCTGTCCAGATCCTATTGAACAGTGGTTGGTTGGTTGGTTGGTTGGTTGGGTTTTATGGCGAAAGGTCCAAAAATGGACATGCTGCGCCAAAAATAAAGTTTTGAAGCATATATCCAATTAAATTTTTATTTTATTTTGTTTACATTATTTATTTATTTTTTTTTTTAAAAACCCAAGCAACATTAAAACCCTAAAAAACAAAAATCAGTGTATATATTTTACATTAAAATCCAATTATAAAATATAAAATGAAAATCAAAAATATATATATTTTTAAAATTTAGAAAACACAAATTAAATATTATGTAAAAAACCTATTGCCCTCAAAAAGGCAAATAGGTTCCTGTGGGGTGATTCCCCAAGTAAATCATGTAATGTTAAAATATCACAGTTAAAAAAGTGTAAACGATATTGGTTAAAATATGAACATGAAAATAAAATATGATAAACAGTGAATGGTTCATCACACGTTTCACACCAAGGATTTAATTCATTTAGAAACAAATGTCTATGTGTGAAACGTGTGTGTCCGATACGAAGGCGGGTTAATCTTACATCAGCACTCCGTATCGGTAAAACTGCTAATGAGATGATGTATGGAAATATGGCACGCAATTTATTATTGACCTGCATGTTCCATGACTCCTGCCAAAGACAATAGATCGATTTTTTAACATTTCTTCTCACATCAGACAAAGGAACTGATGGAAGATATGGGCCAGATGCAGATTTAGCAGCTGCATCCGCCCTTTCATTGCCATCAAGACCTACGTGACTTGGGATCCAGCAGAAAATGATGTCATATCCCTTGCCAGCAAGGGAATCTAATGCTCGGAAAATTCTAGACACAACAGGATGACAGTTAAAACTACTGTTCCGCAAAGCTTCCAACACACTCAAACTGTCAGTATAAACACAGTATTTGGAACTATCACATGTATTCATCTGCTGAAGAGCTTGATAAATGGCTATGGCTTCAGCAGAGAAGATGGAACAGGATGGATGGAGGCTGTAGCTAAGAGTTTTGTTCTCCACAACTACAGCGCAACCAACATGTCCGGTAGATTTTGAACCATCTGTTAAAACTGGTGTATACGTGGTATACTGACAGCGATGTGAGGCATATAGCTGCTGGAAAACAGTAGTTGCTGTGTCTGATTTTCTAAAACGAGCAAAAGGATTGATGATTTTAATCTGTGGATCATACCAAGGTGGATGTAGAAGAAAGTCCGTTTTGTCTAAACGGACATCACATAGGTCTGAAAATAATAAGTTGGACTTTGTCCGAGTGACCTATTGAACAGGTAAAATAAGTTCAACATGGAATCTGGACTTAAATGACGATGCATTTGATAGCTGATTCCATCCGGTCCTGGGCTAGTATCATTGGCCTGCTGTAAAGCTCTCTTCAATTCCAACATCCGAAATTCACAGTTGTAAGGTAAAGCTTGTCGATGGTTGAAACGAATTGGTGTTCGCTCAGCACGACTCTTAGTCCTCAGGAACGAAGAACTGTAAGAGTCGTTGCTTGAGACGCTAGCAAAGGTTTCACCAAGGACATTAGCGATGTCCTTAGGAGAAGAGTGTAAAGCAGCTCCGGATTTTAAGATAGGAATAGAGAATTCCTTATACATTCCATTGGCTGCTTTCACTCTTCTCCACAGCTGCTTACTAGATGTGGAAGAAGTAATTGAAGATACATAGCGAGAACAAGATTCCTTCTGACTTCGACGACGAGCTCTGCGAGCTAATACTTTTGCTCTCTTAAAGGCGATAAGATTCTCCGTTGTGGGGTATCTTCTGAATAGCCCCCAAAACTTCCTCTGTTTCTTATAGGTGTTTCGACATTCATCATTCCACCAAGGTTTGCAACGCCTGTGTGGTATAGAGGAACTCTTAGGTATTGATGCATCAGCTGCACTCTTAATTGTTTGTGTGACTTCAAAAACGGCAATATCAATATCTCCGATCGAAACCATTGCATCATCAACAACTGCCAATTGTGTAAATAATGTCCAATCTGCCCGACTGTACACGTAAGTAGGTAGGCGTTGTCCTACACTACTAACTCCAGTCTGGGAGATGACGAGAGGAAAATGATCGCTGTTATGCAGATCATTTCCTACACTTAAATTTAACAATGGAAGAAGAGATGGAGAACAAATGGCCAGATCGAGAGAGTGAAATGTTCTTGTGGGTAAATGGAAATATGTCTTCTCGTCGGTATTAAGCAGACAGAGACTGTTTTCTGAAATAAACCGCTCTATCTGCCCACCGCGAGAATTTGTATCATCACTTCCCCACAAAGAACTATGGCCGTTATAGTCACCTAACAGCAGAAATGGTGTTGGCAGCTGATCTATTAATGCATCGAGTACCTCTTGGCGGAAGACATCGTGTGGTGGCAAATACAAACTACAGCCTGTCAACAAGCATGATATATGAATTCGCACAGCTACAGCCTGTAGTGTAGTATTTAAATGCTGGGCAGTGCTGGGATAGTTGTTGGATGTTAAAATGCAAACACCTCCAGACACTGCACCATCGTCACCACAGTCTTTTCTAAAGCTTTTAAACCCACGCATGGAGAAGTTATTGCTGGACTTCAGGAATGTTTCCTGAAGTGCAATGCATGCAGGGTTGTAGGCTGAAATTATGGACTTGATGTCATCATGATGGGAACGCAAACCATGGCAGTTCCAAGAAACAAAGAAGTTATTATGTAGTTTGAAAAGCTCCTCTCCCGGAGCTGGAAGGCATGTCATATGACATCTCCTCAAGCGATAGATCATCGTCCGAGGGATGTAATGAAACAGCGTCAGCCTCCAGGGTTAAGGCTTTACGGGTGGATATTGAGGGCCTAATATTGCCCTCTTTAGCAGATTTCAATTTTAAAGCCTTTAGGGCTTTAGATTTTGCAATCGGAGCTTTTCTACGGGGAATGGTTGTGGAGGTTGATTTTGGTACTCTGTACAGATGTAAGGGGTAATTTTGTTATTGGAAGTGAAAGAGCATCAGTTTGTGTACATGTCGTTCTGGTGACCTTGGCGGCGACAGAAGCATAGCTAACTCCTGTTTGAGGTGTACTTGATGTAACAGTACGTCTCGCCTCAGGATATGAACAATTGTTCTTAATTGTTGTGATCTCCTTTTCCAGTATCCAGATAGGACAACTTCTAGCGTAGGAGGGGTGGTCACCCTTACAGTTGACGCACCTCTCCTTTGCAGTACAAGACGAACTGTCATGGCCAACTGCTGCGCAGCGAGCGCGAGTCAGTTTGCCCCTGCAAGCTGCTTTTGAGTGACCAAATCTCTGGCACTGGAAACAACGCAAATGATCTGGAATATACGGCCTAACGGATAGATGCATATACGCAGCTTTAATATGCTGCGGTAGGTCTGGCGTCGCAAATGTCAGTACGAGATGTTTAGTATTAATAAACTGCCCATCCCGTCTGACAGTGATGCGTTTTACAGCACATACCTTTAATCTTTGAGATTTTCTAAGATCTCGTCCGTAGGCGTATTTAATAGATCCCTGGCGGATACCACACCACGAGAAAAGTTAAGGTTTAAATGAGGAGAGACAGACACCTCAATGTTAGCAAGCATATTCAAGTTGCTCATAGCGTTGGATTGTGCTTCTGATGCAACTTCGACCATTAAATCACCAGAACGCATTTTCCTTATGCTGTTCACTTCGCCGATATTTCCACTTATAGCTTTTTGGATTAGGAAAGGAGATACACTATCGAAGGTACCCTCCTTCCTTTTCACAACATAAAACTTGGCTTCTGATAATAACAATGAGTGCTCCCGTGGGAGAAAAGAAAAAGTATTTCTTTCCATATTAAAAATGGAAAATTCGGGACCTGACGGCACCACCCACCACCGAGTTCAACAAGGGGATGCAGACCAGCTACACCAGTGCTAGCCAGGTCCTATACGCTCACAGTACATCCCTGAAGTGGCCTCCACCCTTAACGAGTCACCCAGTAGATGTACCGATCGCTTGATCTATAAAGCCGATTGATGTGCTGAGGACCACAACACACCTCCCGTTTACCTGAAGCAGAGGCCAAAGTAATGTGTTGGTCTCTGAGGGCCTCAATTACCAGGACCCTCCTTTCCAGGGACACGGGTCTCCACGCACGGCAAACACGTGGGTGATTTAGTCCTCAAGAGTAGCTAATAGCAACAGAGCGGCGAAAGCTACTCAAGGGGAGCCCTCAACCTCTTACGAGGCAACCACACTGAGGGAGAAGAGGAAGAAAAAGCAGAAGAGTAGAGAAGAAGAGAAAGAAGAGGACAGATCACTGGGGTACCTCGGGATTGTGACACCCGTGTTTACCTAAAGAAGGTAAACCCCCTGAGGGGACCACGCTGAGGGAGAAGAGGAAGAAAAAGCAGAAGAGTAGAGGAGAGAAGAAAAGAAAGAAGAGGACAGATCACTAGGGTACCTCGGGATTGTGACACCCGTGTTTACCTAAAGAAGGTAAACCCCCTGAGGGGGCAAATCCCTGGCGGATATCACACCACGAGAAAAGTTAAGGTTCAAATGAGGAGAGACGGACACCTCAATGTTAGCAAGCATATTCAAGTTGCTCATTGAGTTGGATTGTGCTTCTGCTGCAACTTCAACCATTAAATCACCAGAACGCATTTTCCTTATGCTCTTCACTTCGCCGATATTTCCACTTATAGCTTTTTTAATTAGGAAACGGGATACATTATCGAAAGTACCCTCTTTCCGTTTAACAACATATAACATGGCTTGTAATAATGACAATGAGTGCTCCCGTTGGAGAGAAGAAAAAGCATATGTTTCCATATTAAAAATGGAAAATTCGGGACCTGACGGCACCACCCACCACCGAGTCCAACTAGGGGATGCAGACCAGTTGCACCAGTGCTAGCCAGGTCCTATACGCTCACAGTACATCCCTGAGGTGGCCTCCACCCTTAACGAGTCACCCAGTAGATGTAACGATCACTTGATCCATAAAGCCGATTGATGTACTGAAGACCACAACACACCTTCCGTTAATCTGAATCAGAGGCCCAAGTAATGTGTTTGTTTCTGGAGGCTTAAATTACCAGGACCCTCCTTTCCAGGGACACGGGTCTCCACGCACGGCAAACACGGGGGTAATTTAGTCCTCAAAAGTAGCTAATTGCAACAGAGCGGCGAAAGCTATTGAAGGGGAGCCCTCAACCTCTTACGAGGAAACCACACTGAGGGAGAAGAGGAAGAAAAAGTAGAAGAGTAGAGAAGAGAAGAAAAGAAAGAAGAGGAAAGACCAGTAGGGTACCTAGGGATTGTGACACCCGTGTTTACATAAGAAAGGTAATCCACCTGAGGAACTTCCATACAGAGTTTTTGTCACAGAAGTGGTTTTAGCAGTATAAAGCTCGAAAGAAAACGAAGATTAAAATGCATTGGATCAAATAAAATCAATAAAACTTGCCCAGTTTATATTTTTGTGATGAAGACCTCCTTAGGAGGTGAAATGGAGATTAATGTAAAGTATCAGTCTCTTCATATTAGCCAGAAATGTGAAATCGGCAGGACAAATATATCTATGGAAGAAAAAATTAGCCTAGTGGAACAATTAGCAATGGCGTTCCAAAGTCAAATGTACTCAACTTTCAGAAAAGAATATTCTCCCACAAAAAGAATAAGCTTTACAACAAGGAAAGATTTACATAATATCTGCAGCGATTTTAAAATTGATAAAGGAGTCACTATTAATAGAAATGATTCAATGTCTTTGGATATAAGAGTTAAAAAAATGAAAGAGACTGATGAAATATTAATATATAAGTCTTCGGATGAACTTTTATACAGTTATCCAAATCTTTCTAAAAGTGACTTTTTACTGGTCATAATGAACTCAGCACAGCAGAAACTTCTAAAACTGTATGGAAATGATATCATTATGATAGATGATACCCATGGGACTAACCAATATGGTTACTCATTAACAACATTAATAATTAATGATTCAAACCATGAAGGGTTTCTTGCTGCTTACAAACAGAATGGCTGCAGATGTTCTTCAATCTTATTTATTCAGAAATTAAAAAAATGTCTATCTTTAAAGTCAAATGTGTTTACGTCTGATGATGATGCGGCTTTCTATAATGCATTCACCAATACATTCGGCAAAGTTAAACATCATTTACTTTGCACATGGCATGTAAAACGTGCATGGAACGTAAATCTGAAGAACAAAATTAAGGATAAAGAGATACGTGTTTCAATATCAAAAGAACTCTATTCAGCATACAACAAGAACCAGATGTGAAAACATTTTTGCAAATTTCTGAATTGTTTTTGAAGAAACTTTTGGATAAAGAAGATACTAAATCTTTCGGGGAATATTTCCGAAAATTAATGAATAGGACTGAGCATGGGCTTATTGTTATCGTTTAGGACTAAAAATAAATACTAACATAAAGCTTGAAAGGTGGCATCGCGAAATTAAATAAGAAGGGTAAGGTCATGAAAAGACTTGATAAATCTTTATCAATATTCTTAAATGCAATCAACAGAAAATGAATTGGTCGCATAATTTCAATAGAGCGATGCAAGCGAACCCATGAGTTAGCTTTAATTAGGAAACGACATGACACAGCTATAAATTTACCTAAAGAAAATATTATCGAAATGAAGCCAGGAGAGCTCTGGGTTGTATTTTCAAATAAAGCTCAAACCTCTATAAGAAATTTAGATACTTGTGAAGTATCATTAGATGTTACGATTGCAACGTATGCATTCATAAGTATTCATGTACCTGTTTAGATTATAGAATACAATTTGCCATAAGCAAACATATTCATTCAGTAAATATACATTTATTACGAGTGATATTTGTTTCTATGAACAATTCAGATAGTTTAATCATAGATGAAGATAGAAGTGAGGAAAAAACCATAATTAATGGAAAATTAAAAAAATAATACGCTCGCATCAAATGAAGATGTAAAAAACAAGGTTTCCGATATTTTCAACGAGCTATTGGCTATTGCAACAACAAATGAAGATTTTAAATTTTTGCTTGAAGAGAGTAAAAATTTAAAAGCAAAACTTATTGCTTTAAAAGCAAGCAGAAAATCCTTACCAGTAGCTAATGAAAGTTCACCAAGTAATAAAAAAATTGAAATGCAACGTAGATAACAATCAAAAAAGACTCAAAAAAGAAAACAAATCATGCAATCTCCTGACAACACTGAAGATTAAATTCATTGGTATGACGTTTAAAATATGATTTTACGTTAAGCATTTTTAGACAATATTAAAAATCATTTTTTTATATAAACAAATTTTAATTTATAGAAAATATTTCAGTGTTCAAGAATTGCTAAACATATTTTACATTCTAAAATATTTTTTTAAATTATTTTAAAATTTTTTTATAAGTGCAATCAGATTTATTAATGTAAATTAGTACAAAAATTACATATTTAATAAATATTTTTCTAAGCACAATTTTTAGTTTGTATAAGATTATATAGCTAAGCAATCTACATAACGATTATCCTACATTTGGTTTTCAAAAAAGCTCAGTGGATTGTTGAGTTTAAACAATTCTTCATTCCCAAAAAATTTGATACTGTTGAATATAACATTTGAAATACTGTTTCCAAATTGTGATAAATGTCCAAAAATAAATGAATCGAAAAAAAAAGTATGCATGTTTATAATTTTATTGATAATATTTTCTATTGAATAGTTTTTGATTGCACATTGTTAATAAAATAATAGTTTGGATATCTGATTGAATAAACAAAAAATAAGTCTTTCTATGCATCATTTACATATCAAGTTCTACAAGAAAAATACTTCATATTTTTTATGAATTATTCTTACAATACTGATTTCCATATAACAGGATTCTTCATTATGTTTAGTAATAGATTAAAATATTTTACTATATAACTCTGACAACAGAGTATTAGTGTCAAAGTGGAATGCCATGCTTCAGTTCTCTTTTCTAGTTCTTACTATAACTGTATGCAACACTAAAGGATAATTTTGATTTCGACAGAGTTCCAGTATCAAGAACACATATCTCTAATTTATAACACATATCTCTAAATCTCTAAGAAATATGTTTAAACATCCATGCATGTTAAAACATATTTCTTAACATGGATGGATGTAATTGATAATAATTTAATTTTAAGAATATATATATCTTTTTGTTTCAAATTATTGTAAAAAGCTTAATTAAGATTTCTGGATATAACTAAGTTGTTATCTTAACCCGCTAGTTGTGTAAAGCACTGTCACCCTATGCTTCGAAAATCAACAAACCTGGGAAAACTATTTATCTGCAATCATTCATCCATTCAGCATCTTAATGTCTGACACTCTCCTTGCCAAAATTAAATTTAATTTAAGTAAAAAAGAGCCCCAAGTAAAAAAAAAGTTATTCATTATTCAACAAAGGTAAAAAAATACAACAATGGTGAATGTTTTATAAGTCCAAGATACAAGGATACTGAAACTGCAATTTCAAGCACAAAATAAGATAACTTTATTACCAAAAATCATTCTTTGGTTTATTAGAAGTATATGTTATGATTCAGAATCCCCATTACAAGCTCATAATTCTATTTGTATAATTTATGAAAGTTTGATCTCTTTAAATATTTAAAATGTTTTCTTAACAATATTATTATAAATTCCCAATTAAATAGAACAATGAATGCTAATAATGAAATATTTTATAGTTAATTTTTTAATAAAATTCATTAGGGTGAAGCAGTCACCCACGTGATTTCTGACATCAGTGTCTTGAGTGACTTTCTGATGAATTAACCCTTTTTAAGGCGGTGGTATATATCTTACCGCCGCATGATTTGATTCCCAGCAGCAGGTGCAAAATTATTTACCCTCGTCTGTTAGCAGAAACCGTTCTTTGGAAGCAGCGCTTCACGTTTTGGCCAGCAGATGGCAGTTGGGGCCGCGTAAACAGCTGAATTTCCTTTTTTAATCATTTTTCGAGCAAAATGGCGAAGGTAAGCATGTGTGTTTTTTTCATTCTCTCAGTGTAATTAAGAATAAAAATACGTTAGAATGTGTAATTATATTTTTGTATCTTAAAGATATAATTGCTAGATTTTACTATGTGTTTTAAAAATTAATGTAAAATATTTTTATTTATACGAATTTATATCTGGTGGTAACATATTTACCATTGCCTGCTAAGCGATTTTAGCGGTGGTAAATTGTTTACCACCGTCTGGATTGGAGCACATGCATTCCATTAAGAAATGCATTATGCTTGGCATATTACTTGATTTTTATGATTATATTTAGGCTTGTACTAGTATATTTCACCATTTATAAATAAATATTATTATTACTAATATTATTCTGCATATCAATATTTTTGGATGGTATAAATATTTAGAAATAATACTTCAAAATGGAATGTTCTAAAAGTAATAGTTTTATAAGACATTTCAAGTGAATTTAAATAAAAGAAAGTAAATATATTGAATAATATTTTAGGTTGAGGCATTGAAAAAAAGAAAAATCTGACCGCCGAAGAAGCTGTAGAGCTTTATTTTACTCTACCTTCGGATCCAGAAGATTCAGAAAATTAAAGTGATATCGAAGAGGATCTCCAAAATACAGGTAATTTATTTTAAAATCAATATTTTTGAATTATGTGAAACCATAAATTGAAAAATATAATTTAACACATATATTTTTTAGATTCTATAAACATTGGAGACATTAATGATTCAGTGAATAGTCTCGATATCTTATCTCAAAATATTAAACCTGGTTCATTGGATAATTTCCAAAAAATGCAGGTAACATATTACGTAAATAATGATAAGACATAAAGCCAAATAAAAGTTTGTAAAATATAATATTATTTAAAACATTTTTTTCAGATCGGATGAACAGTGATGACGGCGATATATTAGTTGATCCTGATTTTTTACAGTCAAATGGTACAAATGCTGAACCAAATAATAACTCAGCAGATAAAGAAACTCTTGAAAATTCTACTCAAAATGAAAGCCCTGGTATCGAGTACTTATGGTCAGACAGCCAACAGCCTAAAGTTATACCAAATTTTGACAGTCGTGGTTGGTTGGGTTTTATGTCGCAAGGTCCAAAATTGGACATGCTGCGCCAAGAAACATATTTTTGATTTTTTTTTTATCATTTATTTTTATAAAACAAAAACTAGTGTATACATAATTTTAAAATCTATTGATAAAATATAACGGAAGGTTTATCATAATATAATTTTAAAACTTAAAAAAGGAATTATTTATAATTTAAATAACCTATTGCCCTTAAAAAAGCGAATAGGTTTCTATGGGGTGGATCCCCTATTAAATCAAGCACAGTTATAAAATCAGTTTTAAAAAAGTGTAAACGTTGTTGGTTAAAATCATGACATGAAATTAAAATATGATAAACAAATGGTTCATCTCACGCTTCACACCATGGATTTAGTTCACTTAAAAACAAATATCTGTGTGTGAAACGTGTGTGTCAGATACGAAGTCGAGTTAATCTATCATCTGAACTTTGTAACGGTAAAACTGATAATGAGGTGAGGAATGAGAATATGGTATGGAGTTTGTTGCCGACCTGCAAGTTCCATGATTCCTACCAAAGACAATGTATAAAACTTTTTATACCCTTTCTCACATCAGAGAGAGGAACCGATAGTAAAACTGAATCTGATGCAGCTTTTGCAGCTGCATCAACTCTCTCATTTCCATCAAGACCTACTGACTTGGTTTCCAACAAAATATAATATCACATCCATTGCCGCAAATCTTTGACACAACGGGATAGCAAGTAAAACTATTGTTCCTCAATGCTTTTAATACACTCATGCTGTCTGTTAGAAATCTTGGCGATCATCAAGAAAGTAATGTAACCCTCTTTGCCTGTTGAGCATTTGATGATGTCATGTTACGATCCCATACTCCCACGCAAAAAAATAAAAACAGAATAATTTTATGCTTTGAGCCGTAGGGAATGCATATGCGTGCGCAACGAAATAACTTTTTTGTGAATATATATATATGTCCTCCTATAATGATTTTTAATAATAAATAGATAATAGAGAATGTTTCTTTGATAATGTGTCTAAATGGAATAGCACCTGAAAAAGAATCCCGGGACGAATTAAGGTAAGAGTAAATTTTCGCTTACCACTTCGAATTATTTTGGTAATTGTATTGTTACCGACACTGTCAGTATGTATACAAAATTTAAGATGATCATCTGTGTACACATGCTGTAGCGCATAAAATATAGCTGTGGCTTTGTCCCCAACCCAAGGGAATGCAGACCAGCTGCACCATTGCTAAACAGGTCCTATACGCTCACAGTACATAACTGAAATGGCTTCCATCCTTAACGAGTCACCCAGTAGATGTACCGATCGCTTGATCCATAATGCCGATTGATGTGCTGAAGACCACAACACACTACCCGTTTACCTGAAGCAGAGGCCAAAGCAATGTGTTGGTCTCTGGGGGCCTCAATTACCAGGACCCTCCTTTCCAGGGACACGGGTCTCCACGCACGGCAAACACGTGGGTGATTTAATCCTCAAGAGTACCTAATAGCAACAGAGCGGCGAAAGCTACTCAAGGGGAGCCCTCAACCTCTTACGAGGCAACCACAATGAGGGAGAAGAGGAAGAAAAAGCAGAGGAGTAGAGGACAGATGAAATTAAAGAAGAGGACAGATCACTACGGTACCTCCGGATTGTGACACCCGTGTTTACATAAAGAAGGTAAACCCCCTGAGCGGCTTTTGATTGGCAATACTAAGTTTTGTTTTGTTCTAAATCAAAGTTTAAAAACAAAAGTACCAAAGATTCTTCTAATCATTTACATTCGCGAAATTAAATATTAAAATTGAAATAACTCTGTTCTTCTTGGAAATAATGTACTGTAGTGTTAACTTAGTGTTTAAATAAAGTATTTTCAAGATAAGGAACGTTCTTTGTTCTCGAGTCGTAACATATAGCGTCCGTCTGACAGGACAAGAATTAAGAGTACATTTTGGATTCGAATTCTCTTTTAACAATACGATTTGAGTTTTAGGGGTAAATATTTCTACTTTTTAAGTTTGTTAAATACTTTATAATGGATACTTTGAAATTACAACGTAAAACTTTGCGTATCGCATTTACGAACACTGTTAGGAAGATCAATGAAGAAATTTCGAAAATGAAAGTCGATGTGTTCAAGATTCGTGAAAAAAGTTCATTGTTATCTGCTAAGTTTAAACGCTTTGGAGAAAACTCAAAATGCAATTTCTGAATTATTACTTAACGATAGCGACGAAATAAATAAAAGAGATGTTAAGGATTTTGGCGAAGCTGACAGTTGTGGCAACAGCAACTTGTCGATCAACGGTCATTTTTTGCACACGAGGGCTAATTAGACCGACACGTACGGCTTAAAGTGGATTCCGAACCATTACAAACATCCATGCCCGAGGTCGGTTGGTTGGTTGGGTTTTATGGCACAAGGTCCAAAAACGGACAAGCTGCGCCAAGAGTTTTTGAAGTTTTATTTTATTTTATTTTTCTTTCTTTTTTTTAAAAACCCAAGCAACATTAAAACCCTAAAAAACAAAAAATCATTGTATATTTTTTAAATTAAAATCCAATTATAAAGTATAAAATGAAAATCAAAAATATATATACTTTTAAAATTTAAAAATTGCAAATTAAATATAATATAAAAAACCTATTGCCCTCAAAAAGGCAAAAAGGTTCCTATGGTGTGGTTCCCCAAGCAAATCATATAATGTTAAAATATCACAGTTGAAAAAGAGTAAACGATATTGGTTAAAATATGAACATGAAATTAAAATATGATAAACAGTGAATGGTTCATCACAAGTTTCACACGAAGGATTTAATTCATTTAGAAACAAATGTCTATGTGTGAAACGTGTGTGTCCGATACGAAGACGGGTTAATCTTACATCAGCACTCCGTATCGGTAAAAACGCTAAGGCAGTGATGTATGGAAATATGGCACGCAATTTATTATTGACCTGCATGTTCCATGACTCCTGCCAAAGACAATAGATCGATTTTTTAACATTTCTTCTCACATCAGACAAAGGAACTGATGGAAGACATGGGCCAGATGCAGATTTAGCAGCTGCATCCGCCCTTTCATTGCCATCAAGACCTACGTGACTTGGGATCCAGCAGAAAATGATGTCATATCCCTTGCCAGCAAGTAAATCCAATGCTCGGAAAATTCTAGACACAACAGGATGACAGTCAAAACTACTGTTCCGCAAAGCTTCCAACACACTCAAACTGTCAGTGTACACACAGTATTTATGAGTTTCACATGTATTCATCTGCTGAAGAGCTTGGTAAATAGCAGTTGCTTCAGCAGAGAAGATGGAACAGGATGGATGGAGGCTGTAACTAAGAGTTTTGTTTTCAATAATTACAGCACATCCAACATGTCCTGCACATTTTGAACCATCTGTAAAAACTGGTGTGTACGCGGTGTACTGACAGCGATGTGAGGCATATAGCTGCTGAAAAACAGTAGTTGCTGTGTCTGATTTTCTATAACGAGCAAAAGGATTGATGATTTTGATCTGTGGATCATACCAAGGTGGATGAGATAAATATTCCGTTTTGTCAAAACGGACACCACATAAGTCAGATAATAAAAGAGTAGATTTTGTTCGTGTGAGAAAAGGTGAAATGCTGTATGCACGAGCTTCATACAGCCTCATTAGTGCAGGTGGAGTAGTCATGGAACGTAATGGATGATGAGGGTCAGACATGATTTTCGCATAATAATTGAGAGACAGCTGCATCCGTCTCAGGTCTAAAGGCAGTTGTTGACATATTGCATATAGACTCTGGACGGGTGATGTGCGGAATGCGCCTGAACATATTCTCAAAGCAGAGTGATGTATTGTATCCAGTCTGCGTAAAACGGAAGACCTAGCAGATCCATACACAACACACCCATAATCGATACGAGATAAAATTATTGATTTGTAGACACGAAGTAGTGACGTGCGATCAGCACCCCAAGATGTATTAGAAAGCACCTTGAGGATATTAAGCGATCGCTCGCACTTCTTCCGCAAATGAAGAATATGAGGAAGAAAATTCAACTTTCGGTCGAATGTTATTCCCAAAAATTTTATCTCGTTGACAACAGGGATAGGTGTATTGTTAATACAGATAGTAGGATCATTGTGTAGGCTGGTCTTCCTGCAGAAATGGACACAATTACTCTTGCTAGGGGATAGCGTGTGGCCATTCTCAGCACACCATGCAGCGATTTTATTAACAGATGTTTGTAATTGTCTCTCAATTAAATGCATGTTAGAACCCTCACATGATATTTGCAGGTCATCAACATAAAGCGTGCCATAAACAGGAGGTGAGATTTGATGAAGGATGCAGCTGATGTAAAGGTTAAAAAGTGTGACACTTAAAATAGAACCTTGGGGTACACCCTCGGTTTGAATAAAAGTATTGGAAAAAACTGTTCCAATACGTACTTTAAAAAACGGGAGCGTAGGAAATTTTTTAGGAATATCGGAAGATTACCCCGAAAACCAAAGTTATATAATGTACGGAGAATTCCAAATCGCCATGTACGGTCATATGCCTTCTCGATGTCAAAGAAAATGGAAACTAGATGGTTCCTCCGCACAAAAGCGTTGCGGATTTTGGTTTCCAAGTAAGTAATATTATCAAGAGTGGATCTTCCTTTACGGAAGCCACTCTGATTTATGTGAATACATTTATTTGTTTCTAAGACATATACGAGACGGGCGTTGACCATACGCTCGAGAGTCTTACATAAGCAACTCGTCAGAGCTATTGGTCGATAATTTGAAGGATCTGAAGAATCCTTACCAGCCTTTAGGACAGGAACCACTATTGCTTCTTGCCATAAAGATGGAAATTCATTTTCCGTCCAGATCCTATTGAACAAGTAAAGTAAGTTCAGCAGGGAGTCTGGACTTAAATGTTGAAGCATGAGATAACTGATTCCATCAGGTCCTGGACTGGTATTATTGGCCTGCTGTAATGCTCTCTTCAATTCCAACATCCGAAATTCACAGTTGTAAGGCAAGGCTTCACCATGGTTGAAACGAACTGGTGTTCGCTCAGCACGACTCTTAGTCCTTAGAAACGAAGGACTGTAAGAGTCGTTGCTGGAGACGGTTGCAAAGGTTTCACCAAGGGTATTAGCAATGTCCTTAGGAGAAGAGTATACAGCAGCTCCGGATTTCAAAATAGGAATGGAAAATTCTCTATATATTCCATTGGCTGCTTTCACTTTTCTCCATAACTGTGTACTGGATGTGGAAGAAGTAATTGAGGATACATAGCGAGACCAGGATTCCTTCTGACTTCGACGACGAGCTCTGCGAGCTAGTGCTTTTGCTCTCTTAAAGGCGATAAGATTCTCCGTTGTGGGGTACCTCCGAAATAACCCCCATAACTTCCTTTGTTTTTTATAAGTTTGTTTACATTCATCATTCCACCATGGTTTGCAACGCCTGTGTGGTATAGAGGAACTCTTAGGTATTGATGCGTCAGCTGCATTAGTAATTATTTCGGTGACTTTACATACGGCATCATCAATATTTTCGATCATAACCATTTCGTTATCTATAGCTGCCAATTGTGTAAATAACGTCCAATCTGCCCGACTGTACACGTAAGTAGGTAGGCGTTGTCCTACACTACTACCTCCAGTCTGGGAGATGACGAGAGGAAAATGATCGCTGTTATGTAGATCATTTCCTACAATTAAATTTAACAATGGCAGAAGAGATGGTGAACAAATGGCCAGATCGAGAGAATGAAATGTTCTTGTGGGTACATGGAAATATGTCTTCTCGTCGGTATTAAGCAGACAGAGACGGTTGTCTGAAATAAACCGCTCTATCTGCCGACCGCGAGAATTAGTATCGTCATTTCCCCACAAAGAACTATGGCCGTTAAAGTCACCTAACAACAGAAATGGTGTAGGCAGCTGATCTATTAATGCATCGAGTTCCTCTTGGCGGATGACATCATGTGGTGGTAAATATAAACTACAGACTGTTAATAAGTATGAAGTATGAATTCTTACAGCAACAGCCTGTAGAGTAGTATTCAATGGATGGGCAGTGCTGGGAAAAGTATTAGATGTTAATATACAAACACCTCCAGACACTGCACCATCATCACCACAGTCTTTTCTAAAGCTGTTAAACCCACGCATGGAAAAATTATTGCTGGACTTCAGGAAAGTTTCCTGAAGTGCAACACATGCGGGGTTGTAGGCTGAAATTATAGACTTGATATCATCATGATGAGAACGCAAACCATGGCAGTTCCAAGAAACAAAGGAAGTTATTGTTGAATTTGAAAAGCTCCTTTCCCGGAGCTGGAAGGCATGTCATCTGACATCTCCTCGAGCGATAAATCCTCGTCCGAGGGATGTAAACAAACCGCATCAGCCTCCAGGGACATGGCTTTACGGGTGGATATGGAGGGTCTAGAGGAACCCTCCCTTGATGATTTTAGTTTATATGCCTTATTGGCTTTTGATTTCGCCAAAGGAGCTTTTTTCTTGGAAATATTAGAAGCGGAGGTTTTCGATTTCTTTATATAATTTTGGGGTAATGTTGAAGAGGTTATAACAGAATCCGTCTGTGTGCTAATGGATTTACAAATTTTCCTAGCGGCGGTTGCATAACTAAGTCCAGCTTGTGGTGTTCGTGAAGTGACTAGTTTTCTTGCCTCAGGATATGATATCTTTTGGTTAATCTTAACAGTGGCGATTTCTTTTTCTAGTATCCAGTGTGGACAATTTCGAGAGTAGGAGGGGTGATCACCATTACAGTTGACACACCTCTCCTTCGCTGTACAGGTCGAACTGTCGTGGCCAATCACCGCGCATCGAGCGCAGGTGAGTTTGCCCCTGCAAGCTGTCTTCGAATGTCCAAATCGCTGGCACTGAAAACATCTCAGTGGATTTGGAATATACGGCCTGACGGGTAGATTCATATATGCAGCTTTGACATACTGCGGAAGGTCTGGGGTCGCAAAAGTCAGAATGAGATGTTTAGTTTCAATTAACTTGTCATCTCTTCTGACTAGAATGCGTTTAACGCCACAGACCTTCTGATCTTGCATATTTTCTAGAATCTCAGCCGTCGGCGTGTTTAACAAATCCCTAGCTGAGATGACGCCACGTGAGAAATTAAGATTACCATGAGGCATAACAGTCACTTCCAAATTAGCTATATATTGCATGTTTGCAATTATAGCTGCTTGATT
This sequence comes from Latrodectus hesperus, assembly GCA_037975125.1. Taxonomy (NCBI): domain Eukaryota; kingdom Metazoa; phylum Arthropoda; class Arachnida; order Araneae; family Theridiidae; genus Latrodectus; species Latrodectus hesperus. The sequence goes on along the minus strand of CM075858.1, from coordinate 320,848 downwards.
ATTTGAGGCAACCTCCACTAGTAAATCACCAGAGCGCATTTTTTGGATATTTTTCACCTCTCCAACAACTCCCGATATTCCTTTTGATATTAGGAAAGGAGATACAGTTGAAAAGTTGCTCTCTTTCCTTTTAATAATGAAAAATTTAGCATTTATTTCACTCAAAATTTGCTCCCGTGGGAGATAAGAAAAAGCAATATTCTCCATGTATAATTTATAAAATTTCGGGACCTGACCGCACCACCCACCACCGAGTCCAACAAGGGGATGCAGACCAGCTGCACCAGTGCTAGCCAGGTCCTATACGCTCACAGTACATCCCTGAAGTGGCCTCCACCCTTAACGAGTCACCCAGTAGATGTACCGATCGCTTGATCCATAAAGCCGATTGATGTGCTGAGGACCACAACACACCTCCCGTTTACCTGAAGCAGAGGCCAAAGTAATGTGTTGGTCTCTGGGGGCCTCAATTACCAGGACCCTCCTTTCCAGGGACACGGGTCTCCACGCACGGCAAACACGTGGGTGATTTAGTCCTCAAGAGTAGCTAATAGCAACAGAGCGGCGAAAGCTACTCAAGGGGAGCCCTCAACCTCTTACGAGGCAACCACACTGAGGGAGAAGAGGAAGAAAAAGCAGAAGAGTAGAGAAGAGGGGAAAAGAAAGAAGAGGACAGATCACTAGGGTACCTCGGGATTGTGACACCCGTGTTTACCTAAAGAAGGTAAACCCCCTGAGGGTGTTTTCAGTCCAGATCCTATTGAAGAGGAACAACAAGTTCAACAGAGAATCTGGACTTAAATGACGAAGCATTTCATAGCTGATTCCATCAGGTCCTGGACTGGTATTTTTGGCCTGCTGTAATGCTCTCTTCAATTCCAACATCCGAAATTCACAGTTGTAAGGCAAAGCTAGTCCATGGTTGAAACGAATTGGTGTTTGCTCAGCACGACTCTTTGTCCTTAAGAACGAAGGACTATAAGAGTCATTGCTTGAGACGCTGGCAAAGGTTTCACCAAGGACGTTAGCGATGCCCTCAGGTTGGTTGGTTGGTTGGGTTTTATGGCGCAAGGTCCAAAAATGGACATGCTGCGCCAACAATGAAGTTTTAAAGGAGTATTTTTGTTTTATTTATTATTTTTTTTTGTATATATATTTAAACCCAAGCAACATTAAAATATTAAAACACAAAAATCAGTGTATAAGTTATATTAAAATGTATATATTAAATAAGATAAATTAAATATATATAAAATCCCAAAATGTATAAACACAAATCATATAAAATTTAAAAAACCTATTGCTCTCAAATAAGCAAATAGGTTCTTGTGGGGTGGCTCCCCCAGCAAATCAAATAAAGTTAAAAGGTTTGTTTTAAAAAATTTAAAACGGTAGACGTTAAAAGTAGGACATGAGATTAAAATATGATAAACAGAAAATGGTTCATCACACGCGTCACACCATGGATTTAAATCACTTAAAAACAAATGTTTGTGTGTGAAACGTCTGTGTCCGATACGAAGGCGAGTTAATCTAACATCATCCCTTCGTAACGGTAAAACTGATAATGAGGTGAGGGATGGGAAAATGGTATGTAATTTGTTGACGACCTGCAAGTTCCACGATTCCTGCCATAGACCATATATAAAACTTTTTATAGCCTTTCTCACATCGGAGAGAGGGACCGATGGTAATATTGGATCTGATGCAGCCTTTGCTGCTGCATCCGCTCTCTCATTTCCATCAAGACCTACGTGACTTGGTATCCAACAAAATGTAATATCATATCCATTGCCAGCAAGGGAATCTAATGCTCTAAAAATCTTTGACACAACAGGATGGCAAGTAAAACTATTGTTTCTCAATGCTTTCAATACACTCATGCTGTCAGTATATATACAAAATTGACGATGTTCATCTGTATTCACAAGCTGAAGCGCATAAAAGATAGCTGCGGCTTCAGCAGTAAAGATGGAGCAGGACGATTGTAGACTGTGACTAAAAACTGTGTTATTTATAATAACTCCACAGCCCACGTGTCCTGCTGATTTTGAACCATCCGTGATGGTTGGTTGGTTGGATTTTATGGCGCAAGGTCCAAAGATGGACATGCTGCGCCAAGAATAAATTTTTCGAAAAATATACTTTATATTATTTACTTTTTTTATTTTATTTATAAATATGTATTTCCTTTGAAAACCCAAGCAACATTAAAATTTTAATAAACAAAAATTAGTGTAGAAATTATTTTAAAATCCATATATAATAGAACATAAAAAATCAAATATATATAAATTTTAAAATGTATAAATATAAATTTAGTAATTATATAAAATTTAAAAAACCTATTGCTCTCAAATAAGCAAATAGGTTTCCGTGGGGTGGCTCCCCCAGCAAATCAAACATAGTTAAAAGGTTTGTTTTAAAAAATTTAAAACGGTAGACGTTAAAAGTAGAGCATGAGATTAAAATATGATAAACAGAAAATGGTTCATCACACGCCTCACACCATGGATTTAAATCACTTAAAAACAAATGTTTGTGTGTGAAACGTGTGTGTCCGATACGAAGGCGAGTCAATCTAACATCAGCACTTCGTAACGGTAAAACTGATAATGAGGTGAGGGATGGGTAAATGGTATGTAATTTGTTGACGACCTGTAAGTTCCATGATTCCTGCCAAAGACCATATATAAAACTTTTAATAGCCTTTCTCACATCTGAGAGAGGAACGGATGGTAATATTGGATCTGATGCAGCCTTTGCAGCTGCATCTGCTCTCTCATTTCCTTCAAGACCCATGTGGCTTGGTATCCAACAAAATACAATTTCTTTTCCCTTGCCAGCAAGGGAATCCAATGCTTTAAAAATTCTCGACACAACAGGATGACAGATAACACTATTGTTTTTCAAGGCTTCAATAATACTCATGCTGTCAGTATATATACAATATTGATGATAGTCGTCTGTATTCACAAGCTGAAGCGCGTAGTAAATGGCGGTTGCTTCAGCAGTAAAGATGGAGCAGGATGGATGTAGGCTGTAATTAAAATCTGTATTATTGGTAAAAATTCCACAGCCCACATGTCCTGCTGTTTTAGAACCATCTGTGAATACAGGTTTATATGATTGATACTGACAGCGATGAGAAAAGTATAGCTGTTGAAAAACAATAGGTGTTGTGTCGGATTTTTTGAACTGAGCAAAGGTATTTATAAAGGTATTTGTTGGTTCATACCAAGGTGGATAGAGAAATTGATCAATTGACTCTATCCGAACATCACATAAGTCTGTGAGCCAGAGATGTGATTTGGCTCTTGTGAGAAAAGGTTGGATGCTCAATGGTCGAGCATCATAAAGTCTTTTAAGGGAGCCATTAGGTACCATGGAACGTAGTGGATGGTCCTGGGTCGACATGATTTTAGCATAATAATTGAGAGACTGCTGCATTCGTCGCAGGTCTAAAGGCAATTGTAGGCATATTGCATAAAGACTCTGGACGGGTGATGTGCGGAATGCGCCTGAACATATTCTCAGAGCAGAATGATGGACGGTGTCCAGTCTGCGTAAAACAGAAGACCTAGCAGATCCGTAAACAACACAACCGTAGTCTATACGGGATAAAATAAGTGATTGGTAAACTCGGAGGAGTGACGTGCGATCAGCACCCCAAGATGTGTTTGAAAGCACCTTGAGGATATAGATGCGATCGCTCGCACTTCTTCCGCAGATATAATATATGCGGAAGAAAGGTTAGTTTACGGTCAAATATCACTCCGAGGAATTTTACCTCATTGACTTCTGGTATAGGTGTGTTGTTTATACAAATGACGGGATCATTGTGGAGGCTAGTCTTCTTGCAGAAATGGACACAATTGCTCTTGCTAGGAGATAGTGTATGGCCATTCTCAGCACACCATGCAGCAATTTTATTAACAGATGTTTGTAATTGTCTCTCAATTAAATTCATGTTAGACCCTTCACAAGATATTTGCAGGTCATCAACATACAGAGTACCATGCACAGGAGGTGAAAGTTGATGAAGTATGGTACTGATATGAATATTAAAAAGTGTGACACTTAAAATACTTCCCTGAGGAACACCTTCAGGTTGGTTAAAAGTATTGGACAAAAACGTACCAACACGAACTTTAAAACCACGGGAGCGTAAAAAGTTTTGTATAAATATCGGCAAATTACCCCTAAAGCCAAAATCATACATCCTACGGAGAATTCCATAACGCCACGTACGATCATATGCCTTCTCGATGTCAAAGAAAATGGAAACCAGATGGTTCCTCCGCACAAAAGAGTTGCGGATTTGGGTTTCCAGGAATGTAATATTATCAAGAGTGGATCTTCCTTTACGGAAGCCACTCTGATTGATATGGATACATTTGTTTCCTTCTAAGACATATACGAGACGGGCATTGACCATACGTTCGAGAGTCTTACACAAGCAACTCGTCAGAGCAATTGGTCGATAATTTGAAGGAACAGAAGGATCCTTACTAGCCTTAAGGATCGGAATCACTATTGCTTCGCTCCAAAGTGATGGAAATTTATTTTCAGTCCAGATCCTATTGAACAGGTAAAGTAAGTTCAACAGGGAGTCTGGATTTAAATGGCGAAGCATTTGATAGCTGATTCCATCTGGTCCTGGGCTAGTATCATGGGCCTGCTGTAATGCTCTCTTCAATTCCAACATCCGAAATTCACAGTTGTAAGGCAAAGCTTGTCGATGGTTGAAACGAATTGGTGTTCGCTCAGCACGACTCTTTGTCCTTAAGAACGAAGGACTATAAGAGTCGTTGCTTGAGACGTTAGCAAAGGTTTCACCAAGGACGTTAGCGATGTCCTTAGGAGAAGAGTATATAGCAGCTCCGGATTTCAAAATAGGAATGGAAAATTCTCTATATATTCCATTGGCTGCTTTCACTCTTCTCCACAACTGTTTACTGGATGTGGAAGAAGTAATTGAGGATACATAGCGAGACCAGGATTCCTTCTGACTTCGACGACGTGCTCTGCGAGCTAATGCATTTGCTCTCTTGAAGGCGATAAGATTCTCCGTTGTGGGGTACCTCCGAAATAATCCCCATAACTTCCTTTGTTTTCTATAAGTTTGTTTGCATTCATTATTCCACCATGGTTTGCAACGCCGGTGTGGTATAGGGGAACTCTTTGGTATTGATGCATCTGCTGCATTCTTAATTGTTTGTGTGACTTCAAAAACGGCAATATCAATGTCTTCGATCGAAACCATTGCATCATCAATAACTGCCAATTGTGTAAATAACGTACAATCTGCCCGACTGTACACGTAAGTAGGTAGGCGTTGTCCTACACTACTACCTCCAGTCTGGGAGATGACGAGAGGAAAATGATCGCTATTGTGCAGATCATTTCCTACAATTAAATTTAACAATGGCAGAAGAGATGGAGAACAAATGGCCAGATCGAGAGAATGAAATGTTCTTGTGGGTACATGGAAATAAGTCTTCTCGTCGGTATTAAGCAGACAGAGACTGTTATCTGAAATAAACCGCTCTATCTGCCGACCGCGAGAATTAGTATCATCATTTCCCCACAAAGAACTATGGCCGTTAAAGTCACCTAACACCAGAAATGGTGTTGGCAGCTGATCTACTAATGCATCGAGTTCCTCTTGGCGGATGACATCGTGTGGTGGCAAATATAAACTACAGACTGTCAACAAGCATGAAGTATGAATTCTTATAGCAACAGCCTGTAGAGTAGTATTCAATGGATGGGCAGTGCTGGGAAAAGTATTAGATGTTAATATACAAACACCTCCAGACACTGCACCATCTACACCACAGTCCTTTCTAAAGCTTTTAAACCCACGCATGGAAAAGTTATTGCTAGACTTCAGGAATGTTTCCTGAAGTGCAACACATGCGGGGTTGTAGGCTGAAATTATAGACTTGATGTCATCATGATGAGAACGCAAACCATGGCAGTTCCAAGAAACAAAGGAAGTTATTGTTTAATTTGAAAAGCTCCTTTCCCGGAGCTGGAAGGCATGTCATCTGACATCTCCTCGAGTGACAGATCTTCGTCAGAGGGATGTAGAGACACAGCGTCAGCTTCAAGGGATAAGGCTTTACGGGTGGATATGGAGGGTCTAAAATTGCCCTCCTTTGCAGATTTAAGTTTTAATGCCTTTAGGGCTTTAGATTTAGCCATCGGAGCTTTTCTACGGAGAGTATTTGCGGATGTTGTTTTTGACTTTTTCTCAGATGTATGGGGTAATTTGACTATTGGAAGTGAAAGAGCATCCGTTTGGGTACTAGCCGTTCTGGTGACCTTGGCGGCGACAGATGCATAGCTAACTCCTGCTTGAGGTGTACGTGCTGTGACTGCACGTCTTGCCTCAGGGTATGAACAATTATTTTTAACTTTAGTGGTTGTGATCTCTTTTTCCAGTATCCAGATAGGACAACTTCTAGCGTAGGAGGGGTGGTCACCTTTACAGTTGACACACCTCTCCTTTGCAGTACAGGACGAACTGTCGTGGCCAACTGCTGCGCAGCGAGCGCAAGTCAGTTTGCCTCTGCATACCGCTTTAGAGTGACCAAATCTCTGGCACTGGAAACAACGCAAAGGATTTGGAATGAACGGCCTAACGGATAGATGCATATACGCCGCTTTAATATGCTGCGGTAGGTCTGGCGTCGCAAATGTCAGTACGAGATGCTTAGTATTAATAAACTGCCCATCTCGTCTGATAGTGATGCGTTTTACAGCACAGACCTTTTGATCTATGAGATTTTCTAAGATCTCGTCCGTTGGCGTATTTAGCAAATCCTTGGCGGATACCACACCACGTGAGATGTTAAGGTTCATATGAGGTTGGACGGACACCTCAAGGTTAGCTAGCGTATTCATGTTGCTAATCAGAGCTGCTTGTGCATCTGAAGCAACTTCAACCATCAAATCACCAGAACGAAGTTTCCGAATGCTCTTTACTTCGCCGATACTGCCACTGATACCTTTTTGGATTAGGAAAGGGGATACATTATCAAAGGTACCCTCCTTCCTTTTCACAATGTAAAATCTTGCCTTTATTAGCTTAAAAGTATGCTCCCGTGGGAGAGATGAGAATAGTTGTGTTTCCATATTTGAGATGGAATATTCGGGACCTGACGGCACCACCCACCACCGAGTCCAACAAGGGGATGCAGACCAGCTGCACCAGTGCTAGCCAGGTCCTATACGCTCACAGTACATCCCTGAAGTGGCCTCCACCCTTAACGAGTCACCCAGTAGATGTACCGATCGCTTGATCCATAAAGCCGATTGATGTGCTGAGGACCACAACACACCTCCCGTTTACCTGAAGCAGAGGCCAAAGTAATGTGTTGGTCTCTAGGGGCCTCAATTACCAGGACCCTCCTTTCCAGGGACACGGGTCTCCACGCACGGCAAACACGTGGGTGATTTAGTCCCCAAGAGTAGCTACTAGCAACAGAGCGGCGAAAGCTACTCAAGGGGAGCCCTCAACCTCTTGCGAGGCAACCACACTGAGGGAGAAGAGGAAGAAAAAGCAGAAGAGTAGAAGAGAGAAGGAAAAAAAGAAAGAGGACAGATCACTAGGGTACCTCGGGATTGTGACACCCGTGTTTACCTAAAGAAGGTAAACCCCGTGAGGGGGAACCATCCGTGAATACAGGTGTGTATGATTGATACTGACAGCGATGGGAGGAAAATAGCGTTTGAAAAACAATAGGTGTTGTGTCTGATTTTAAAAAAACTGAGCAAAAGAGTTATTAAAATTAATGGTTGGATCATACCAAGGCGGATGAGAAAAATTATCAATAGACTCTATCCGAACATCACATAGGTCTGTGAGCCACAGATATGATTTGGCTCTTGTGAGAAAAGGTGGGATGCTCATTGGTCGAGCATCAAACAGTCTTTTAAGAGAGGCATTAGGAACCATGGAACGTAATGGGTGATGTGGGGTCGACATAATTTTTGCGTAATAATTGAGGGTTTGCTGCATTCGTCTCAGGTCAAACGGTAGTTGATGGCATACAACGTATAGACTCTGGACGGGTGATGTGCGGAATGCCCCAGAGCATATTCTCAAAGCAGAGTGATGAACTGTGTCCAGTCTTCGTAAAATAGAAGATCTAGCCGATCCATAAACAACACACCCGTAGTCAATGCGGGATAGAATCAATGACTGATAAATTCGAAGTAGTGATGTGCGATCTGCACCCCAAGATGTATTTGACAACACCTTGAGGATATTAAGCGATCGCTCACACTTCTTCCGCAAATACAAAACATGCGAAAGAAAGGTTAATTTTCTGTCAAAGATTATTCCCAAAAATTTTATTTCATTGACTACTTGTATTGGGATGTTGTTGATATTAATAACTGGATCATTGTGAAGGCTAGTCTTTCTACAGAAGTGGACACATCTACTCTTGCTAGGAGATAAAGTATGGCCATTCTCAGCACACCATGCAGCAAGCTTGTTAACTGCTGTTTGCAGTTGTCTCTCAATTAACCGCATATTCGAACCCTGACATGATATTTGCAGGTCGTCAACATAGAGTGTACCATTTATTGAAGGTGGTAATTGATGTAGGATGTTACTGATGAATAAATTAAAAATGGTGACACTTAAAATAGAGCCTTGGGGAACACCCTCGGCTTGAATAAAAGTATTGGAAAGTACAGTTCCAATACGAACTTTAAAAACACGGGAGCTTAAAAATTTTTGAAGGAATATCGGAAGATTACCCCGAAAGCCAAGATCATATAGTGAACGGAGAATTCCATAACGCCATGTACGGTCATATGCCTTCTCGATGTCAAAGAAAATGGAGACCAGATGGTTTCTCCGCACAAAAGCATTGCGGATTTGGGTCTCCAAATATGTGATATTATCAAGAGTGGATCTCCCTTTCGGAAGCCACTCTGATTAATATGTACACATTTATTTTTTCTAAGACATATACGAGACGGGCGTTGACCATACGTTCGAGAGTCTTACATAAGCAACTCGTCAGAGCAATTGGTCGATAATTTGAAGGATCTGAAGGATCTTTACCAGCCTTTAGGACAGGAATCACTATTGCTTCCTGCCATAGAGATGGAAATTCATCTTCAGTCCAGATCCTATTGAAAAGGTAAAGTAAGTTCAACAGGGAGTCTGGACCTAAATGTTGAAGCATGAGATAACTGATTCCATCAGGTCCCGGACTGGTGTTTTTGGCCTGCTGTAAAGCTTTCTTCAATTCAAACATTCCAAATTCACAGTTGTACGGTAAGACTTGTCGATGGTTGAAGCGAATTGGTACTCGCTCAGCACGACTCTTAGCCCTCAAAAACGAAGGACTATAAGAGTTCGAGCTTGAGACGTTAGCAAATGCTTCACCAAGGACGTTAGCAATATCCGTAGGAGAAGAGTATATAGCAGCTCCGGATTTTAATATAGGAATAGAAAATTCTCTATAAATTCCACTGGCTGCTTTCACCCTCCTCCACAACTGCTTACTGGAAGTTGAAGATGTTATTGAAGATACATAGCAGGACCAGGATTCCTTCTGACTTCGACGACGTGCTCTGCGAGCTAATGCTTTAGCTCTCTTAAAGGCGATAAGATTCTCCGTTGTGGGGTACCTCCTAAATATCCCCCATAACTTCCTTTGCTTTTTGTAAGTTTGTTGGCATTCTTTACTCCACCAAGGTTTGCAACGCCTCTTGGGTATAGAGGAACTTTTGGGTATTGCTCTATCAGCTGCATTTATAATTGTTTTAGTGACTTTTCTAACGGCTTCATCAATATTCTCGATCAAAACCATTTGATTATCAATAACTGCCTCCTTTCCAGGGACACGGGTCTCCACGCACGGCAAACACGTGGGTGATTTAGTCCTCAAGAGTAGCTAATAGCAACAGAGCGGCGAAAGCTACTCAAGAGGAGCCCTCAACCTCTTACGAGGCAACCACACTGAGGGAGAAGAGGAAGAAAAAGCAGAAGAGTAGAGGAGAGAAGAAAAGAAAGAAGAGGACAGATCACTAGGGTACCTCGGGATTGTGACACCCGTGTTTACCTAAAGAAGGTAAACCCCCTGAGGGGTTAGCTGATAGGGGATTCAGAATCGAAGATGTTATTGGAGTGAAAGATTCGTAAGTAATTGTTCCTTTTGCATGAAAGGAGAAAAACAATTACTGGGATCAATAGTTTCTCATTCTAGGAAAATTGAAAAAGCAAGAAGACACGTCGAAAGATGTATTAGAAGAATCAAATGCTTTAGAATTCTGAAAACTTCTTTTCCACAACTGCATACATTGTGAACACATATACTAGCAATAAATGTTTGGGACACAACATATTGTGAATCTTGAGTGCTCAATGTAATTTAAGAAACCCCTTGATTATGTTATAAAATTATTTAATTAAAATTGTAAATTAATAAATTAAATTTTTTAAATTAATAAATTTGTTATTCAAATGATTGTATTTTTATATTTATTTAAGGAATTGTGTCTGAAATATTTCAGTAGATACTTAAAATTTAGATTTGCATTATAAATCTTTAAATCAATGAATAGTAATTAAGATTGATAAATTAATTTCAAATATATTGTTTATTGAAACGATTACATTTAATATTTTAAAAATAATTATGTTCACTGAATTTTTTAAATGAAAACTAATGGCATTCAAGATCTTTAATAAAACAGTTTAAAATAAAAAATATTTAAAAAATGCGGAATTTTTTATACGGATTTTATTACTCGAGAATGTGTAAGAACAATTAATATCCCCTAAAATCAATAAAGAATAAGAATCAATTTCTCAACAACCAAGACAGGGAATTCTATATGCAATTTTCAACTGCATTCTGCTTATATTTAGGTAAATTACAGAAAACTAAAATTATCTTGTATACACTTTCTCAACTCTCACCTTATCAATAAATATAATAAAGTAAAACAAAAATATTTATATTGTAGCTAAGGCTATCGGTAGACAATCCGATTGAGATGCCGTCTTATATTAGACAAATGCGATCTCATCCTGTCTTAGTGTGACGTAGCTAAAACGTTGTATCTGACGTCATGGAAATCTTAAACCAATAATAATTTGTTTACATTCCGATTCCATTATTCCGCAAATTCGAAGTTTTCACTGTATAATATGTGTTTACTCGCGTTTCGATTATTTAATTTCTGCATATAAAATGGATAATATAATAATAGCTGCAACCACTGTTATTATGTGTGCTGCAATTTATTTGCTTCACACAAACGAAAGCAAAAGTTTACCAAAAAATACAAATAGAAACAAACGGACGAGAGGTCCAGATAGACAATGGATCAGGAGAAGGGGAAAAAAAAAGGTGTAATGAGAAATTTGGTACAAGAATTAAGGCTGGAAGATATTCATTCGTATCGGTATGTTTTATATCTATATTAAAATAAACGTATTGTTACAAATTTATAATTAATGATTATATTTGTCTTAAAATATCTCAGACAGATCGGAAATTCTCACATTTTGGGCAAAAATTGCAGTATTTAGACGTGTTGTAGTTTAAAATTGGATTTCCTAATAATTTGGCGACAGTTGGCGAGATTATTGGCGACTTGGCGAGAAATCGATACTTCTGGAAACATCCATCCCCTAAGCCCTAGGACCAATATTTTTCGAGATAGCCTAGAAGCTTCCAGAACCTTGGCGAAATTGGTAGCTTTCTCCGCCAAGTCAGGTATAAATACCGCAGCCCGACATGGAAGAGTGAATTTCTGTATTTAACTTCCATAAACCACGGACGATTTTAAAGAAGTTTTCTACTATCGCAATCAACATCATCTACACGTAAGTGGAAGTCCCCGGAAACCAGTACGGTGACAACACAAGGGGCAGTTTTGTTTCTCTCTTACTTTTCAGGTGTCCTTGGCAGTGATGGAGACTTCAGAGTCCCATCCTCCCCCCTTGCCACCCGACCCCGCCAATGAGGCGGAGCTTATGCAACTAAATAGGGAATTAGAAATTCTACACCAAATATACCAGCTTAAAACTGCATATGCCGAGAATGAAAAACGTCTGTTGGCTCTCAAGCTCATGTTTAACCATGAGGATCCAGCATATAATCAGTTAAAAAACGAGACAGCACAGCTATACAATACGCTAAAAACTTTAGCCCTAAACAATAACATCCAATTATTCATGCTCCCGGCTACATTTGAAGAAATGAAGAAAATAGTCGAGGAGAGAACTGCCGTTCTCAGGCAAGCAAATCCAAAAACAACTCCTCGACTACCAAGGAAAAATATGGTTTCCAACAAATCTCGCGGAAGAAACGTGTTAAGAAAACCGTAAAACATACAAACTCAATCGAATCTCAATCAGAGGATGAATTACAGCATGAGTCACATGCTAAAAAGAGCATGCAGCAGGCAGCTGCGGAGGAAATTGCTTCCCCCCCTACCCCGCCACAACCAAAAATACCACCATTTTTCATCGAGCCAAGGAGCGACTGGAGCATCATGCTCGCAGCAATCAAAAGAGAAGCTCTCTCCACCACCAGTAAACTGACTGGAAATTTCATCAAATTGACTGTTAATACAACTCTAGAATATAGAACCCAACAACAATTCTTAACATCCAACAATATCCCATTCAAAAGTTTTAAACTGCAGGAGGAGCGCCCCATTAAAATTGTCATTCGTGGCCTCCCCTTAGTCACTCCAATATCTGACATACAAGCTTACGCAGAAGCGATAGGCTTTAATGTGAAAAACGTTTTCCAACTAAATAAAGGGGGTCGGAATCGAACCAGCATCCCCCTATTCTATCTGCAACTAGAACCCACCCCCAATGTGGAAAAAATCTATGAGGTTACTGAATTCATGGGAAACTGTCAAAATTGAAACATTCAGAGGAAGGAAAGGCCCGAAGCAATGTTATCGTTGCCAGGGCTTTCACCACAGCTCAGAAATGTGTTCCCTTCCCATGAAATGCTTAATATGTGCCAGCCCTCACCAGGCCAAAGATCCCCTCAGGGGGTTTACCTTCTTTAAGTAAACACGGGTGTCACAATCCCGAGGTACCCTAGTGATCTGTTTCTCCTCTTTATTTTCTCCTCTCTTCTATTCTTCTGCTTTTTCTTCCTCTTCTCCCTCAGTGTGGTTGCCTCGCAAGAGGTTGAGGGCTCCCCTTGAGTAGCTTTCGCCGCCCTGTTGCTATTAGCTACTCTTGGGGACTAAATCACCCACGTGTTTGCCGTGCATGGAGACCCGTGTCCCTGGAAAGGAGGGTCCTGGTAATTGAGGCCCTCAAAAGCCAACACATTACTTTGGCCTCTGCTTCAGGTAAACGGGAGGTGTGTTGTGGTCCTCAGCACATCAATCGGCTTTATGGATCAAGCGATCGGTACATCTACTGGGTGTCTCGTTAAGGGTGGAGGCCACATCAGGGATGTACCGTGAGCGTATAGGGACTGACTAGCATTGTTGCAGTTGATGTGCTGCATCCCCTTGTAGGGCTCCGTGGTGGGTGATGCCGTCTAGTCCCTGAATCTTATGATATGATACATGAACAATATTACTAATTCTTCTCTCCCTTTGGAGCAACAATTGTCAATGATAAATACAAAATATTTTATTGTTAAAAGAACAGAAGGAGGTTCTTTCCAATTTGTGTCACCTTTTCTCATTGAAAAGAGTATTTCATCATATGTAGGAGAAGTGAAAAATATACGAAGGCTACGATCTGGAGATATTTTGGTTGAGATTGCTTCAGAAAGGCAAGCAATACTGATACAATCACTGAAATCAATTGGAAATGTGGATGTGGTCGTTCAGCCTCATGCGACATTAAACTTTTCCAAAGGAGTAATTTCTGCTTCTGATCTCATATATACATCCACAGATGAAATACTTGAAAACTTAAAATCCCAGAAAGTTTGTTCTGTCAAACGTATTACCCTTAATCGAGACGGTATTTCAATGAATACTAAACACTTGATTTTGACATTTGCAACTCCTGACTTGCCACAACATATAAAAGTTGCATATATGAGATGCTCTATAAGACCCTATATACCAAATCCGCTGCGCTGCTTTCAATGCCAACGTTTTGGCCATTCAAAAATAGCTTGCAGAGGTAAACTTACTTGCGCCCGTTGTTCCAACGTTGGCCACGATAGTGTTACCTGCAATGCTAAAGAGGTTTGTGTAAACTGTAAAGGCGACCATCCAGCTTATTCTCGATCTTGCCCAACATGGCAGTTGGAAAAGGAAATTACTTCCCTCAAAATCAAAAATAATGTGTCTTATCCCGAGGCTCGACGAATTGTCGCCTCACGTACACCACAGCCAGGTATCAGCTATGCGACTGCTACTAAAAAAATCACTAAATCTTGCTCCACACAAACCGATACTATTTCAGAACCTTCAACAAAGCCATCTCCAAAGCCAAAAGAGACAAAGTCTTCAACTGTTATTCCTAAACTGTCATTTGCTAAATCAAGATCATCACAAGCAAAAAAATTAAAACTAGCTAAGGAAGGCGCCCGCAAGTCTTCCCTGATAGAAAGGAAAGCCATGCTTGCCTTGGATGAAGATACCGTCAAACTGTATCCCTCAGATGCTGATAGTTTGGAGGATTCATCTGAGACTCCAATGAGCACCGCTGGTGAATAACATTTCTCCCATTAATGACTTCCTTTGTTTCATGGAATTGTAGAGGTTTTCGTTCTCGTATTGACGACGTCAAATCTATTATCTATCGCTACAACCCCGCGTGTGTGGCTCTCCAGGAAACATTCCTGAAGCCCACTGTTGACACCAAACTGCGTGGGTATCAATGCTTCAGAAAGGATAATAGTAGTGATGCGTCTGTATCTGGAGGAGTTTGTATATTCACATCAAACTCATACGCAAGTACAGCACATCAACTAAGAACTACACTACAAGCTGTAGCTGTAAAAATACACATAACTTGTCTAATCACTGTATGTAGCCTATATTTACCACCACAAGACGTCGTAAATTCAGAGGAACTAGACGATTTAGTTGACCAACTCCCAGCTCCATTTATACTCCTCGGTGATTTTAATGGCCATAATGCTCTGTGGGGTAGTGAAAATACGAATCCTCGCGGTCGTCAGATAGAGCAGTTCATATCTGACAATTGCCTCTGTCTGCTGAATACCGACGAGAAGACTTATTTCCACGAACCAACACGGACGTTTCATTCTCTCGACTTAGCTATTTGTTCTCCATCACTCCTGCCATTGCTGAATTTTGCTGTCGGAAATGACCTTTACAATAGTGATCATTTCCCTCTAATCGTGTCTCAGACTGGAAGTAATAGTGTGCGTCACAACCCACCTAATTATGTGTACAGTCGAGCCAATTGGACGCTTTTCACGCAATTGGCTGTGATTAGTGAAACAAGAGTTAAGAACGATGAGATAGATGATGCCGTTAAATATGTCACCGACACAATAATCCGTGCTGCGGATGTTGCTATCCCTAAAAATTCCATCATTCCACATAAACATAGGAAACCTTGGTGGAATGAAGAGTGCCAACTCTCCTACAAGAAACAAAGGAAGCAATGGAATATCTTCCGAAGATATCCTACTACGGAGAATCTTGTTGCTTTTAAAAGAGCCAAAGCTCAAGCTCGAAGAGTTAGACGTCAGAGTCAAAGAGAATCTTGGATTCGCTATGTGTCGTCAATCAATTCATCGACAACAAGCAAACAATTGTGGAGGAAAGTTAAAGCAGCCAATGGTATTTATCAGGATTATTCCATTCCTGTATTAAAATCTGGAGCTGCAATACACTCCTCAGCGGTAGATATTGCCAATGTCATCGGTGAAACTTTTGCTAGTGTTTCCAGCTCTGATTCATATAATCCTACTTTTCTAAGGATTAAAAGAATTGCTGAGCGGAAACCTCTAAATTTTCATGATCGACAAAATCTACCCTATAATTGTGCTTTTGAATTGTCAGAATTGAAGACTGCTTTATCTAAGGCAAACGACACCAGCCCAGGACCTGATGGAATCTCTTATCAAATGCTACGTCATATAAATCATGATTCTGTATTGAACATACTATCATTGTTTAATAGAATCTGGATTGAGCACTCTTATCCTACATCATGGAGAGAAGCCATAGTGATTCCAATTTTGAAACCTGGCAAAGATTCATCTGATCCTCTGAGTTATCGTCCAATAGCTCTTACGAGTTGCTTGTGCAAAACTTTTGGTTGGTTGGTTGGTTGGTTGGGTTTAATGGCGCAAGGTCCAAAAACGGACATGCTGCGCCAAGAATTAAGTTTAGAAGTAGATATTTTATTTTTTATTATTTTATTTATCTTATTTTATTTATTAATTTATTTTAAAAACCCAAGCAACATTAAAATTTTAAAAAACAAAAATCAGTGTATACATATATTAAAATAAAATTACATATAAAAGGAAAATCAAAATATATATACTTTTAAAATTTAAAAAAAGTAAATTAAATATAATGTATAAAACCTATTGCCCTCAAAAAGGCAAATAGGTTCCTGTGGGGTGGTTCCCCAAGCAAATCATATATGTTTAAAATATCACAATTAAAAAATTGTAAACGATATTGGTTAAAATATTTGCATGAAATTAAAATATGGTAAACAGTGAATGGTTCATCACACGTTTCACACCATGGATTTAATTCGTTTAGAAACAAATGTCTATGTGTGAAACGTGTGTGTCCGATACGAAGGCGGGTTAATCTTACATCAGCACTTCGTATCGGTAAAACTGTTAATGAGGTGATGTATGGAAATATGGCACGCAATTTATTGTTGACCTGCATGTTCCAAGACTCCTGCCAAAGATTTTGAGTAAATTTTTTAACACACCTTCTCACATCAAACAAAGGAATGGATGGAAGAGATGGGCCAGATGCAGATTTAGCAGCTGCATCAGCCCTCTCATTGCCATCGAGACCTACATGACTTGGGATCCAGCAGAAAATTATTTCATATCCCTTGCCAGCAAGGGAATCTAATGCTCGGAAAATTCTAGACACAGCAGGATGACAGTCAAAACTACTGTTCCGCAAAGCTTCCAACACACTCAAACTGTCAGTGTACACACAGTATTTAGAACTATCACATGTATTCATCTGCTGAAGAGCTTGATAAATAGCACTTGCTTCAGCAGAGAAGATGGAACAGGATGGATGGAGGCTGTAGCTAAGTGTTTTGTTCTCAATAACTACAGCACAACCAACATGTCCTGTAGATTTTGAGCCATCGGTGAAAACTGGTGTATACGTGGTATACTGACAGCGATGTGAGGCATATAGCTGCTGGAAAACAGTAGTTGCTGTGTCTGATTTTCTAAAACAAGCAAAAGGATTGATGATTTTAATCTGTGGATCATACCAAGGTGGATGAGACAAATAGTCCGTTTTGTCAAAACGGACATCATATAGGTCAGATAGTAATAGACTAGTTTTTGTCCGAGTGAGAAAAGGTGGAATGCTGTATGAACGTGCGTCATACAGCCTTGTAAGTGCAGGTGTAGTAGTCGTGGAACGTAATGGATGATGAGGGTCAGACATGATTTTTGCATAATAACTGAGAGACAGCTGCATTCGTCTCAGGTCTAAAGGCAGTTGATGACATATTGCATATAGACTCTGGACGGGTGATGTGCGGAATGCGCCTGAACATATTCTCAAAGCAGAGTGATGTATTGTATCCAATCTGCGTAAAACGGAAGACCTAGCAGATCCATACACAGAACACCCATAGTCAATACGAGATAAAATTAATGACTGGTAGACACGAAGTAGTGCCGTGCGGTTGGTTGGTTGGTTGGGTTTTATGGCGCAAGGTCCAAAATCGGACATGCTGCGCCAAAACTAAGTTTTTGTTGTTTTATTATTTATTTTATTTTTTTTTCAAAAACCCAAGCAACATTTAAATATTTTAAAATACAAAAATCTGTGTATATAATATTTTAAAATAAAATTTATAAAATAAAATATATGTATAATTTTAAAATTTAACATACAAATCAAATAAAATGTATGAAACCTATTGCTCTTAAAAAAGCGAATAGGTTTCTATGGGGTGGATCCCCTATTAAATCAAATAAAGTTATAAAATCAGTATTAAAAAAGTGTATACGTAAATGGTTAAAACATGAACATGAAATTAAAATATGATGCACAGTATAAGGTTCATCACACGTTTCACACCAAGGATTTAATTCACTCAAAAACAAATATCTGTGTGTGAAACGTGTGTGTCCGATACGAAGGCGAGTCAATCTAACATCTGCACTTCGTACCGGTAAAACTGACAATGAGATGAGGGATGAGAAAATGGTATGCAATTTGTTGACGACCTGCAAGTTCCATGATTCTTGCCAAAGACCATATATAAATTTTTTGATAGCCTTTCTCACATCTGAGAGAGGAACCGATGGTAATATTGGATCTAATGCAGCCTTTGCAGCTGCATCTGCTCTCTCATTTCCTTCAAGACCCATGTGGCTTGGTATCCAACAAAATACAATTTCTTTTCCCTTGCCAGCAAGGGAATCCAATGCTTTAAAAATTCTCGACACAACAGGATGACAGATAACACTATTGTTTTTCAAGGCTTCAATAATACTCATGCTGTCAGTATATATACAATACTGATGATAGTCGTCTGTATTCACATGCTGAAGCGCGTAGTAGATGGCGGTTGCTTCAGCAGTAAAGATGGAGCAGGATGGATGTAGGCTGTAATTAAAATCTGTATTATTGGTAAAAATTCCACAGCCCACATGTCCTGCTGTTTTAGAACCATCTGTGAATACAGGTTTATATGATTGATACTGACAGCGATGAGAAAAGTATAGCTGTTGAAAAACAATAGGTGTTGTGTCGGATTTTTTGAACTGAGCAAAGGTATTTATAAAGGTATTTGTTGGTTCATACCAAGGTGGATAGAGAAATTGATCAATTGACTCTATCCAAACATCACATAGGTCTGTGAGCCAAAGATGTGATTTGGCTCTTGTGAGAAAAGGTGGGATGCTCAATGGACGAGCATCATATAGTCTTTTAATAGAGGCATTAGGTATCATGGAACGTAGTGGATGGTCATGGGTCGACATGATATTAGAATAATAATTGAGAGACTGCTGCATTCGTCTCAGGTCTAACGGTAATTGATAACATACAACGTATAGACTCTGGACGGGGGATGTGCGAAATGCGCCTGAACATATTCTCAGAGCAGAATGATGGATAGTGTCCAGTCTGCGTAAAACAGAAGACCTAGCGGATCCGTAAACAACACAACCGTAGTCTATGCGGGATAAAATTAGAGATTGGTAAACTCGGAGGAGTGACGTGCGATCAGCACCCCAAGATGTATTTGAAAGCACCTTGAGGATATTGAGCGATCGCTCGCACTTCTTCCGCAGATATAATATATGCGGAAGAAAGGTTAGTTTACGGTCAAATATCACTCCGAGGAATTTTACCTCACTGACCACTGGTATAGGTGTGTTGTTTATATGAATAACGGGATCATTGTGGAGGCTAGTCTTCCTGCAGAAATGGACACAATTGCTCTTGCTAGGAGATATTGTATGGCCATTCTCTGCACACCATGCAGCAATTTTATTAACAGATGTTTGTAATTGTCTCTCAATTAAATTCATGTTAGACCCTTCACAAGATATTTGCAGATCATCAACATACAGAGTACCATGCACAGGAGATGAAAGTTGATGAAGTATGGTACTGATATGAATATTAAAAAGTGTGACACTTAAAATACTTCCCTGAGGAACACCTTCAGGTTGGTTAAAAGTATTGGACAAAAGGGTACCAATACGAACTTTAAAACCACGGGAGCGTAAAAAGTTTTGAATAAATATCGGCAAATTACCCCGAAAGCCAAAATCATACATTCTACGGAGAATTCCATAACGCCATGTACGGTCGTAGGCCTTCTCGATGTCAAAGAAAATGGAGACCAGATGGTTTCTCCGCACAAAAGCATTGCGGATTTGGGTCTCCAAATATGTGATATTATCAAGAGTGGATCTCCCTTTACGGAAGCCACTCTGATTAATATGTATACATTTATTTTTTTCTAAGACATATACGAGACGGGCGTTGACCATACGTTCAAGAGTCTTACATAAGCAACTCGTCAGAGCAATTGGTCGATAGTTTGAAGGAACAGAAGGATCCTTATTAGCCTTAAGGATTGGAATCACTATTGCTTCGCTCCAAAGTGTTGGAAATTTATTTTCAGTCCAGATCCTATTAAACAAAAACAGCAAGTTCAACAGGGAATCTGGACTTAAATGGCGAAGCATTTGATAGCTGATTCCATCTGGTCCTGGGCTAGTATCATGGGCCTGCTGTAATGCTCTCCTCAATTCCAACATCCGAAATTCACAGTTGTAAGGCAAAGCTTGTTCATGGTTGAAACGAATTGGTGTTCGCTCAGCACGACTCTTTGTCCTTAAGAACGAAGGACTATAAGAGTCGTTGCTTGAGACGCTAGCAAAAGTTTCACCAAGGACGTTAGCGATGTCCTTAGGAGAAGAGTATATAGCAGCACCGGATTTCAAAATAGGAATTGAAAATTCTCTATATATTCCATTGGCTGCTTTCACTCTTCTCCACAACTGTTTACTGGATGTGGAAGAAGTAATTGAGTATACATAGCGAGACCAGGATTCCTTCTGACTTCGACGACGAGCTCTGCGAGCTAATGCTTTTGCTCTCTTGAAGGCGATAAGATTCTCCGTTGTGGGGTACCTCCGAAATAATCCCCATAACTTCCTTTGTTTTCTATAAGTTTGTTGGCATTCTTTGTTCCACCAAGGTTTGCAACGCCTGTGTGTTGTAAAGGAACTCTTGGGAATTGACACATCAGCTGCATTCAATATTGCTTCGGTGACCTTATATATGGCATCATCAATATCATCGATCGTAACCATTTCATTATCAATAACTGCCAATTGTGTAAATAACGTCCAATCTGCCCGACTGTACACGTAAGTAGGTAAGCGTTGTCTTACACTACTACCTCCAGTCTGGGAGATGACGAGAGGAAAATGATCGCTGTTATGCAGATCATTTCCTACTATTAAATTTAACAATGGCAGAAGAGATGGAGAAGAAATGGCCAGATCGAGAGAGTGAAATGTTCTTGTGGGTACATGGAAATATGTCTTCTCGTCGGTATTAAGCAGACAGAGACTATTATCTGAAATAAACCGCTCTATCTGCCGACCGCGAGAATTAGTATCATCACTTCCCCACAAAGAACTATGGCCGTTAAAGTCACCTAACAACAGAAATGGTGTTGGCAGCTGATCTATTAATGCATCGAGTTCCTCTTGGCGGATGACATCATGTGGTGGTAAATACAAACTACAGACTGTCAACAAGCATGATGTGTGAATTCGCACAGCTACAGCCTGTAGTGTAGTATTTAAATGCTGGGCAGTGCTGGGATAGTTGTTAGATGTTAATATGCAAACACCTCCAGACACTGCACCATCATCACCACAGTCTTTTCTAAAGCTTTTAAACCCACGCATGGAAAAGTTATTGCTGGACTTCAGGAGTGTTTCCTGAAGTGCAATGCATGCGGGGTTGTAGGCTGAAATTATAGACTTGATGTCATCATGATGAGAACGCAAACCATGGCAGTTCCAAGAAACAAAGGAAGTTATTGTTTAATTTGAAAAGCTCCTTTCCCGGAGCTGGAAGGCATGTCATCTGACATCTCCTCGAGTGACAGATCTTCGTCGGAGGGATGTAGATAAACAGCGTCAGCTTCCAGGGTTAAGGCTTTACGGGTGGATATGGAAGACCTAAAATTGCCCTCCTTAGCAGATTTTAGTTTTAAGGCCTTGAGGGCTTTAGATTTAGCCATCGGAGCTTTTTTACGGAGAGTAGTTGTGGATGTTTTTTGCCTTTTCTCAGATGTAGGGGGTAATTTGACTATTGGAAGCGAAAGAGCATCCGTTTGTGTACTAGTCGTTCTAGTGACTTTTGCGGCGACAGTCGCATAGCTGACTCCTACTTGAGGTGTGCGAGCTGCAACAGCCCGTCTAGCCTCAGGATAGGAACAATTATTCTTAACTTTGGTGGTTGTGATCTCTTTTTCCAGTATCCAGATAGGGCAACTTCTAGCGTAGGAGGGGTGGTCACCCTTACAGTTGACACACCTCTCCTTTGCAGTACAAGACGAACTGTCATGGCCAACTGCTGCGCAACGAGCGCAAGTCAGTTTGCCCCTGCAAGCCGCTTTAGAGTGACCAAATCTCTGGCACTGGAAACAACGCAAAGGATTTGGAATAAATGGCCTAACGGATAGATGCATATACGCAGCTTTAATATGCTGCGGCAGGTCTGGCGTCGCAAATGTCAGTACGAGATGTTTGGTATTAATAACCTGCCCATCTCGTCTGATAGTGATGCGTTTTACAGCACAGACCTTTTGATCTTTGAGATTTTCTAATATCTCGTCCGCAGGCGTATTTAATAAATCCTTGGCGGATACCACACCACGTGAAAAGTTAAGATTAATATGAGGTTGGACGGACACCTCAAGATTAGCAAGCATATTCATGCTGCTTATGAGAGTTGACTGTGCATCAGTAGCAACTTCTACCATAAGATCACCAGAACGAAGTTTTCGAATGCTCTTTGCTTCTCCTATGTTTCCAGATATACCTTTTTGGATTAGGAAAGGGGATACGTTATCAAATGTACCCTCTTTCCGTTTTACAATGTAGAATCTGGCTTTTATTATTGACAAGGTTTGCTCCCGTGGGAGAGTAGAAAATATGTTTGTTTCCATAATGAAAATGGAAAATTCGGGACCTGACGGCACCACCCACCACCGAGTCCAACAAGGGGATGCAGACCAGCTGCACCAGTGCTAGCCAGGTCCTATACGCTCACAGTACATCCCTGAAGTGGCCTCCACCCTTAACGAGTCACCCAGTAGATGTACCGATCGCTTGATCCATAAAGCCGATTGATGTGCTGAGGACCACAACACACCTCCCGTTTACCTGAAGCAGAGGCCAAAGCAATGTGTTGGTCTCTGGAGGCCTCAATTACCAGGATCCTCCTTTCCAGGGACACGGGTCTCCACGCACGGCAAACACGTGGGTGATTTAGTCCTCAAGAGTAGCTAATAGCAACAGAGCGGCAAAAGCTACTCAAGGGGAGCCCTCAACCTCTTACGAGGCAACCACACTGAGGGAGAAGAGGAAGAAAAAGCAGAAGAGTAGAGAAGAGAAGAAAAGAAAGAAGAGGACAGATCACTAGGGTACCTCGGGATTGTGACACCCGTGTTTACCTAAAGAAGGTAAACCCCCTGAGGGGTGACGGATAGATGCATATACGCAGCTTTAATATGCTGCGGTAGGTCTGGCGTCGCAAATGTCAGGATTAGATGTTTAGTATTAATAACTTTATCATCTCTCCTGACAGTGATGCGTTTTACAGCACAGACCTTTTGATCTTTGAGATTTTCTAAGATCTCGTCCGTAGGCGTATTTAGCAAATCCCTGGCGGATACCACACCACGTGAAAAGTTAAGATTAATATGAGGTTGGACAGACACCTCAAGGTTAGCAAGCATGTTCATGCTGCTTATAAGAGTAGCTTGTGCTTCTGAAGCAACTTCGACCATTAAATCTCCAGAACGCAGCTTTCGAATGCTCTTCACTTCGCCGATATTGCCAGAAATACCTTTCTGGATCAGGAAAGGGGATACATTATCAAAAGTACCCTCTTTCCGTTTTACAATGTAGAATCTTGCTTGTACTATTGTCAAAGTGTGCTCCCGTGGGAGAGAAGAGAAAGTATTTGTTTCCATATTATAAATGGAAAATTCGGGACCTGACGGCACCACCCACCACC
Organism: Latrodectus hesperus; assembly: GCA_037975125.1. Classification (NCBI taxonomy): domain Eukaryota; kingdom Metazoa; phylum Arthropoda; class Arachnida; order Araneae; family Theridiidae; genus Latrodectus; species Latrodectus hesperus. The sequence goes on along the minus strand of CM075858.1, from coordinate 296,884 downwards.
GAGTCCAACAAGGGGATGCAGACCAGCTGCACCAGTGCTAGCCAGGTCCTATACTTTCACAGTACATCCCTGAAGTGGCCTCCACCCTTAACGAGTCACCCAGTAGATGTACCGATCGCTTGGTCCATAAAGCCGATTGATGTGCTGAGGACCACAACACACCTCCCGTTTACCTGAAGCAGAGGCCAAAGTAATGTGTTGGTCTCTGGGGCCTCAATTACCAGGACCCTCCTTTCCAGGGACACGGGTCTCCACGCACGGCAAACACGTGGGTGATTTAGTCCTCAAGAGTAGCTAATAGCAACAGAGCGGCGAAAGCTACTCAAGGGGAGCCCTCAACCTCTTACGAGGCAACCACACTGAGGGAGAAGAGGAAGAAAAAGCAGAAGAGTAGAGGAGAGAAGGAAAGAAAGAAGAGGACAGATCACTGGGGTACCTCGGGATTGTGACACCCGTGTTTACCTAAAGAAGGTAAACCCCCTGAGGGGGTAGTGCCGTGCGATCAGCACCCCAAGATGTATTAGAAAGCACCTTGAGGATATTAAGCGATCGCTCGCACTTCTTCCGCAAATGAAGAACATGCGGAAGAAAATTCAACTTTCGGTCAAAAATTATTCCCAGAAACTTTATCTCGTTGACAACAGGGATAGGTGTATTATTAATATAGATAGTGGGATCATTATGTAGGCTAGTCTTCCTGCAGAAATGGACACAATTACTCTTGCCAGGAGACAGCGTGTGGCCATTCTCAGCACACCACGCAGCAAGTTTATTAACTGATGTTTGTAGTTGTCTCTCAATTAAACGCATGTTAGAACCCTCACATGATATTTGCAGGTCATCAACATAAAGCGTGCCATAAACAGGAGGTGAAATTTGATGAAGAATGCAACTGATGTAAAGGTTAAAAAGTGTGACACTTAAAATAGAGCCTTGGGGTACACCCTCGGCTTGAATAAAAGTATTGGACATAACAGAACCAATACGAACTTTAAAACCACGGGAGCATAAAAAATTTTCTATAAATATTGGCAAATTACCCCTAAAGCCAAAATCATACATCCTACGGAGAATTCCATAACGCCACGTACGGTCATAAGCCTTCTCTATGTCGAAGAAAATGGAAACGAGATGATTCCTCCGCACAAATGCATTGCGGATCTGCGTTTCCAAGTATGTAATATTATCAAGAGTGGACCTTCCTTTACGGAAGCCACTCTGATTGATATGGATATATTTATTTATTTCTAAGACATAGGTGAGGCGGGCATTGACCATACGTTCGAGAGTCTTACACAAGCAACTCGTCAGAGCTATTGGTCGATAACTTGAAGGAACAGAAGGATCCTTACCAGCCTTAAGGATTGGAATCACTATTGCTTCGCTCCAAAGTGATGGAAATTTATTTTCAGTCCAGATCCTATTGAACAAGTAAAGTATGTTCAGCAAGGAATCTGGACTTAAATGACGAAGCATTTGATAGCTGATTCCATCTGGTCCTGGGCTAGTATCATGGGCCTGCTGTAATGCTCTCTTCAATTCCAACATCCGAAATTCACAGTTGTAAGGCAAAGCTTGTCCATGGTTGAAACGAATTGGTGTTCGCTCAGCACGACTCTTTGTCCTTAAGAACGAAGGACTATAAGAGTCGTTGCTTGAGACGCTAGCAAACGTTTCACCAAGGACGTTAGCGATGTCCTTAGGAGAAGAGTATATAGCAGCTCCGGATTTCAAAATAGGAATAGAAAATTCTCTATAGATTCAATTGGCTGCTTTCACTCTTCTCCACAACTGTTTACTGGATGTGGAAGAAGTAATTGAGGATACATAGCGAGACCAGGATTCCTTCTGACTTCGACGACGAGCACTGCGAGCTAATGCTTTTGCTCTCTTAAAGGCGATAAGATTCTCCGTTGTGGGGTATCTTCTGAATAGCCCCCATAACTTCCTCTGTTTCTTATAAGTGTTTTGACATTCATCATTCCACCAAGGTTTGCAACGCCTGTGTGGTGTAGAGGAACTCTTAGGAATTGATGCATCAGCTGCATTCTTAATTGTTTCAGTGACTTTACTGACGGCAATAGTAATATTTTCGATCATAACCATTGCATCATCAACAACTGCCAATTGCGAAAACAATGTCCAATCTGCCCGACTGTACACGTAAGTAGGTAGGCGTTGTCCTACACTACTACCTCCAGTCTGGGAGATGACGAGAGGAAAATGATCGCTGTTGAAAAGATCATTTCCTACAGTTAAATTTAACAATGGCAGGAGAGATGGTGAACAAATGGCCAGATCGAGAGAATGGAATGTTCTTGTGGGTATATGGAAATATGTTTTCTCGTCGGTATTAAGCAGACAGAGACTGTTATCTGAAATAAATCGCTCTATCTGCCGACCGCGAGAATTTGTATCATCATTTCCCCACAAAGAATTATGCCCGTTAAAGTCACCTAACAGTAGAAATGGTGTTGGCAGCTGATCTATTAATGCATCGAGTTCCTCTTGGCGGATGACATCGTGTGGTGGCAAATACAAACTACAGACTGTCAACAAGCATGATGTGTGAATTCGCACAGCTACAGCCTGTAGTGTAGTATTTAAATGCTGGGCAGTGCTGGGATAGTTGTTGGATGTTAAAATGCAAACTCCTCCAGACACTGCACCATCGTCACCACAGTCATTTCTAAAGCTTTTAAACCCACGCATGGAAAAGTTATTGCTAGACTTCAGGAATGTTTCCTGAAGCGCAACACATGCGGGGTTGTAGGCTGAAATTATAGACTTGATGTCATCATTATGAGAACGCAAACCATGGCAGTTCCAAGAAACAAAGGAAGTTATTATTGAATTTGAAAAGCTCCTTTCCCGGAGCTGGAAGGCATGTCATCCGACATCTCCTCGAGCGATAGATCATCGTCCGAGGGATGTAATGAAACAGCGTCAGCCTCCAGGGTTAAGGCTTTACGGGTGGATATTGAGGGCCTAATATTGCCCTCTTTAGCAGATTTTAGTTTTAAAGCCTTTACGGCTTTAGATTTAGCAATCGGAGCTTTTCTACGAATAGTCGATGTGGATGTTGATTTTGGCTTTTGTACAGATGTAGGGGGTAATTTAACAATCGGGAGTGAAAGAGCATCCGTTTGTGTACTAGTCGATCTGGTGACCTTGGCAGCAACAGTCGCATAGCTGATTCCTACTTGAGGTGTTCGAGCTGTAACAGCCCGTCTCGCCTCAGGATATGAACAGTTATTTTTAACTTTCGTGGTTGTGATCTCCTTCTCCAGTATCCAGATAGGACAACTCCTAGCGTAGGAGGGGTGGTCACCTTTACAGTTGACACACCTCTCCTTTGCAGTACAGGACGAACTGTCGTGGCCAACTGCTGCGCAGCGAGCGCAAGTCAGTTTGCCTCTGCATGCCGCTTTAGAGTGACCAAATCTCTGGCACTGGAAACAACGCAAAGGATTTGGAATGAATGGCCTAACGGAGAGATGCATATACGCAGCATTAATATGCTGCGGTAGGTCTGGCGTCGCAAATGTCAGGATCAGATGTTTAGTGTTAATAACTTTATCATCTCTCCTGACAGTAATGCGTTTTACAGCGCAGACCTTTTGCTCTTTAAGATTTTCTAGTATCTCATCCGTAGGCGTGTTAAGCAAATCCTTCGCGGATATCACACCACGAGAAAAGTTAAGGTTTGTATGAGGCGAGACAGACACCTCAAGGGTAGCTAGCATATTCATATTAGCAATCGAGGTTGCTTGTGTTTGTGATGCGACTTCTACCATTAGGTCGCCAGAACGTAATTTTCTGATGCTCTTCACATCACCGATCGTGCCTGCAATAGCTTTTTGAATGAGGAAAGGGGACACTGTATCAAAAGTACCCTCTTTCCTTTTGATTACATAAAACTTTGCATTTAGTAAAGATAAAGTATGCTCCCGTGGGAGAATAGAAATATTCATTTCCATATTTAAAATGGAAAATTCGGGACCTGACGGCACCACCCACCACCGAGTCCAACAAGGGGATGCAGACCAGCTGCACCAGTGCTAGTCAGGTCCTATACGCTCACAGTACATCCCTGAAGTGGCCTCCACCCTTAACGAGTCACCCAGTAGATGTACCGATCGCTTGATCCATAAAGCCGATTGATGTGCTGAGGACCACAACACACCTCCCGTTTACCTGAAGCAGAGGCCAAAGCAATGTGTTGGTCTCTGGAGGCCTCAATTACCAGGATCCTCCTTTCCAGGGACACGGGTCTCCACGCACGGCAAACACGTGGGTGATTTAGTCCTCAAGAGTAGCTAATAGCAACAGAGCGGCAAAAGCTACTCAAGGGGAGCCCTCAACCTCTTACGAGGCAACCACAACGAGGGAGAAGAGGAAGAAAAAGCAGAAGAGTAAAGGAGAGAAGAAAAGAAAGAAGAGGACAGATCACTGGGGTACCTCGGGATTGTGACACCCGTGTTTACCTAAAGAAGGTAAACCCCCTGAGGGGGCAAAACTTTTGAGTGTATGATCAATTTATACTCATTTACTCATTTAAGGACTCATTTATACCTTAGAGAAGAATAATTGCATTCCTCGTCATCAAAGCGGATTTCGAAGAGGACGATCCACTATAGATAACATAGTGGATCTAGAATCCCAAATTCGAAATGCTTTCGTGAGGAGAAACCACCTAGTTGCAATTTTCTTCGATATTGAGAAAGCATACGATCGTACTTGGCGTTAAGGCGTCCTCCGTAATATGCATAATCTTGGATTTAAGGGTAATTTTCCAATATTTATACAGAATTTCCTAGCCTCTAGGCTTTTTAAAGTACGTGTTGGAAGTACTGTTTCCAATACTTTTACTCAAGCTGAGGGTGTCCCTCAAGGTAGCGTTTTAAGCGTAACAATTTTTAACCTTTTCATCAGTATCATACTTTATCAGTTACCATCTTCTGTACATAGTAATTTATATGTTGATGACTTACAAATTTCATATCATGGTTCAAACATGAATATAATTGAGAGACAATTGCAAACAGCTGTAAACAATCTAAATACTTGGTGTGAGCAAAATGGCCTTAGTCTATCTCCTAGTAAGAGTTGCTGTGTTCATTTTTGCAGGAAAACTAGTTTCCATCATGATCCAGTTCTTCACATCAGCAATAGACCTATTCCAGTAGTCAACGAGATAAAATTCCTTGGGGTTATTTTCGATAAGAAGTTAACTTTCCTTCCGCATGTTTTACATCTGCGGAAGAAGTGTGAGCGACTGCTTAACATACTCAGGGTGCTTTCAAATACATCTTGGGGTGCAGATCGCACATCACTCCTTCGAATTTACCAGTCTATAATTTTATCTCGAATTGATTACGGCTGTGTAGCTTATGGATCAACTAGCTCTTCCAATTTACGTAGATTGGACACTATCCACCACTCCGCTTTAAGGATTTGCTCTGGTGCTTTTCGCACATCACCCGTCCAGAGTCTATATGCAGTCTGCCATCAGTTACCATTAGATCTGCGGCGGATACAAGTGTCTCTTAATTATTATTCTAAAATCATGTCCACTCCTCATCATCCCTTACATTCCACGATTCCAAGTGCTGCTCTTAAGAGATTATATAAAGCTAGACCATCAAGCATTCAACCTTTTCTCTCTCGTGTTAAATCATATCTATTCCTCTCAGACCTAAGTGATGCCCGTATTGAGTCTATAGACTTGTTCGCACATCCCCCTTGGTATGATCCACGCATTATTGTGCTGAATCCCTTTGGAAAGTATAAAAAATCAGACACAAATACTGTTATTTTTCAACAGCTTTACTCAATTCATCGCTGTCAGTATACTATGTACACTCCCGTATTCACTGATGGATCCAAAACTGCGGGAGCCGTTGGCAGTGGAATCTATTTTGATGATACTTCATACAGCTATAGCCTTCACAAATCCTGTTCCATCTTCACTGCTGAGGCTACGGCTATATACCGAGCACTTCAGCTGCTGAGAACTAGAAATGAACATAAATTCTGTGTGTATACTGACAGTAAGAGTGTATTAGAAGCTCTTAAAAATAATAACTTTAATTGCCATCCAGTTATATCTAAGATTTTCAAATTGTTAGATTTGGTTACTAGCAAGGGATTTGAGATATTGTTTTGTTGGATAGCCAGCCACATAGGAATAGATGGCAATGAGAAGGCTGATGCGGCCACTAAGACTGCCTCTACTCCCATTTTACCTTCAGTACCAACAATGGACATGAGAAAAGGATTCAAGCATTTTATATATTCTCTTTGGCAGGAATCCTGGAACCTGCAAGTCAATAACAAACTCCATTCCATCTTTTCATTCATCATTCCATTATCAGTTTTATCTACACGAAGCGCAGACGTTAGACTAACTCGCCTTCGAATTGGTCACACGCGTTTCACCCACAAACATTTGATCTTAAGTGATCTCCAACCATGGTGTCAAAAATGTAATGAACCATTCACTGTATATCATATTTTAGTTGTATGTCCAAATTTTAACATTCACCGTTTTACATATTTTAATAGTAATATTTTAACTATAGAAGACTTGCTTGGGGAACCACCCCATCGCAATCTCTTTGCGTTTTTAAAAGACATAGGATTTATGAGTTTTATCTGATCTACAAATATTTAATTTAAATTTTAAACTTTTAATATTATACATGTGTATATTGTTTGTATAGAGACCTATTATGTACATTTTAAAAGACATAGGATTTAGAATTTTACCTGATTTACAAATATTTTATTTAAATTTTAAGCTTTTAATTTTATAAATGCTTATATTGGTTGTATAGAGACTTTTAATGTACATTTTAACTTCTATCTACTGTGTAATGTACTTTTAATTGGTTGGAAAAAAACAACTTATATATAGTATAATATCTTGTGATTGGCGCAGCTTGTCCTTATCTGGACCTTGCGCCATTAAACCCAACCAACCAACCAACCAACCAACCAGGCCAAAGATTGCACTCTACCATACGAAGCACCACTAAAATGTGCAAACTGTGGCGGCGATCACGCTTCTAATTTTAGAAGATGCCCCAAAAACCCAAAAAATGTGGGTAAATCTAACAAATTCAACCCCCGAAACCCCCCACGAGCTCATTTGCTCCCCCCCAGAAGCAATTTCCTGCTGGCGCGCAAAGCGTCCGCCCAAATCTAAACTACGCAAATGCAGTTCAAGGACTAAATCAAAATCCCAATAATACTATTATCCAAGATTCTTCATGCTCAGACACTTTACGCGCGGTGCTGGACATTTCAAAAGATATAGAGGACAAACAATTGCTCGTAAGAGCACTCCATATGTCACTGCCTGAACTCAAAAACGCGGAAAATGGCTCGGAAAGAGCTTATATCATCTTTAAAAATTACATTACTCTGGAAACAGAGAATAATACTGAACAATTTCATGGCCTTTAATTTTAAAATTTGTATTTGGAACGCCAACGGTATCAGATCAAAAATCGACGAAGTCAGAGAATTTGTTGATTTCCACGATATTGACATCCTATTGGTCCAAGAGACCCATCTCACCCAAGGTAACCCCTCCCCTTTCATAGCCAACTATACAATTTACAGAAACGATAGACAAACAGCCCGATATCAAAAGGAGGCACTTGCATTTTTATAAAATCAAATATTTTTCATCAACATATTAATAACCCTAGCCTAAATCACGCGGAAGCCACTATCATCAAAATACCTTTGGAAAATTCCCAAGAGATTGCAATAGCCTCCCTCTACCTCCCCCCCCTACAGAGCAGGAATCAGGCTCCAAACTGAGGATTTGAATAAAATTTTTGCAATTCACAGCAACATGCTAGTCGCAGGTGATCTCAACAATGCCCATACCATCTGGGGCAACAATTACACCAATAATTTTGGAAGACAACTAAATAAATGGACCCAAAATTCTAACATCAGCATTATCGCCCCCCATCACCCACTCATATTCCCCAGACCGATAATTATAATCCTACAATAATTGACCTCGCGCTTATCAAAAATGTTCCTTTCTTTACAGAAATAAATGTTATAAATGATCTAAATTCCGATCACTTGCCAATTATCATTAAATTATTTACAAAATCCCTCAATCTTAATGCAACAGGGCAAGTAGTCATTGATTGGCCGACTTTCACAAGCCAACTTAGGCTCCTCCCACTACCTCGCTTCACCGCGAAAAATCTAGAGACAACAGAAAATTTGATAAAATTTATTGAAAATTCATTTACTGAGGCAAAAATCAAGTTGGTTGGTTGGTTGGTTGGGTTTTATGGCACAAGGTCCAAAAACGGACATGCTGCGCCAAGAATACGGTTTTAGAAGAATATTTTTTATTTTATTTATTATTATTTTTTTTCTTGTTTTTTTTTTTTTTTTTTTTTTTCATATATATATATTTAAACCCAAGCAACATTAAAATATTAAAACACAAAAACCAGTGTATAAGTTATTTTAAAATATATACTTTAAATAAAATAAATTAAATATATATAAAATCTTAAAATGTATAAATATAAATCATATAAAATTTAAAAAACCTATTGCTCTCAAATAAGCGAATAGGTTTTTGTGGGGTGGCTCCCCCAGCAAATCAAACATTGTTAAAAGGTTTGTTTTAAAAAATTTAAAACGGTAGACGTTAAAAGTAGAGCATGAGATTAAAATATGATAAACAGAAAATGGTTCATCACACGCCTCACACCATGGATTTAAATCACTTAAAAACAAATGTTTGTGTGTGAAACGTGTGTGTCCGATACGAAGGCGAGTTAATCTAACATCAGCACTTCGTAACGGTAAAACTGATAATGAGGTGAGGGATGGATAAATGGTATGTAATTTGTTGACGACCTGTAAGTTCCATGATTCCTGCCAAAGACTATATATAAAAGTTTTTACAGCCTTTCTCACATCTGAGAGAGGAACCGATGGTAATATTGGATCTGATGCAGCCTTTGCAGCTGCATCTGCTCTCTCATTTCCTTCAAGACCCATGTGGCTTGGTATCCAACAAAATACAATATCTTTTCCCTTACCAGCAAGGGAATCCAATGCTTTAAAAATTCTCGACACAACAGGATGACAGATAACACTATTGTTTTTCAAGGCTTCAATAATACTCATGCTGTCAGTATATATACAATATTGATGATAGTCGTCTGTATTCACAAGCTGAAGCGCGTAGTAAATGGCGGTTGCTTCAGCAGTAAAGATGGAGGCAAAAATCAAAGCCACCAAGACAAAAACCCACAACAGTAAAATAAAATTACCATTTCATATAAGGGAAAAAATTAAAATTAGAAACAGCCTCAGAAGAGAGTATCAGCGCACACGCTTCCCCCCCCACCAAACTAGAGCTAAAACGCCTTCAAAATGAAATTAAAACGGAAATAAATAAATTCAACGAAGAAAATTACACAAATTGGTGTGAAACACTTAACGAAAATCTCACAACCTTTTGGAAAGCTCTCAGAACCAAAAGAAAACATTTCAACCCCACCCCCCTCAAGAGTAATGACGTCACCCACTACTTTCCAACTGAAAAAGCTGAATTAATAGCGGATATACTAGAAACTCAATTCCAACCAAATGACACCCCCGACACTCCTATCTAAAATAGTATTTACAAAAAAGTGGGCGAATTCCAAAACAATAAAGATATCAACGACCTCGAACCTGCAAAAATTACAGAAATTGAAAATTTCATTAAAAAATTAAATAAAAATAAAGCACCCGGGATTGATGGAATCCCCAATCAAATGCTTAAAAATGCCCCCCTAAAATTCATTATACTAATTACTTTCATTATTAATACTCTTTTGGAGCCGAGAGCTTTTCCAAATTGTTGGAAAACCGCGCTAATAATACCCATTCCTAAACCTGGAAAAGATCATACAAACCCCGCCAGCTATAGGTCAATCTCCCTCTTGTCCTCAATCTCAAAACTTTACGAATTTATTTTATTAAACAGATTAAAAACCTTCTGTCAGAATGGCAGCGTCATCATACCGGAGCAATTCGCCTTCCGCCCCCAGCACTCTACTGTGCATCAATTGCTTAAGAGTGACTGAATATATTTTTGATGGATTTAAAAAATCAGAAACTACAGGTGCAATATTCCAAGTTGGTTGGTTGGTTGGTTGGGTTTTATGGCGCAAGGTCCAAAAACGGACATGCTGCGCCAAGAATAAAGTTTAGAAGTAGATATTTTATTTTTTTTATTTATTTATTTTTTATTTTATTTATTAATTTATTTTGAAAACCCAAGCAACATTAAAATTTTAAAAAACAAAAATCAGTGTATACATATATTAAAATAAAATTACATATAAAAGGAAAATCAAAATATATATACTTTTAAAATTTAAAAAATGTAAATTAAATATAATGTATAAAACCTATTGCCCTCAAAAAGGCAAATAGGTTCCTGTGGGGTGGTTCCCCAAGTAAATCATATAGGGTTAAAATATCACAATTAAAAAAGTGTAAACGAAATTAGTTAAAATATTTGCATAAAATTAAAATATGATAAACAGTGAATGGTTCATCACACGTTTCACACCATGGATTTAATTCGTTTAGAAACACATGTCTATGTGTGAAACGTGTGTGTCCGATACGAAGGCGGGTTAATCTTACATCAGCACTTCGTATCGGTAAAACTGTTAATGAGGTGATGAATGGGAATATGGCATGCATTTTATTATTGACCTGCATGTTCCATGACTCCTGCCAAAGATCTTGAGTAAATTTTTTAACTCACCTTCTCACATCAAACAAAGGAATGGATGGAAGAGAGTGGCCAGATCCAGATTTAGCAGCTGCATCAGCCCTCTCATTGCCATCGAGACCTACATGACTTGGGATCCAGCAGAAAATTATTTCATATCCCTTGCCAGCAAGGGAATCTAATGCTCGGAAAATTTTAGACACAGCAGGATGACAGTCAAAACTACTGTTCCGCAAAGCTTCCAACACCCTCAAACTGTCAGTGTATACACAGTATTTAAAGGTATCACATGTATTCATCTGCTGAAGAGCTTGATATATAGCAGTTGCTTCAGCAGAGAAGATGGAACAGGATGGATGAAGGCTGAAGCTAAGAGTTTTTTTCTCGATAACTACAGCACAACCAACATGTCCTGTAGATTTTGAACCATCGGTGAAAACTGGTGTATACATGGTGTACTGACAGCGATGTGAGGCATACAGCTGTTGGAAAACAGTAGTTGCTGTATCTGATTTTCTAAAACGATCAAAAGGATTGATGATTTTAATCTGTGGATCATATCAAGGTGGAGGAGATAAATACTCCATTTTGTCAAAACGGACATCATATAGGTCAGATAGTAATATAATAGGTTTTGTCCGAGTGAGAAAAGGTGGAATGTTGTATGAACGTGCGTCATACAGCCTTATAAGTGCAGGAGTAGTAGTCATGGAACATAATGGATGATGAGGGTCAGATATAATTTTTGCATAATAACTAAGAGACAGCTGCATTCGTCTCAGGTCTAAAGGCAGTTGTTGGCAGATTGCATATAGACTCTGGACGGGTGATGTGCGGAATGCGCCTGAGCATATTCTCAAAGCAGAGTGATGTACTGTATCCAATCTGCGTAGAACGGAAGACCTAGCAGATCCATACACAGCACACCCATAGTCAATACGAGATAAAATTAATGACTGGTAGACACGAAGTAGTGCCGTGCGATCAGCACCCCAAGATGTATTAGAAAGCACTTTGAGCATATTAAGCGATCGCTCGCACTTCTTCCGCAAATGAAGAACATGCGGAAGAAAATTTATCTTTCGGTCAAATATTATACCCAAGAATTTTATCTCGTTGACAACAGGAATAGGTGTATTGTTTATGAAGATAATAGGATCATTATGTAAGCTAGTCTTCCTGCAGCAGTGGACACAATTACTCTTGCTAGGGGATAGCGTGTGGCCATTCTCAGCACACCATGCAGCAAGTTTGTTGACAGTTGTTTGTAATTGTCTCTCAATTAAACGCATGTTAGAACCCTCACATGATATTTGCAGGTCATCAACATAAAGCGTGCCATAAACAGGAGGTGAAATTTGATGTAGGATGCAACTGATCTAAAGGTTAAAAAGTGTGACACTTAAAATAGAGCCTTGGGGTACACCCTCGGCTTGAATAAAAGTATTGGAAAAAGCTGTTCCAATACGTACTTTACAAAAACTGGAGCGTAGAAAATTTTTTAGGAATATCGGAAGATGACCCCTAAAGCCAAAATCATATAATGTACGGAGAATTCCGTATCGCCATGTACGGTCATATGCCTTCTCGATGTCAAAGAAAATGGAAACCAGATGGTTCCTCCGCACAAAAGCGTTGCGGATTTGGGTTTCCAAGTAGGTAATATTATCCAGAGTGGATCTTCCTTTACGGAAGCCACTCTGATTTATATGAATACATTTATTTATTTCTAAGACATATACGAGACGGGCGTTGACCATACGTTCGAGAGTCTTACATAAGCAACTCGTCAGAGCTATTGGTCGATAATTTGAAGGAACAGAAGTATCCTTACCATCTGGCGGAAATAATAAGGATCTGGCGTCGCAAAAGTCAGAATGAGATGCTTAGTATTCATATACTTTCCATCTCTTCTGACTGTAATGCGTTCTACAGCACAGACCTTCTGTTCTTGCAAATTTTCAAGAATCTCATCCGTCGGCGTATACAGCAAATCTCCTGCGGAAATAACACCTCGAGAAAAGTTCAAGCTAACGTGAGGCGACACAGTTACCTCTAAATTTGCTAGTAACTTCAAATTGCTTACAACACCTGCCTGAGTAGCATTAGCAACCTCAATCATCAAATCACCAGATCGTACTTTTCGTATATTTTTCACTTCCCCTACAGTGGCCGATATTCCATTTTGAATTAAGAAAGGGGAGACACTTTCAAAGCTTCCCTCCTTTCTTTTAACAATAAAGTACTTGCAATTCAGATTTTTCACTTGTTGCTCCCGTGGGAGAAAAGAATTATTTTTGTTTTCCATTTATAAGTTTAAAATTTTCGGGACCTGACGGCACCACCCACCACCGAGTCCAACAAGGGGATGCAGACCAGCTGCACCAGTGCTAGCCAGGTCCTATACGCTCACAGTACATCCCTGAGATGGCCTCCACCCTTAACGAGTCATCCAGTAGATGTACCGATTGCTTGATCCATAAAGCCGATTGATGTGCTGAGGACCACAACACACCTCCCGTTTACCTGAATCAGAGGCCAAAGTAATGTGTTGGTCTCTAGGGGCCTCAATTACCAGGACCCTCCTTTCCAGGGACACGGGTCTCCACGCACGGCAAACACGTGGGTGATTTAGTCCTCAAGAGTAGCTAATAGCAACAGAGCGGCGAAAGCTACTCAAGGGGAGCCCTCAACCTCTTGCGAGGCAAAAGAGGAAGGAAAAGCAGAAGAGTAGAGGAGAGAGGAAATTAAAGAAAAGGACAGATCACTAGGGTACCTCGGGATTGTGACACCCGTTTTTACCTAAAGAAATTAAACCCCCTGAGGGGGCAATATTCCTAGATGTTGCGAATGCCTTCGACAGAGTATTGCACCCGGCCCTCATCTATAAACTCTTAAAACTAAATTTCTCCAGCCAATTTGTACAAATTATTAACTCATATCTTACAAATAGAAAATTAATTGTAAAAGTCGGACTATCAAACTCAACTAAAAGATCAATTAACACAGGTGTACCACAAGGTAGCCTCATCTCCCCTCTTCTTTTCTGCATTTATGTCAATGACATCCCACGCCCCCCCCCAAATATCTAATAGCCTGCTACGCTGATGACACTGCCATCCTGACAAGAGATAAATCAGTCACTAATGTCTTCAACAAACTCCACAGCTACATTAAATCATTAGAAAAATTCCTCATTGACTGGAAAATAAAAATTAATGCTTCCAAATCTGCAGCCATCATGTTCAATAGGAGAAAATCACCATCACCCCCAAGCAATCTGACTATTTTCAACGAACCCATTCCCTGGGTGAAGGATGTCAAATATCTGGGAGTCACGTTTGACGTAAATCTCAAATTCACAATCCATGCAACAAATGCCCTAAAACAGGCAAATAAAATTAAGAACGCACTCAGGTGCTATATCAACAAAAACAGCCGTCTAACACTTAAAGTAAACTTAAAGCTTAAGTCCTGACTTATACCTCGATCATACGTCCGATACTAACGTATGGAATTTCTGTTTGGTGCCAGACTACCAGAGCTAAACGCATAGACTTGCAAACCTTCCAAAATAAATTTTTAAGATCAATCACAAAAGCCCCTTGGTATGTTACTAATGAAACTATTCATAATGACTTAAATATGCCTACTATTTTTGACTTCACCCTTAAAATTTCAAAAAATCTTTATAATAATATCCCAAAAATCAATAACTCTGCAATTTCTAACATCCCAATTTACACCCCAGAAAACTCCCCAGCAACTAAAAGACCAAGAAATATACTTTATGAAGATGATTTCACAGTAAATTTCAAATCAAAAAGAAGACGAATTAACTATCATGAATATTCCTTCCCAATTGATTCTTTTGATTAATTTTCAAATCCTTTCTCTAAATTAAATTAAATATTTCAAAATTTATTAAAAATTACTCCAAAAATCAACATTTCACTCTGGTATTCTCTCATCGCACAGAAATTCATACTGGCTCAACTCCAAAAACCAATCAGCACCAAGGATTTTTCACTGACCTCCCTCCATCCCCTCCAGCACCACAGATTTTCTCCCCTCCCCCGGACCCTTTGCGACTGCTTCCTCTGCTTGAGATTCGATTGCTTTCACTCTCACATTAATTTATAAATCTGGTAACTTGTAATTCAATTAAATATGCCTTTAAATTAAATATGTTTTTCATTCAAATATATCTTATTCAACTGAATTCAACGTTAATTCTAAGTTAATAGTTCTTATTAACAACATCACTCTACAACAAAAGCTATCACAAAAATAACCATCTTAAATTAAACTTAATTCATAACTGAGCTTAACATTTATGTCGCTTAACCCAAATAAATAATTTTAATATTTTTATAAACTTAAACTAGTATTTTATACAAAACTTATTTTCACATCAAGGAACGTCTAGATTCGAAGCCACGCCCCCCCGTGGGCGACAAACAGAAGAGAGCGTTCCCTCAGTGGAAAAAGACTTCCACTTCTCAACTAAAACTTCATCATCTAAATTACATAAAACTATCTAAATTGCATTTCTACAACAATCATTGATCGGAGGTAAGCCAGATTCTGGCAGGCACTCCGTTAAATATTATGGCGTAAGCGTAAGTGGAAGAGTGAGTTTTGTGAAAACAGTCAGTGAGTGAAGACGATTAGTTGTGACTGCTAGTTGTTCTTTGTCTGAGGTATTTGAGACCTGTGATTGGAAGCTATTTCTTATTGTATCTGACGAATTGTAGCTGTATAATTGTGATTGTTACAGGGGGAATTTCGTTTATCTAGTGAAGTTTTTACGAATAAAAGTCTTGTGTTCATTAAGTGGTAGCTTTATTCAACTCTCAATCAACGCGAACCCGTGGAGCTCGGTACAGTATGAAATAAAAATACCTAACAATGTTATAAATAAGAACAATACGTTTTTCTTATTTGAAAGTACATCATTGTTTGTTGTGTGCAAAAGTATTTCATTAAATTATATTTACGCTTGTTTTGCTTAAGTAATGTACTAATTGATGAAATCTATACAAGTACAGATGACAATTTTCAGTGTTACTAAACATACATTTTTTTACATATTTTAGCAATTAGATGAGAATGGATGAGGACTGTTTTAATGACATTCTGGTTCTTATTCAGGATGACATCTTTAAACAGAACACCAGATTAAGGGAAGCGATAAAGCCGGATGAAAGACTTGCCATAACTTTGAAGTTTTACGCCACAGGAATGACATTCAGAGAATTGGCTTATAAATTTTGTGTTGGTGAAAGGACAGTTTCATATATTATGAAACCAGTCACAATAGCACTGATTAACAGGTTAAGATATACATTACAGTTTCCAAAAAATGAAACTGAATGGAGGGAAATTGCTGCTCAGTACTGGCTGAAATGCAATATTCATAACTGTATTGGTGCTATTCATGGTAAGCATATTGTTATGCAGAAACCATTTAACTCTGGATCTCAATACCATGATTATAAAGGTACTGAGTCGATAGTTTTAATGGCAATAGTTGATTCAAATCTCCTTTTTCGTTATGTTGATGTTGAAGCCAATGGTCGCATCAGTGATGGAGGAGTTGGGGACAGGTGCAAAATAAATCAATTAATATAGACCAATTATTATTCATTTGTACGTTAATGGTTGGATGATTGGGTTTTCTGGCGCAAGGTCCAAACAGGAAAAGCCACGCCGATCTGATATTTTTTTGTAATGTATATGTATTTATTAATTAAAATAAAGAAAACACAAGCAACTTTAAAATTAAATTAAAATAACAAAATATTATATCTATAATTAATTTTAAAATATTATAATGCTTGATGAAATATAAATTTAAAATATATAATATAAAATTTAAATAACATGGAGAAAACCTATTGCTCTCAAAAAGGCAAAAAGATTTCTATTTGATGGTTCACCCAATAAAAGAAATAATGTTAAAAAAGTTTTAAAAAAATGTAAACGTAAATGGTTAAAATCATGATATGAAATTAAAATATGATATATTGTACGAGAATGATACAATTAAAGAAGAAATTTTTTAAGACTCATGTTGGTCATTTCAGTGTTTTAGGCAGGCTCTTCGATTAAGTAAAAAAGTGATGTAAGGATAGCAGTTGATACAGTTGGCAAAAAAAGTATTAGAACAATAGGAATTTTTAAGTTCTCAAGGTAATAAAATGAAACATTTGTCACATAGTATGTATATTACGTAATGCTTTTACTTAACTACTCATGGAGTAAGAAACAAATATTTAGAATCAATAGGATTTTAAAAAATTAAAATAAAAGATTTGTGCTTTGCAAAAAAAGTATCAGAACATCGGAATTCAATATTGAATCATTCATAAAATAAAATGACTAAAAATTCGAACGTGATACTAATACATGGTATGCAGTCCGTTGGCTGAAATTACTGCATCCAGACGTCTTGGCATATATTCCACCAAATCTTTGGTGACATTTGATGACATGCTATTCCAGGCATCTTGCAAAGCTTGCTTTACTTGTTATAATCATATCTTAGAGCACGTATTTGGGAATTTTTTCACTTTTCCATCCAATAGATACCACAAATGTTTAATAGGATTCAAGTCTGGGGACTGTGGGGGAGCTACCAATCTTCGGAGAGCATTATATAATAGCCATTGTTTGGTTTTGTTAGCAGTATGTTTGGGGTCTTGTTCTTGTTAAAAAATCAATGTCTTCTCTAACGTTAATTTCTTTGCACTATCTCTCAAGTTATCTCGTAACACATCAATATATGACAAAGCTGTAATTTTATCATCAATGAACTGGAGATTTCCATATCCTTTGTAAGTCATACCACCCCAGGCAATGACATTCCTTCCTCTGTGCTTTATAGTTTTCTGTACATTTTAAGCCTGAAAAGCAGTTCCTTTTCTTCTCCAAACTGTGAGCACGTATTTGGGTTTGAAAATTTCAAATTTATTCTCGTCGGAGAAAATTACATATTTCCAGAAATCTAATGTTTATTTTCATAAATTTTGGCAAATTCTAGGCGTTTTTTCCTGTTGATTTCTAAAAGAAAGGGTTTTTTCCTTGGTCGTCTTCCTTTTATTACCATCATTATGCAATACATTTCTAACTGTTTGAGGTTTTACAACCTTTCCCGAGATTGATTCAATATTTGCGGCTGGCATCCTTGCACTTCCTGTCGGATACTGTAGGGCATCTTTAACCACTTCCCGTTTTTCTCTGACAGTCAGCTAGCTTGGTCTCCTTGATCTTAGCCTATTATCCACAATACCAGTTTCTTTTTTCTTTTTTAGAATGTTGTGAATTGCGCAAATTGAAACATTCAACTTACTGGAAATTTCTCGAAGTGTTTTGCCACTATTGTGCAGGTAAACAATTTGTTCTCTCTTCGCAAGTGAAATCTCTTTTATTTTGGATGCCATGGCAGGAAAAGTCCACGTAAACTGAATTTTTACAAATTAGCAGTGAATGAGACGAGCACCCTTGACATTGATACGGTTGAAAGTAACCTTGAAAGTTTAATGACGTCACCAGTGCTGTAATTTGCATGTTTCTGCTTTTGTTCTAATACATTTTTTGCGATGCAAATTTTGTTATTTTTATTTTAATAATATTGTAATTATTTTTAAATTTTATTTTTTTCTTAGTTATAATTTTCTAAGAACATATTATCATTTATAAACTGATTATAAGTTTTACTTGCTTTTATTAACTTGAAAACTACAAATTTCTCATTGTTCTAATACTTTTTTTGCCAACTGTATGTCAAATGAGAGAAAAACAAATCCAAGAAATGTTAAATGATGTTCGGGACTCTTTTAGTAGTACATTGAGACGAATACACTTGTTAGAACGCCAAGACATTTTAAATAGAGGCAAATGATAATCAGACTGTTCATGCACAGATCAAAAGAATTGGGAAGACAGTCATTCATTAGGTACTAAACCTGAAGCTATTGTTGACTTAAATAATGTTTGTCTTTGGAAGATTTTCTGCTTATTATTATGAATCATGCCGAGCTAGAAATGTTGAAATTATACGGCAATGACGTGGTATGCACTGATTTTACACATGATGTTAACGATTACAATTTCGATTTTTATATCATATGGGTACAAGATGACATGCATGAAAGATTATCTGCTGCCCTAATATTGAGCAATCACCAAGATTCACAAGCCTTAGAAGAAACTTTTAAAAACATAAAATGTTCTGGCGTTGATATACATGCTTCCTTTTTATGAGCGATGATGCAAATTCTTTCTATAATGCTTGGTGTTCTGTATTTGGACCACTGAAGAAAAGATTATTATATAATTGGCAAGTGGATCGTAGTTGGCACAAAAGTTATCGGAGCACATCTCAGATCAAACTTAGCAGGCTGATTCTTATTAAGTTCTACGTTCTTTTTTGGAAGAAAGTGATGAACAAACTTACAAAGCTCTTCTTAAGGAGGTTATTGACTTGTTTCAAAATGATATAGATAGAATGCAATTTGGAAAGTATTTTATAATTTTTTATTCTCATAGATGTGACCAGTGGGCTTATTGTTACCGAAAGGGGGCAGGTGTGAATACAAATATGCGTTTAGAGTGTATGCATAGAATAATCAAATATATCTAATTAGAAGGCAAAGACGCTAAAAGACTTGATAAGTCACGGCATGCATTAATACAGTTTATAAGAGATCAATGTTTTCAAAGGTTAATTGCTATGCATAAAGGTAAGGTACCTTCAAAAACTACAGCAATACATAAACGACACCAAGAAAACCTAAAGTTGTATGCAGCAAATGTTAGTGCTCAAGCATCACATATTTGGTATGCCTAATCAAGTACAGTTATAGGTGAAGTTTACGAAGTGAAAGAAAAAAAGCAATGCAGTTTACAGATGTGTCATTTACAACGCACAATTTGCCATGAATCCTTACACAATATAACTTGTACGTGTATTGACAATAGAGTGGAATATGTGCAAACATATATATTTGGTGTGCACATTACGTAAACTTGGTGCC
Source organism: Latrodectus hesperus (assembly GCA_037975125.1). NCBI lineage: Eukaryota > Metazoa > Arthropoda > Arachnida > Araneae > Theridiidae > Latrodectus > Latrodectus hesperus. The sequence continues at coordinate 277,057 of CM075858.1, read as the reverse complement.
TGCTTGTCAACCAAATTCTCCTGATTCTAAACATCAATTGGTAATTTATGAGCACAGCAATAATAATTCTGAAATTGAATCACTTGTTCAGCAACAAGTGTACTAGAAAAGGTCTACAGCTGTGCAACAAGTTAAGAATATTCTAAAGTAATGAATACGTTAAAAGGTATCCAAACATCAATTTTTGTAGTATCTCTTATAGATGTTTCTTATAATTTAATTAATGCGTCTCCATAATTAAATTATAATATAAGAGGCATCTAATGAAGAAATTAAAAGTTTACTTATTGTTCACACAGTCGTATTTCTGGTTTATTTATTTTTGCAATTCTTAATTTTATATTTTGAGTATAATTTATTCAAATATACATCATGCTTCCGACTGTCATTATTTAAAAAATTATAGGAGTTAAAAATAATATATTTTAGTCAAAATAGTTACAGGAAACAATGAATAATATTAACTTTAATTGTAATAAATCAAATAAATATGCTCCTCACGGGTTTTATAAATGAAATTGTTTTTGCATATGTGTAATGCAAGCTTAATTAAATTGTTACCAGTTTTCTTTTAATAATATTCGGAAAATTTTACTTTTTGTCACATTAAAAGTAATTTTTTATATTTTTCATAGGGTTGGCGATAAAAAAATCTTGTTAAATTATGTAGGTCCACGTCTAATTAGCCCTCGTGTGCAAAAAATGACCGTTGAGCGACAAACACACCAAACCTGTTAAATTATATAGTGTAAATACTTATCGACTCTAATGGTTTTTACCTTTTTAATATTGAAAGTTTGAAGCTCTAATTTATTAAAGATAACGTAGTTAGTATTTTATAACTTTTATATACATATTTATACATAATTCCTTTTACATTTTATTCTTTGGATTTAAAATTAACGTAATTTACAGGTTGAGCATCTACTTCTTAAATTCCAGATATGTACAGGAAAATTTCACCAATTTGGAGTTTCTTTAAACTTAATGAAGGAAGCAAGGCTATTTATAATATATGCAAACAATCTTTTTCTTATGCAGGGGGTGCATCAAATTTAAGAAAACATATACAGCGCAAGCATCCCTCAGTAGATATAAAAGTTAATAAACAAAGGAATTCCTCCAAGAAAGAACTAAGGGATTCATTTGTTGAAGAAGTTTTGACAGGAAATCATATGAAAAATTATTAAATAGTGACTCTGTTCTTGAGCATGCAGAAATAAATGTTACTCAGATAAATAAAAAGCAAAGAACAATCGAACAGAATATATAGTTATCTTTTCTAAATTCACTATAAAGAACAAAAATAAAATAGACAAATCACTTAAATTTATTTATTAAAGACCTGTGCAACCTTTTTCCATTGTTGAGAATGAAAATTTAAGTCTTTTGTGTCGTGTTTAAATCCACAATATAGTCTTCCTAACAGGAAAATTATTTCGAAATCCTTAATCCTTGCTGAATATAAAAAAAAAATAGCAAATCAATTAAAAATATTCAAAACCAATATCTATTATTACCGACAGGTGGACATCAATTAATAATGAAAGTTTTCTAAGCGTCACCGCCCATTACAATGATGAAGATTTTTGCATGAAATCATTACTTTTGGAATGTGATGCTTTTAAAATAGACACACAAGTGACTATATAGTTGCAGATTTAAAGCGCACTGTTTCTGAATGGGGGATTGAGAAAAATATTAGCAGCATCAGTTAATGCTGCTAATATTCGAGGGGTTATTATACAGGGTGTTCCGAAAGGTCGTTGCCAAAATTAACGTACTGGTCTATCATACCATGGTAAACAAAATTTACATAGGATTGGTTGGTTGGGTTTTATGGCGCAAGGTCCAAAGATGGACATGCTGCGCCAAGAATAAATTTTCGAGCAATATATTTTATATTATATTATTTACATTTTTTAATTTTATTTATAAATATGTATTTCTTTTGAAAACCCAAGCAACATTAAAATTTTAAAAAACAAAAATTAGTGTATAAAATTTACATAGGAACTTGTGTTCTAAAATGCAAATAGCGACCGCTAGAGGGCAATGTTCGCAGGTTGATGGGAGAGTGGGAAGTGTGAATATTTCAGGCGACGATGTTGCAGGAGAACGATAAATCGATTTTCTAAGAATTGGCCGATATGATTTACGCGTATGGTGCTGCGGATGGAAATGGACAAGCCACAGAAAGGATCTACCTTGAGCGCTTCCCAAACAGATGTCAGCCAAGTTGTGCTTTGTTTGGGCAACTGTTTCGCAGATTGCGCGAAACAGGAGCTTTCGAGACAGGTAGCTACATTGGTCGAGAACGCACTACACGCACACCTGTCGCAAAGGAAGCTGTTTTACGGAAATTGAAAGGAACCCCGGAACAAGCCTCCGAGCTATCGAACGCGTCTTGGTTGTACCTCGTTCTATCATTCAGCGCATACTGCACGAGGACAGGCAACACCCCTACCACATCCAAAGAATACAGGCACTGTGCGATGATGATTATTCCCAAAGCGTTGCATTCGCACGCTAGTATTTGCAAAATCGGATTGCACAGATGGATTTTCCATCGCGGATTTTGTATACTGATGAAGCATCTTTTACACGGGACGGTGTTCTGAACCTGCATAACATGCACGTATGAACGCATGAAAATCCAAGATGTACACGTGCTCATGCAAATCAACGACGCTTCAGCATAAACGTTTGGGCTGGTATTATCGGTGACAAGCTAATTGGCCCTTACCTACTTCCTGAACACCTCAATGGAAATAATAATCATATTTTTCTAGAAAGGGTGTTGCCGGATCTGTTGCTTAACCTTCCAGCAGCTACACGACGAAACATGTGGTTTCAACATGATGGAGCGCCTGCGCCTTTTAGCCACAGTGTACGGGAATATCTCGATAGGATATACCCTGATCGCTGGATTGTCAAAAGCGGACCAGTCCCACGGCCACCGCGATCTCCTGACCTGACACCCCTGGATTTTCACCTGTGGGAATACAAAATCCTTGATATACGAGATTCTTGTGACATCGCCCACGGATCTGGTCGCCAGGATCGTGGAAGCGGCAGCACGTATCCCTGACACACCTGCGCATTTTGAACGGCTACGTAAATCCAATCGTCGACGTAGTGAAGCTTGCATTGTTGCAAATGGAAGGAATTTTGAAAATTTTCTGTAATTTAACCATATTATTCAATAAAAGACATACTGAAACCTCTTTCGGCATCATTTCTTTCTCCCCTCTACGCCTGCGAAGATTGCCCTCTAGCGGTACACCATGTTAAGTTTGGCAACGACTTTTCGGGACACCCTGTAAATAATATGGGTTGGGAACATTTCGGAGGTTTCGCCCATACTTTAAAATAAACTGTCCAAGATTCCTTAAAAAATATATATAATTTGTTAGAAAAAATTAAAAACATTGTTGTTTTCCTCAAAAAAAGCTCAAATGGATTATTAAAATTGCAGGAAATTCAGAAGAATTTAAATGTTAAAAAATTGATTCAAAGTGTGCCAACTAAGTGGAATCCAATTTATCACATTTTGGATAGATTTGTTTAACTGGAGCATGCAATTAAAACTGCAATGGCATTAATAGAAATAAATACTTCCCCACTCAGTCAAGACGACTGAAACATTTCCAGGTTGGTTGGTTGGTTGGATTTTCTGGCGCAAGGTCCAAAAAGGACAAACTGCGCCAAACTTTGATTTTTTTAAAAATTGAAATAAGGAAAACCCAAGCAACATTAAAATCATTAAAATACAAAAAACAGTGTATATAGTGTATATAAAATTCAGATTTTAAAACTTAAGTAGAATATAAATTTTAATTAAATGGAGAAAACCTATTGATCTTAAAAAAGCAAATAGATTTCTATTTGGAGGTTCTCCCAGTAAATCAAATTATGTTAAATTATCTGTTTTAAAAAAATTTAAACGTAAATGGTTAAAATCATGACATGAAATTAAAATATGATGTATTCTATAAGGTTCATCACACGTTTCGCACCATAGATTTAATTCGTTTAAGAACAAATGTCTGTGTGTGAAACGTGTGTGTCCGATACGAAGGCGAGTCAGACGAACATCAGCACTTCGTATCGGTAAAACTGTTATTGTGGTGATGTATGGAAATATGGCATGCAATTTATTAGTGACCTGCATGTTCCATGACTCCTGCCAAAGATCTTGAGTAAATTTTTTAACACACCTTCTCACATCCAACAAAGGAATGGATGGAAGAGAAGGGCCGGGTGCAGATTTAGCAGCTGCATCAGCCCTCTCGTTGCCATCGAGACCTACATGACTTGGGATCCAGCAGAAAACAATGTCATATCCCTTGCCAGCAAGGGTTGGTTGGTTGGTTTTAATGGCGCAAGGTCCAAGTAAAGACAAGCTGCGCCAGACACAGAGTCTTATTTATCTATTTCTTCTTTTCAAACCATTAAAATGTTAAAATTATATTAAAATATAAATATGTGTACCTTCTAAAATGTATAAGATTTAAAATTAAACAAATAGTTTTAAAATTTCTCAATTAGATAAAAATCATAAAACTAATTTCTTTTAAAAACGCAAAGAGATTGTGATGTGGTGGTTCACCTAGCCAATCTTGTAAGGTAAAAATATTACTGTTAAAAAATGTGAAGCGATAATGGCTAAAATCTGGATACACAATTAAAATATTACGCACAGTGTATGGTTCATCACACGTCCCACACCAAGGATTTAAGTGACTTAGGAATAAATGTCTATGAGTAAAACGTGTGTGACCAATACGAAGGTGAATCAGTTTAACATCAGCGCTGCGCAGCGTTAAAATTGATAATGGGATGATTAATGGAAAGATGGAATTAAGTTTGTTGCAGACTTGCAAATTCCAGGATTCCTGCCAAAGAGATTTTATAAAATGTTTAATTCCCTTTCTCACATCAATTGATGGAACTGAAGGTAGAGTGGGAGTAGGAGCAGACCTAGCTGCTGCATCAGCCTTCTCATTACTATCTATTCCCATGTGACCTAGTATCCAGCAAAACCGCATTACAAATCACTTACTAGTTAGAGTATCCATCAGTTTGAAAATCTTGGACACAACAGGGTGACAGTTAAAGTTACTATTTCTCAAAGCTTCTAATGCACTATTACTGTCAGTGTAAAACCAGATGTTATATTCATTTCTTGTATTCACCAGCTGAAGTGCACGGTATATAGCCGTAGTCTCGGCAGTGAAGATGGAGCAGGACTTGTGCAGGCTGTAACTAAAGGAGGTATTATCAAAATAAACTGCACTGCCAACATGTCCTGCTGTTTTGGATCCATCTGTGAATACAAAAGTGTACAGTTCATACTGAGAGCGATGGAATGCAAAAAGCTGTTGATAAATAGTCGCAGTTGTGTCCGACTTTTTGTAACTTTCAAAGGGATTGATAACAATGATATCTGGATCATACCAAGGCGGATGTGCGAAGAAGTCTGTGGACTCAATTCGGACATCACATAGGTCAGAAAGCAAAATGCTAGATTTAATGCGAGAGAGAAAAGGTTGAATGTCTAGCAATGTATAATCTCTTTAGGAGGCATTAGGGAATGAGAAATGCAAGGGATAATGAGGTGAGGACATAATTTTGGAATAATAATTAAGAGACAGCTGCATCCGTTGCAGGTCTAAAGAAAACTGTTGGCAGATTACATATAGACTTTGGACGGGTGATGTGCGAAATGCACCAGAACAAATCCTTAAAGCAGAGTGTTGAACAGTATCTAATCTGCGTAAGATGGACAGTCTAGCTGATCCATAAGCAACACAGCCGTAATCAATTTGAGATAAAATCATTGACTGGTAGATTCGAAGGAGCGATGTGCGATCTGCACCCCAAGATGTATTGGAAAGCACCCTGAGGATGTTAAGCAGTCGCTCACACTTCTTCCGCAGGTGTAAAACATGCGGAAGGAAAGTTAACTTCTTGTCAAAAATCACGCCAAGGAATTTTATCTCATTGACTACAGGAATGGATCTATTATTTATGAGAAGCACAGGATCATCATGGAGGCTAGTTTTCCTGCAGAAATGAACGCAGCAACTCTTACAAGGAGATATACTTAGGCCATTCCGTTCACACCAAGTAATTAGATTATTTACAGCTGTTTGCAATTGTCTCTCAATTATATTCATATTTGATCCCAGATATGAAATTTGTAAATCATCAACATATAAATTACTATGAACAGAAGATGGTAATTGATGAAGGATGTTACTGATAAAAAGGTTAAAAATTGTTACACTTAAAACGCTACCTTGAGGGACACCCTCAGCTTGAGTAAAAGTATTGGAAACTGTATTTCCAATACGTACTTAAAAATGCCTAGATGCCAGAAAATTTTGGATAAATATTGGAAGATTTCCCTTAAAGACAAGATTATGCAGAGTACAGAGAATTCCATAGCCACACATACGGTCATAAGCTTTCTCAAGGTCGAAGAAGATTGCAACAAGATGGTTTCTCCTCACGAAAGCATTTCGAGTTTGGGATTCTAGATCTACTATTTTATCTATAGTGGATCGTCCTCTTCGAAATCCGCTTTGATGACGAGGTATGCAATTATTCTTCTCTAAGACGCAAATGAGTCTAGTATTGACCATACGCTCAAACGTTTTGCACAAGCAACTCGTTAGAGCAATTAGACGATAACTCAGAGGGTCAGATGAATCTTTGCCAGGCTTCAAAATTGGAATCACTATCGCTTCCCTCCAAGAAGTTGGAAAGACATGTTCCGTCCAGATTCTATTAAACAATATCAAGATGTTCAATAATGAATCATTGTCTAAATGACGGAGCATTTGATAGGAAATTCCATCAAGGCCTGGACTGGTATTATTGGCATGAGACAGGGCTGTCTTTAATTCCGACAATCGAAAAGCACAATTATATGGTAGATTATGTCGATCGTCAAATCTTACTGGTGTCCGCTCTGCAATTCTTTTAGTCCTTTGAAAAGTAGGACTATATGAATCAGAGCTGGAGACACAAGCAAAAGTTTCTCCGATGACATTGGCAATATCTACATGTGAGGAGTGTACAGCAGCTCCAGTTTTTAAAACAGGAATGCAATGATCCTGATAAATGCCATTTGCTGCTTTCACTTTCTTCCATAACTGTTTACTTGATATCGATGTCGAAATTGATGACACATAATGTATCCAAGATTCCCTCTGACTCTTATGTCTAACTCTACGAGCAAACGCTTTGGCTTTCTTGAAAGCAATTAGATTCTCCGTGGTTGGGTATCTTCGAAATATATTCCATTGCTTCCTTTGTTTCTTGTAGGAGATTTGACACTGTTCATTCTACCAAGGTTTCCGATGTTTATGCGGAAATATGGAATTTTTAGGGATAGCAACATCCGCAGCTCGGATTATTGTGTCAGTGACACCATTCTTAACTCTTGTCTCACTGATCACTGCCAATTGCGTGAAAAGAGTCCAATCGGCTCGACTGTACACGTAATTAGGTGGGTTTTGGCGCACACTATTACCTCCAGTCTGAGACACGATTAGAGGGAAATGATCACTATTGTAGAGGTCATTTCCGACAGCAAAATTCAGCAATGGCAGGAGTGATGGAGAACAAATAGCTAAGTCAAGAGAGTGAAATGTCCGTGTAGGTTCGTGGAAATAAGTTTTCTCGTCGGTATCAAGCAGACAGAGACAGTTGTCAGAAATGAACTGTTCTATCTGACGACCGCCAGAATTCGTATAATCACTACCCCAAAAAAAACTATGACCGTTAAAATCACCGAGCAATAAAAATGGAGTTGGGAGTTGATTCACTAATTCATTCAGTTCCTCTGCTTGGATGACATCATCCGGTGGTAAATAGAGGCTACAAACCGTGATTAGACATGTGGTGTAGATTCTGACAGCCACAGCCTGGAGTGTAGTTCTTAACAGATGTGCTGTATTGGGGTAATTGTTTGATGTAATGATACAAACTCCATCAGACACAGCAGCATAACCACCATAATCCTTTCTAAGGCATTGAAACCAACGCATTTTGGTGATAACAGTGGGCTTCCAGTTCCACGATTCTTGCCATAGACCATATATAAAACTTTTTATAGCCTTTCTCTCATCTGAGAGTGGGACCGATGGTAATAATGGGTCTGATGCAGCCTTTGCTGCTGCATCCGCTCTCTCATTTCCATCAAGACCTACGTGACTTGGTATCCAACAAAACATAATATCATATCCCTTGCCAGCAAGGGAATCTAATGCTCTAAAAATCTTTGACACAACAGCATGGCAAGTAAAACTATTGTTTCTCAATGCTTCCAAAACACTCATGCTGTCAGTATATATACAAAATTGACGATGTTCATCTGTATTCACAAGCTGAAGCGCATAAAGATAGCTGCGGCTTCAGCAGTAAAGATGGAGCAGGACGAATGTAGACTGTGACTAAAAACTGTGTTATTTATAATAACTCCACAGCCCACATGTCCTGCTGATTTTGAACCATCCGTGAATACAGGTGTGTATGATTTATACTGACAGCGATGGGAGGAGAACAGCGCTTGAAAAACAATAGGTGTTGTGTCTAATTTTAAAAACTGAGCAAAAGAGTTAATAAAATTAATGGTTGGATCATACCAAGGCGGATGAGCAAAATTATCAATAGACTCTATCCGAACATCACATAGGTCTGTGAGCCACAGATATGATTTGGCTCTTGTGAGAAAAGGTGGGATGCTCATTGGTCGAGCATCAAACAGTCTTTTAACAGAGGTAGTAGGAACCATGGAACGTAGTGGGTGATGTGGGGTCGACATAATTTTTGCGTAATGATTGAGAGATTGCTGCATTCGTCTCAGGTCTAAGGGTAGTTGTTCACAAACAGCATATAGACTCTGGACGGGTGATGTGCGGAAGGCGCCAGAACATATCCTCAAAGCAGAGTGATGAACTGTGTCCAACCTTCGTAAAACGGAAGATCTAGCTGATCCATAAACAACACTTCCGTAGTCAATGCGGGACAAGATCAATGACTGATATACTTGAAGAAGTGATGTGCGATCTGCACCCCAAGATGTATTTGACAACACCTTGAGGATATTAAGCGATCGCTCACACTTTTTCCTCAAATACAAAACATGCGGAAGAAAGGTTAATTTTCGGTCAAAGATAATTCCCAGAAATTTTATTTCATTGACTACTTGTATTGTGATGTTGTTGATATTAATAACTGGATCATTGTGAAGGCTAGTCTTTCTACAAAAGTGGACACATCTACTCTTGCTTGGTGATAAAGTATGGTCATTCTCAGCACACCATGCAGCAAGCTTATTAACTGTTGTTTGCAGTTGTCTCACAATTAATCTCATATTAGACACCTGACATGATATTTGCAAGTCGTCAACATAGAGTGTACCATTTGTTGATGCAAGATGTTACTGATTAATAGATTAAAAATGGTGACACTTAAAATAGAATCTTGGGGAATAACCTCAGCTTGAATAAAAGTATTGGAAAATACAGTCCCAATACGAACTTAAAAAACACGGGAGCTTAAAAAATTTTGAAGGAATATCGGAAGATTACCCCGAAAGCCAAAATTATATAATGAACGGAGAATTCCATATCGCCATGTACGGTCGTATGCCTTCTCGATGTCAAAGAAAATGGAGACCAGATTGTTTCTCCGCACAAAAGCATTGCGAATTTGGGTCTCCAAATATGTGATATTATCAAGAGTGGATCTCCCTTTACGGAAGCCACTCTGATTAATATGTATATATTTATTTTTTTCTAAGACATATACGAGACGGGCGTTGACCATACGTTCGAGAGTCTTACAGAAGCAACTCGTCAGAGCAATTGGTCGATAATTTGAAGCATCTGTAGGATATTTACCAGCCTTAAGAACCGGAATCACTATGGCTTCATTCCAAGCTGATGGGAATTTCTTGTCATTCCAGATCCTATTGAACAAAAGTAATATGTTCAATAGGGAGTCTGGACTTAAATTTCGAAGCATTTGATAGCTGATTCCATCAGGTCCTGGACTGGAATTATTGGCCTGCTGTAATGCTCTCTTCAATTCCAACATCCGAAATTCACAGTTGTAAGGCAAAGCTTGTCCATGGTTGAAACGAATTGGTGTTCGTTCAGCGAGACTCTTAGTCCTTAAAAACGAAGGACTGTAAGAGTCGTTGCTGGAGACGGTTGCAAAGGTTTCACCAAGGGTATTAGCAATGTCTTTAGGAGAAGAGTGTATAGCAGCTCCGGATTTTAAAATAGGAATAGAAAATTCTCTATATATTCCATTGGCTGCTTTCACTCTTCTCCACAACTGGTTACTGGATGTGGAAGATGTAATTGAAGATACATAGCGAGACCAAGATTCCTTCTGACTTCGACGACGAGCTCTGCGAGCTAGAGCTCTTGCTCTCTTGAAGGCGACTAGATTCTCCGTTGTGGGTACCTCCTAAATAACCCCCATAACTTCCTTTGTTTTTTAAATGTTTCTTGCCATTCTTTATTCCACCAAGGTTTGCTACGCCTGTGTGGTACAGATGAACTCTTAGGTATAGTAGCATCAGCTGCATTTTTAATTGTTTCGGTGACTTTATATACAGCAATATGAATGTCCTCGATGGAAACCATTTCATCGTCAATAACTGCCAGTTGTGTAAATGACGTTCAATCTGCCCGACTGTACACGTAAGTAGGTAGACGTTGTCCTACACTACTACCTCCAGTCTGGGAGATGACGAGAGGAAAATGATCGCTGTTGTGCAGATCATTTCCTACAGTTAGATTTAACACTGGCAGAAGAGATGGAGAACAGATGGCCAAATCGAGGGAATGAAACGTTCTTGTGGGTACATGAAAATATGTTTTCTCGTCGGTATTAAGCAGACAGAGACAGTTATCAGAAATAAATTGTTCTATCTGTCTACCGCGAGAATTGATATCTTGACTTCCCCACAAAGAATTATGTCCGTTAAAGTCTCCGAGTAACAGAAATGGTATAGGCAGCTGATCTATTAATGCATTGAGTTCCTCTTGGCGTATGACATCGTGTGGTGGTAAATATAAACTACAGACTGTTAATAAGCATGAAGTATGAATTCTTGCAGCAACAGCCTGTAGAGTAGTATTCAATGGATGGACAGTGCTGGGGAATTTATTGGATGTTAATAAACAAACACCTTCAGACACTGCACCATCATCACCACAGTCTTTTCTAATACAGCTAAATCCTCGCATGGAGAGGTTATTAGTAGACTTCAGGAAAGTTTCCTGAAGAGCAACACATGCGGGATTATATTCTGTTATTAGAGACTTGATGTCATCAAGATGTGATCGCAAACCATGGCAGTTCCAAGAAATAAAGGAAGTTATTTTGGATATTGAAAAGCTCCTTTACTGGAGCTGGAAGGCGGGTCTTCTGTCATATCCTCGAACGATCCATCGTCGTCCGAGGGAAATAGAGAAACCGCGTCAGTCTCCAGGCAAGAGAAAGCATTATGGGTGGAAACTGCAGATAATTTTGTTTTTTTTAATTTTAAAGCTTTCTCTGCTTTTGATTTGGCAAAAGGAGCTTTTTTTGAAAATGTTGGAGTTTTTTTAAACTTTGGCTTTTCAGATGTTTGGGGTAATCTTACTGGGGAAACAGAAAACGTTTCGGTTTGTGTGCTGCTCGATTTGATGACTTTTCTGGCAGCATTGGCATAACTAACTCCTGATTGAGGAGTGCGAGAAGTGACTAATCGTTTCGCCTCAGGATATGAGCATTTATGGTTAACCTTAACCGTGGCTATCTCCTTTTCCAGCAAATACTCAGGACAACTTCGAGAATAGGAGGGATGGCCTCCTTTACAATTGACACATTTCTCCTTCGCTATGCAGGTCGAGCTATCGTGGCCAACTACAGCACAACGTGCGCAAGTAAGTTGGCCCCTGCAAGCGTTTCTCGAATGTCCAAATCGTTGGCATTGGAAGCATCGCAGCGGATTTGGAATATATGGCCGGACAGGTAAATTCAGATAAGCAGCTTTAATGTGCTGTGGAAGGTCTGGAGAAACAAAAGTCAGAATGAGATGTTTGAAATCAATAAACTTCCCATCTCTTCTGACTGTAATACGTCTAACTTCACAGACCTTCTGATTATTTAGATTTTCAAGAATTTCATCCGTCGGCGTATTCAGCAAATCTTTTGCGGATATAACACCACGAAAAAAGTTTAAACTCCCATGAGGTGACACAGTTACCTCTAAATTTCCTAACAATTTCATGTTAGATAGCAGATTAGCCTGAGTTGCATTTCAACCTCAATCATCAAGTCACCGGATCTCATTTTACGTATACTTTTAACTTCCCCTATATTTCCAGATAGTCCTTTTTCAATTAGGAATGGGGACACCTTTTCAAAAGTTCCCTCCTTAATTTTAACTACAAAGTATTTTACATTTGATGTATCAATTAGTTGCTCCCGTGGGAGATATGAAAATTTTTGTTTCTCCATAGATTTTAACATAAAATTTCGGGACCTGACCGCACCACCCACCACCGAGTCCAACAAGGGGATGCAGACCAGCTGCACCAGTGCTAGCCAGGTCCTATACGCTCACAGTGCATCCCTGAAGTGGCCTCCACCCTTAACGAGTCACCCAGTAGATGTACCGATCGCTTGATCCATTAAGCCGATTGATGTGCTGAGGACCACAACACACCTCCCGTTTACCTGAAGCAGAGGCCAAAGCAATGTGTTGGTCTCGGGAGGTCTCAATTACCAGGACCCTCCTTTCCAGGGACACGGGTCTCCACGCACGGCAAACACGTGGGTGATTTAGTCCTCAAGAGTAGCTAATAGCAACAGAGCGGCGAAAGCTACTCAAGGGGAGCCCTCAACCTCTTGCGAGGCAACCACACTGAGGGAGAAGAGGAAGAAAAGCAGAAGAGTAGAAGAGAGAGGAAAATAAAGAAGAGGACAGATCACTAGGGTACCTCGGGATTGTGACACCCGTGTTTACCTAAAGAAGGTAAACCCCCTGAGGGGTGTTTTCAGTCCAGATCCTATTGAACAATAACAAGTTCAAAAGTGAATCTGGACTTAAATGACGAAGCCTATCATATTCCATTGACTGCTTTCACTCTTCTCCACAACTGTTTACTGGATGTGGAAGAAGTTATTGATGATACATAGCGAGAACAAGATTCCTTCTGACTTCGTCGACGAGTTCTACGAGCTAATGCTTTTGCTATCTTATAGGCGATAAGATTCTCCGTTGTGGGGTATCTTCTGAATAGCCCCCATTACTTCCTCTGCTTCTTATATGTGTTTTGACATTCATCATTCAACTAAGGTTTGCTACGCCTGTGTGGTATAAAGAAACTCTTAGGTATTGATGCATCAGCTGCATTCTTAATTGTTTCAGTGAATTTACTAACGGCAATATCAATATCTTCGATCGAAACCATTTTATTATCAACAACAGACGATTGTGTAAATAACGTCCAATCTGCCCGACTGAACACCTAAGTAGGTAAGCGTTGTCTTACACTACTACCTCCAGTCTGGGAGATGACGAGAGGAAAATGATCGCTATGATGCAGATCATTTCCTACATTTAAATTTAACAATGGCAGAAGAGATGGAGAACAGATGGCCAGATCGAGAGAATGAAACGCTCTTGTGGGTACATGGAAATATGTCTTCTCGTCGGTATTAAGCAGACAGAGACTATTATCTGAAATAAACTGCTCTATCTAGCTACCGCGAGAATTTGTATCATCATTTCCCCACAAAGAACTATGGCCGTTAAAGTCACCTAACAGCAGAAATGGTGTTGGCAGCTGATCTATTAATGCATCGAGTTCCTCTTGGTGGATGACATCGTGTGGTGGCAAATACAAACTACAGACTGTCAACAAGCATGATGTGTGAATTCGCACAGCTACAGCCTGTAGTGTAGTATTTAAATGTTGGGCAGTGCTGGGATAGTTGTTGGATGTTAATATGCAAACACTTCCAGACACTGCACCATCATCACCACAGTCTTTCCTAAAGCTTTTAAACCCACGCATGGAAAAGTTATTGCTGGACTTCAGGAATGTTTCCTGAACTGGAACACCTGCGGGGTTGTAGGCTAAAATTATAGACTTGATGTCATGAGAACGCAAACCATGGCAGTTCCAAGAAACAAAGGAAGTTATTGTTGAATTTGAAAAGCTCCGTTCCCGGAGCTGGAAGGCGTGTCATCTGACATTCTCCTCGAGCGATAAATCTTCGTCCGAGGGATGTAGATACACAGCGTTAGCCTCCAGGGTTAAGGCTTTACGGGTGGATATGGAGGGCCTAATATTGCCCTCTTTTGCAGATTTGATTGTTGTGGACTCCTTCACATTTTAGTGGTTGTGATCTCCTTTTCCAGTATCCAGATAGGACAACTTCTAGCTTAGGAGGGGTGGTCACCTTTACAGTTGACACACCTCTCCTTTGCAGAACAAGACGAACTGTCGTGGCCAACTGCTACGCAGCGAGCGCAAGTCAGTTTGCCCCTGCAAGTCGCTTTGGAGTGACCAAATCTCTGGCACTGGGAACAACGCAAAGGATTTGGAATAAATGGCCTAACGGATAGATGCGTATAAGCAGATTTTATATGCTGCGGTAGGTCTGGCGTCGCAAATGTCAAGATTAGATATTTAGTATTATTAACTTTATAATCTCTCCTGACAGTAATGCGTTTTACAGCGCAGACCTTTTCCTCTTTAAGATTTTCTAGTATTTCATCCGTAGGCGTGTTAAGCAAATCCTTGGCGGATATCACACCACGAGAAAAGTTAAGGTTTGTATGAGGTGAGACAGACACCTCAAGGGTAGCTAGCATATTCATGTTTGCAATCAAGTTTTCTTGGGGTTTCGAAGCAACTTCTACCATTAAGTCGCCAGAACGTAATTTTCTGATGCTCTTCACTTCACCGATTGTGCCTGTAATTACTTTTTGAATGAGGAAAGGGGATACTGTATCAAAAGTTCATTCTGTTTGATAACATAAAATTTTGCATTTAGTAAGGATAAAGTATGCTCCCGTGTGATAATAGAAATATTAGTTTCCATATCTAAAATGGAAAATTCGGGAACTGACGGCACCACCCACCACCGAGTCCAACAAGGGGATGCAGACCAGCTGCACCAGTGCTAGCCAGGTCCTATACGCTCACAGTGCATCCCTGAAGTGGCCTCCACCCTTAACGAGTCACCCAGTAAATGTACCGATCGCTTGATCCATTAAGCCGATTGATGTGCTGAGGACCACAACACACCTCCCGTTTACCTGAAGCAGAGGCCAAAGCAATGTGTTGGTCTCTGGAGGTCTCAATTACCAGGACCCTCCTTTCCAGGGACACGGGTCTCCACGCACGGCAAACACGTGGGTGATTTAATCCCCAAGAGAAGCTAATAGCAACAGAGCGGCGAAAGCTACTCAAGAGGAGCCCTCAACCTCTTACGAGGCAACCACACTGAGGGAGAAGAGGAATAAAAAGCAGAAGAGTATAGGAGAGAAGAAAATAAAGAGGATAGATCACACTAGGGTACCTCGGGATTGTGACACCTGTGTTTACCTAAAGAAGGTAAACCAACTGAGGGGTGAAAAATTTCCAAAGAATTAATTAAACTTCTCAAGCCATTTGAAGATGTTAATAAGATATTTAGTGCAGAAAAATACGTCACGACTTCCTTAGTAATTATTGTTTCAAATGACATGGAGAAAACATACAACGAGCTGCGCAAAGAAGATTTCTACCCGCAAACTAAAAGAGTACTTCAGGTTTGGTTGGTTGGTTTGTTTGTCACGCAACGGTCATTTTTTGCACACGAGGGCTAATTAGACCGGGACTTACGGTTTAAAAGGGAATCCGAACCACTACAAACATCCATACCCAAGGTGGGATTAGAACCCACGAACTGTTGAACCGAAGGCAAGAGCGCTAACCATTCGGCTGCCAGCTCGGCAAAAGAGTACTTCAGAAAATTCAAGAAAATTTTTAAAAAAGTAATAAGAGCAATATGCTTTTAACGGCAACATTTCCGAGGTTTAAAGACGTGATTTTCGAACTTCAATTAAAGATAGTATAAAAAAATTGAAATAATAATAAATTGATGATAAATGATTTAATAATGATAAATTTAGTTACATCAAAAATTAATTTTATTAATGAAAGTAAACATAAAGTTTTCGTTTGCACGTCGTCGTCTCAGACAAATGATCAGTTTTCTATGGGGAACTATTTTAACTCAAAAACCTCACAATTTAAACCCTCAGTATGTTCGTATTCAAAGTCAATTATTGAAGTCCAGAGATATCTGGATGAATCTTTGTTACCAAGAAATGAAGATCAAATATAATGGTGGATTGAAAATAGTTATATATCCACATTTGAGTTCCTTGATTAAGGAAGTGTTTGCATTAACAGCAATTTCTGTTCCATGTGAACGAATATTTTCTAAGGCAGGCCAAATTTAAAATGAACGACAAACTCGTTTATTGTGACAAAAGTTAAACGTGTTGCTTTTTTTAAACAGTAACAGTTATTTAACCGATTAACTATAACATTCAACATATTAAGTTCGTACTGGCAGCGGAATTTACATCGAACTGCAATATAGTGTCTTAAGGCTGAATCCCGATTATTGCTCGGTGTTCTATAGTGAGCTTATTGCCATAGCGGAAGCCCTGGACTCTGAATTTACTTCCTCATGGAGCTGAGATTTAAATTTTATCTGAAAGTAAAAGTGCAATACAGCATTTGGCCAGATGGCAACAAGTGAGAGACAGGAGTGGGGTTTTAATACTTCAAATGTTAAAACGGCTGTCTGTATCGCATCACATTCACCTATAGTGGATTCCTTCCCTCATGGATCTCGAGGCGAATGAGATTGCGGACACTTTGTCCAAAGCACCTCTCACATTTCAGGAAATTCACACAAAGATTAAACACGATAATAAAAACACTTTGATTGTCCCTCCTGAGAATCAATGGTACTGCTGCGCGCGTAAAGGCGCTTCCCTGGCTACTAGTCTTAATAGACAAGAACAAACGGCTATTGCTCGTATCAGAAGTGCCACCTTAGAAACTTGAAATTCGCTGAAGGTACGAAGAAATTCGAAATTTGCTCCAGGTGTTTGAACGAAGAGGCCTCTCCTGAACATATTCTTCAATGCCTTGGTCTCCGGGAGAGATCTAATGGATAATCCACATATAGTTCTGGACTTTTTGAAGGTATATGCGCTCATCCCCCGAGGTCAGCTGCTGATCTCGGGGGCATGCAAAAAAACACATATTTAGCATTCTTTATAACATATTAAGTAATTTTTACTATCCCCTAATTTTTGCAATAACTTATTTTATTCTAATCATCTGTATACATATATAATAAATTACACAGTTAGCATAAAATTAATACAAAATTTTGACTTCTATAACTATTTTCAATCCACTTTGTGACATCTGAGAGCGGAACCGATGGTAAAATAAGATCTTCAACAGCCTTTGCAGCTGCATCCGCTCCCTCGTTTCCATCAAGACCTACGTGACTTGGTATCAAACAAAATATTATTCTGTGTCGCTTGGTTGGTTGGTTGGTTGGTTTGGTTTAATAGCGCAAGGTCCAAATAAGGACAAGCTGCGCCAATCCCAAGATATTATACTATGTATAAGTTTTTTTTCCAACCAATTAAAAATATAGAATAAAAGTACATTACACAGTACATGGAAGTTAAAATGTATATTAAAAGTCTCTATACAAACAATATACGCATGTATATAATTAAAAGCTTAAAATTTAAATAAAATATTTATAAATCAGATAAAATTCATAAATCCTATGTCTTTTAAAAACGCAGAGATTGCGATGGGGTGGTTCCCCAAGCAGGTCTTCTAATGTTAAAATATTACAATTAACTTCCCGTTTACATGAAGCAGAGGCAAAAGTAATGTGTTGGTCTTTGGTAACTTCAATTACAAGGACTCTCCTTTCCAGGGACACCGGTCTCCATGTACGGCAAACATGTGGGCGATTTAGTCCCCAAGAGGAGCTAATAGCAACAGAGTGCTGAAATTTACTCAAGGGGAGCCCTCAACCTCTTTCGAAGAAAACCAAAAGATAGAGAAAAGGAAAAAAAAGCAGAAGAGTAGAGGAGAGAGGAAATTAAAGAAGACAGATCATTGGAGAACATCGGGATTGTGACACCCGTGTTTACCTAAAGAAGGTAAAACGCCAAAGGGGCACATACATTTGTTCTTAAGCGAACTAACTCCATGGTATGAAACGTGTGATGAAGCATACACAGTCTATCGCATTTTAATCTCATGCCCTGATCTTAACAACGAACGTTTATTGTTGTTTAAATTGATATTTTAACATGATATGATTATTGCGAGAACCAACAAACAACATTTTTGCATTAAAAAGGAAAAGATTTTCTTCATTTTATTAAAACTTTTTATTATACGTTGTTATTTTATATATATATATATCTTTAAGTACTTCTATATTTTAAATTAATTATATACACAGTTTTATGTTTTTAAATTTGAGTTTAATATTGCTTGGGTTTTCTTTATGTTAATAAATAAATAAAAATGGAGTACAAAAAAATCCGAGATTGGCGCAGCATGTCCTTGCGCCAGAAACCGCAACCAACCATCCAACCACCTATTTACTTTTATTTTTGAAATAATTTTCTGTTATTTGTTACTCCCTTATTCATGAACAAATGGGAACAAGTTCAGTATCCCCATACACTGATTTCTCGTCAAATCTGGAAACTGTTGTTTTCGTTGTAGTGTTGCCGATTTCAGATTTTGTTTTTGTTACTATTATTATTTTTTCGTAGCCAGATTCCGTTTTTCTCGTGTTTTAAATAATTTGTACGTTATATATGTGCTTTTTTTAGTGACAGAAGCTTTTTAAGTTTCATTTCAAGAACTTTCCAGAACTTTCTTTCCTAATTGTTCTACGTTTTAATTGGTGGTCATTTTAATTTCGTTTACTGTTGCTGCTGGAATCAGTGGATTTCCTGTGTTTCGTTGTCGCCAGTGTCCAAACATCATAAAATTTTCTTTTTTACTATTTCTTTTTATTTGGTTTAATTTTAATATATATTTTTCTATTAAATGATATATTTTATTTAAATATTTAAAATCGTTAAAGATTTTTTTCTTATTTCGTTTTCTTAATTTATTGTAATCTTTTTATTGTTTTAATTAAAAATGTCTCATGTTAAAAATGTTGTTGAAAAATATCAACAAATTCTATTAGCAAAAATTAAAGATAATAATGATGGTTTTTTTTAATTTTTCCAGCTCTAGACCAACAGTTGGAAAACCCGGAATTGCTAATAGAATTTTCTTAGTTGAAATCGCTCAGGATTCTAAATTATTAAATGAATTTAAAAAAAAATTGCATTATTAAAAGTCCCGAATTGTAGGAAATGTGGATATGAAATGAAGATCTTACCAAAGAAAAAAGCTTTTTCAGATGGCTTTTCTTTTGTTTGTAAAAAAATATAGATGGAAAGCGTTGTAATACTGAAAAATCTATTAGACATGGTTCCTGGTTTTCAAAATCTAAACTAAAATTGTTTGAAATTTTAATAATAACCTATGAAATTTTGCGGGGATCTAAAACGGAACAAATTTTTGAGGAGTTTTCATTCGCAAAAGCGACCTTGGCCGATTGGAGGATTTTTTTATTTTATTTATTTATTTTTTTTTTCCTTTTTTTTTTTTTTTTTTTTTTTTGCAAAATTTGATAATGGTGACACTGGTGACAAACGAATAATGTCAGCTTGACTTCATATCAAGTAAGTCCATTATTTATCTTTATTTCCCTTTTTTAATTTTCTAAAATGCTTATTTTTCAATCGAACTTCGGGAAATTTCCCTTTTTAATAAACACGCGCCTAGCGTGGTGACTTGGCGACAAAAAATTCGCCGCGGTTGCCAAGTGTATGGGGATACTGAACTTGATCCAACAAATGTTATAAACAAATCATTAATGAAAATGCATATACAAATAATAATTAATGTAAATTTCTTAACCTCACTTAGAAGACAAGACAAGGAGCCTTCAACCCATTCCTTAGTTTGCTTATGTCATTTTCAATATAAATGGAAAGCAAATGGACCTACTACAATATTTGAGAGAAATAAATATAAATTGTTTATGTGTGTGAACCATCTAAAAATACTAAAAAGTAATAGATTATTTTTGTTCTTATTGTAATTATAATATTTCTAAAATAAAAATTTTTTGTCAATTATTATAAACATTAATGTTTTTAATATTTTATGGTTATATAGTGCGCTACATTCAAGCACTAAGTTACTTCAAGTGTCTCATTTGGAGCAAATCTTAGAACAAGTGAATATTATGGGTGTTGGAAATGGAAGTTGAACATTTGAAAATAGAAAATGAAAAACTAAAAGCTCAACCATTTGGTTTCTTTCAGGTGAGAGAAAACAATGATTCGATATCGTATTACACAAGTTTAGTTAACAAAGAAGTATTTGATTGGGTTTTATTACACAATACATTCAAGTGCCTATTATTATTATTTTAACTGGACTGTTGAAACTATCAAAAGGAGATCATTAATTCATTATTTTAGTAAAATTAAAACTTAACTTTGATCATAAAAATCTAAGCGTAAGATTCCAAGTTAGCTTATGAACTACTTCCAATATTTTTTTTACTTGGATTCATATTTTACATGAAAATTTATTTGAGGAGTTGATGAAGAGGAAATACCTTCCTTGGTAAAAAATCAAAATTGTTTGCCAGCTTGTTTTTCAAACTAAAAACTGCCCTGTGGTGGTAATGATAGCACTAAAATATTTACAGTTACTCCTAGTTAGGTTACCAATGCTTTTTTTATAATTCATATATAAATATATATCGCCATACAATAAAAGATCTTGTGAGTGTTGCACCCAATGGCGCTATAACATATTGCAGCAATTTTCATCCAGGTTTAAAATTAGATAAAGTATTCAAAAATTCACAAATATGTTAAGCATTTTTATGATAGGGGATTTACTTCTTGCTGAAAAGGGGTTTTTGATAACTAATTTTAATGCCAGATAGTTAATATCCCCTTTTTCCCGTCTTCATCCCAATTCTCAGCTCGTTAAGTTGAAGACACAACCAACATAGCAAAGCTAGGATCCACTTAGAGAGAGCTATAAGACGTAAGAAGGTTTTCAAAATTAAACGATTAGTTACAAACAAAATGTTTCCATTTGCTTCGAAAATTATACAAGTGTGTGTGGCACTTACAAATTTGCAAACACCCTTAAAGTTCCGCATTTGTATTGTGATTTAAATAAATAGTTATTTTAATAAAATTCGTAAATTTATTCTACTTCTTTTTATACATATACTAACCGCATAATTGTTTTAATATTACTATTTTATCACATAAATGTGACTTGAACTATATAAACTAAAATTTGAAGTAGGTTGGTTGGGTTTTATGGCGCAAACTCCAAAAATGGACATGCTGCGCGAAGAATAAAGTTTTGAAGCATGTATTTAATTTTTTTTTTTTTTTGAAAATCTAAGCAACATTAAAACTTTAAAAAACAAAAATCAGTGCATATATTTTATATTAAAATCCAATTCCAAAATATAAAATGAAAATCAAAAATATATATACTTTTAAAATTTAGAAAACACAAATTAAATATAATGTAAAAAACCTAATGCCCTCAAAAACGCAAATAGGTTCCTGTGGGGTGGTTCCCCAAGAAAATCATATAAGTTTAAAATATCACAATTAAAAAAGAGTAATCGCGATATTGGTTAAAATATGAGCATGGAATTAAAATATGATAAACAGTGAATGGTTCATCACACGTTTCACACCAAGGATACTTCGTATAGAAACAAATGTCTATGTGTGAAACGTGTGTGTCCGGTACGAAGGCGAGTCAGACGAACATCAGCGCTTCGTAACGATAAAACTGTCATGTGGTGATGTATGGAAATATGGCTTGCAATTTATTAGTGACCTGCATGTTCCAAGACTCCTGCCAAAGATCTTGAATAAAATTTTAACACACTTTCTCACTTCCAACAAAGGAATGGATGGAAAAGATGGGCCGGATACAGATTTTGCAGCTGCGTCAGCCCTCCCATTGCCATCGAGACCTACATGACTCGGGATCTAGCAGAAAATTATGTCATATCCCTTGCCAGTAAGGGAATCTAATGCTCGGAAAATTCTAGACAGAAAAGGATAACAGTCAAAACTATTGTTCCGCAAAGTTTCCAACATACTCAAACTGTCAGTGTACACACAGTATTTACGAGTTTCACATGAATTCATCTGCTGAAGAGCTTGATACATAACAGTTGCTTCAGCAGAGAAGATAGAACAGGATGAATGGAGACTGTAGCTATGAGTTTTGTTTTCAATAACTACAGCACATCCAACATGCCTTGCAGATTTTCATCCATCTGTGAAAACTGGTGTGTACATGATGTACTGACAGCGATGTGAGGCATATAGCTGCTGGAAAACAGTAGTTCTTTCTGATTTTCTTAGACGAGCAAAAGGATAGATGATTTTAATCAGTGGATCATACCAAGGTGGATGAGATAAATACTCCGTTTTGTCAAAACGGACATCACATAGGTCAGATAATAATAGACTCTATTTTGTTCGTGTGATAAAAGGTGGAATGCTGTATGGACGAGCGTCATACAGCCTCATTAGTGCAGGTGTAGTAGTCATGGAACGTAATGAATGATGAGGCTCAGACATGATTTTTGCATAATAACTGAGAGACAGCTGCATTCGTCTCAGGCGTAAAGGCAGTTGTTGACATATTGCATATAGATTCAGGATGGGTGATAAACGGAATGCGCCTGAACATATTCTCAAAGCAGAGTGATGTACTGTATTCAAACTGCGTAAAACGGAAAACCTAGCAGATCCATACACAGAACACCCATAGTCAATACGAGATAAAATTAATGACTGGTTGGTTGGTTGGTTGGGTTTTATGGCGCAAGGTCCAAAAACGGACATGCTGCGCCAAGAAATAAGTTTTGAAGAAGATATTTAATTTTTTTATTTATTAATTTATTTACTTTTTTGGAAACCCAAGCAACATTAAAATTCTAAAAAACAAAAATTAGTATATATATATCATATTAAAATCCAATTATAAAATGTAAATGGTAAAACAAAATTATATATACATTTAAAATTTAAAATTGTAAATTAAATATAATATAAAAAAACCTATTGCCCTCAAAAAGGCAAATAGGTTCCCGTGGGGTGGCTCCCCCAGCAAATCAAATAAATTTAAGATATCACATTTAAAAAAGAGTAAACGATATTGGTTAAAATATTTGCATGAAATTAAAATATGATAAACAGTGAATGGTTCATCACACGTTTCACACCAAGGATTTAATTCGCTTAGAAACAAATGTCTATGTGTGAAACGTGTGTGTCCGATACGAAGGCGGGTTAGTCTTACATCAGCACTTCGTATCGGTAAAACTGATAATGAGGTGATGTATGGAAATATGGCACGCAATTTATTATTGACCTGCATGTTCCATGACTCCTGCCAAAGAGAATGGATTAATATTTTAACATTTTTTCTCACGTCAGACAAAGGAACTGATGGAAGACACGGGCCAGATGCAGATTTAGCAGCTGCATCAGCCCTCTCATTGCCATCGAGACCTACATGACTTGGGATCCAACAGAAAATTATTTCATATCCCTTGCCAGCAAGGGAATCTAATGCTCGGAAAATTCTAGACACAACAGGATGGCAGTCAAAACTACTGTTCCGCAAAGCTTCCAACACACTCAAACTGTCAGTGTACACACAGTATTTAAAATTATCACATGTATTCATCTGCTGAAGAGCTTGGTAAATAGCACTTGCTTCAGCAGAGAAGATGGAACAGGATGGATGGAGGCTGTAGCTAAGTGTTTTGTTCTCAATAACTACAGCACAACCAACATGTCCTGTAGATTTTGAACCATCAGTGAAAACCGGTGTATACGTGGTATACTGACAGCGATGTGAGGCATATAGCTGCTGGAAAACAGTAGTTGCTGTGTCTGATTTTCTAAAACGAGCAAAAGGATTGATGATTTTAATCTGTGGATCGTACCAAGGTGGGTGTAGAAGAAGGTCCGTTTTATCAAAACGGACATCACATAGGTCTGAATATAATAAGTTGGACTTTGTCCGAGTGAGAAAAGGTGGAATGCTGTATGCACGAGCGTCATACAGCCTCATTAGTGCAGGTGTAGTAGTCATGGAACGTAATGGATGTTGAGGGTCAGACATGATTTTTGCATAATAACTGAGAGACAGCTGCATTCGTCTCAGGTCTAAAGGCAGTTGATGACATATTGCGTATAGACTCTGGACGGGTGATGTGCGGAATGCGCCTGAGCATATTCTCAAAGCAGAGTGATGTATTGTATCCAATCTGCGTAAAACGGAAGACCTAGCAGATCCATATACAGAACACCCATAGTCAATACGAGATAAAATTAATGACTGGTAGACACGAAGTAGTGACGTGCGATCAGCACCCCAAGATGTATTAGAGAGCACCTTGAGGATATTAAGCGATCGCTCGCACTTCTTCCGCAAATGAAGAACATGCGGAAGAAAATTTAACTTTCGGTCAAATGTTATACCCAAAAATTTTATCTCGTTGACAACAGGGATAGGAGTACTATTTATATAGATAGTAGGATCATTATGTAGGCTGGTCTTCTTGCAGAAATGGACACAATTACTCTTGCTAGGAGACAAAGTGTGGCCATTCTCAGCACACCATGCAGCAAGTTTGTTGACGGTTGTTTGTAGTTGTCTCTCAATTAAACGCATGTTAGAACCCTCACATGATATTTGCAGGTCATCAACATAAAGTGTGCCATAAACAGGAGGTGAAATTTGATGAAGAATGCAACTGATGTATAGGTTAAAAAGTGTGACGCTTAAAATAGAGCCTTGGGGTACACCCTCGGCTTGAATAAAAGTATTGGACATAACCGAACCAATACGAACTTTAAAACCACGGGAGCACAAAAAATTTTCTATAAATATTGGCAAATTACCCCTAAAGCCAAAATCATACATCCTACGGAGAATTCCATAACGCCAAGTACGGTCATAAGCCTTCTCTATGTCGAAGAAAATGGAAACGAGATGATTCCTCCGCACAAAGGCATTGCGGATCTGCGTTTCCAGGTATGTAATATTATCAAGAGTGGACCTTCCTTTACGGAAGCCACTCTGATTGATGTGGATACATTTATTTGTTTCTAAGACATAGATGAGACGGGCATTGACCATACGTTCGAGAGTCTTACATAAGCAACTCGTCAGAGCAATTGGTCGATAACTTGAAGGAACAGAAGGATCCTTATTAGCCTTAAGGATCGGAATCACTATTGCTTCGCTCCAAAGTGATGGAAATTTATTTTCAGTCCAGATCCTATTGAACAGGTAAAGTAAGTTCAACAGGGAGTCTGGACTTAAATGGCGAAGCATTTGATAGCTGATTCCATCTGGTCCTGGGCTAGTATCATGGGCCTGCTGTAATGCTCTCTTCAATTCCAACATCCGAAATTCACAGTTGTAAGGCAAAGCTTGTCGATGGTTGAAACGAATTGGTGTTCGCTCAGCACGACTCTTTGTCCTTAAGAACGAAGGACTATAAGAGTCGTTGCTTGAGACGCTAGCAAAGGTTTCACCAAGGACGTTAGCGATGTCCTTAGGAGAAGAGTGCACAGCAGCTCCGGATTTTAGAATAGGAATAGAGAATTCCCTATACATTCCATTGGCTGCTTTCACTCTTCTCCACAACTGTTTACTGGATGTGGAAGAAGTAATTGAGGATACATAGCGAGACCAGGATTCCCTCTGACTTCGACGACGAGCTCTGCGAGCTAATGCTTTTGCTCTCTTAAAGGCGATAAGATTCTCCGTTGTGGGGTATCTTCTGAATAGCCCCCATAACTTCCTCTGTTTCTTATAGGTGTTTTGACATTCATCATTCCACCAAGGTTTGCAACGCCTGTGTGGTATAGAGGAACACTTAGGTATTGATGCATCAGCTGCATTTATAATTGTTTCAGTGACTTTAGATACGGCATTCATCAATATCATCGATCATAACCATTTCATTATCAACAACTGCCAATTGTGTAAATAACGTCCAATCTGCCCGACTGTACACGTAAGTAGGTAAGCGTTGTCTTACACTACTACTTCCAGTCTGGGAGATGACGAGAGGAAAATGATCGCTATTATGCAGATCATTTCCTACATTTAAATTTAACAATGGCAGAAGAGATGGAGAACAGATGGCTAGATCGAGAGAATGAAACGTTCTTGTGGGTACATGGAAATATGTCTTCTCGTCGGTATTAAGCAGACAGAGACTATTATCTGAAATAAACCGCTCTATCTGCCGACCGCGAGAATTAGTATTATCATTTCCCCACAAAGAACTATGGCCGTTAAAGTCACCTAACAACAGAAATGGTGTTGGCAGCTGATCTATTAATGCATCGAGTTCCTCTTGGCGGATGACATCATGCGGTGGCAAATACAAACTACAGACTGTCAACAAGCATGATGTGTGAATTCGCACAGCTACAGCCTGTAGTGTAGTATTTAAATGCTGGGCAGTGCTGGGATAGTTGTTAGATGTTAAAATGCAAACACCTCCAGACACTGCACCATCGTCACCACAGTCTTTTCTAAAGCTTTTAAACCCACGCATGGAAAAGTTATTGCTAGACTTCAGGAATGTTTCCTGAAGTGCAACACATGCGGGGTTGTAGGCTGAAATTATAGACTTGATGTCATCATTATGAGAACGCAAACCATGGCAGTTCCAAGAAACAAAGGAAGTTATTATTGAATTTGAAAAGCTCCTTTCCCGGAGCTGGAAGGCATGTCATCTGACATCTCCTCGAGCGATAGATCATCGTCCGAGGGATGTAATGAAACAGCGTCAGCCTCCAGGGTTAAGGCTTTACGGGTGGATATGGAGGGCCTAAAATTGCCCTCCTTAGCAGATTTTAGTTTTAAGGCCTTCAGGGCTTTGGATTTAGCCATCGGAGCTTTTCTACGTGTAGTTGATGTGGATGTCGATTTTGGCTTCTGTACAGATGTAGTGGGTAATTTAACAATCGGTAGTGATAGAGCATCTGTTTGTGTACTAGTCGTTCTGGTGACTTTTGCGGCGACAGTTGCATAGCTGACTCCAACTTGAGGTGTACGAGCTGTAACAGCACGTCTCGCCTCGGGATATGTACAATTATTTTTAACTTTAGTGGTTGTGATCTCCTTTTCCAGTATCCAGATAGGACAACTCCTAGCGTAGGAGGGGTGGTCACCTTTACAGTTGACACACCTCTCCTTTGCAGTACAGGACGAACTGTCGTGGCCAACTGCTGCGCAGCGAGCGCAAGTCAGTTTGCCTCTGCATGCCGCTTTAGAGTGACCAAATCTCTGGCACTGGAAACAACGCAAAGGATTTGGAATAAATGGCCTAACGGAGAGATGCATATACGCAGCATTAATATGCTGCGGTAGGTCTGGCGTCGCAAATGTCAGGATCAGATGCTTAGTGTTAATAACTTTATCATCTCTCCTGACAGTAATGCGTTTTACAGCGCAGACCTTTTGTTCTTTAAGATTTTCTAGTATCTCATCCGTAGGCGTGTTAAGCAAATCCTTCGCGGATATCACACCACGAGAAAAGTTAAGGTTTGTGTGAGGTGAGACAGACACCTCAAGGTTAGCCAGCATATTCATATTTGCAATCAATGTTGCTTGTGTTTTTGATGCAACTTCTACCATTAGGTCACCAGAACGTAATTTTCTGATGCTCTTCACATCACCGACCGTGCCTAACATAGCTTTTTGAATGAGGAAAGGGGATACTGTATCAAAAGTACCCTCTTTCCTTTTTATGACATAAAATTTGGCATTTAATAGAGATAAGGTGTGCTCCCGTGGGAGAATAGAAATATTTGTTTCCATATTTAAATTGGAAATTTCGGGACCTGACGGCACCACCCACCACCGAGTCCAACAAGGGGATGCAGACCAGCTGCACCAGTGCTAGCCAGGTCCTATACGCTCACAGTACATCCCTGAAGTGGCCTCCACCCTTAACGAGTCACCCAGTAGATGTACCGATCGCTTGATCCATAAAGCCGATTGATGTGCTGAGGACCACAACACACCTCCCGTTTACCTGAAGCAGAGGCCAAAGCAATGTGTTGGTCTCTGGAGGCCTCAATTACCAGGATCCTCCTTTCCAGGGACACGGGTCTCCACGCACGGCAAACACGTGGGTGATTTAGTCCTCAAGAGTAGCTAATAGCAACAGAGCGGCGAAAGCTACTCAAGGGGAGCCCTCAACCTCTTGCGAGGCAACCACACTGAGGGAGAAGAGGAAGAAAAAGCAGAAGAGGAGAGGAGAGAGGAAAATAAAGAAGAGGACAGATCACTGGGGTAATTAATGACTGGTAGACACGAAGTAGTGCCATGCGATCAGCACCCCAAGATGTATTAGGAAGCACCTTGAGGATATTAAGCGATCGCTCCCACTTCTTCCGTAAATGCAGAACATGCGGAAGAAAATTTAATTTTCGATCAAAAATTATTCAAAGAAATTTTATCTCGTTGACAACAGGGATAGGTGTATTATTAATACTGATAGTAGGATCACTATGTAGGCTAATCTTCCTGCAGAAATGGATACAATTACTCTTGCTAGGAGACAGCGTGTGGCCATTCTCAACACACCATGCAGCAAGTTTATTAACTGATGTTTGTAGTTGTCTCTCAATTAAACGCATGTTAGAACCCTCCCATGATATTTGTAGGTCATCAACATAAAGCGTGCCATAAACAGGAGTTGAGATTTGATGAAGAATGCAACTGATGTAAAGGTTAAAAAGGGTGACACTTAAAATCTAGCTTTGGGGTACACCCTCGGCTTGAATAAAAGTACTGGACATAACCGAACCAATACGAACTTTAAAACCACGGGAGGGTAAAACATTTTCTATAATTATTGGCAAATTACACCTAAAGCCAAAATCATACATCCTACGGAGAATTCCATAACGCCACGTACGGTCATAAGCCTTCTCTATGCCGAAGAAAATGGAAACGAAATGATTCCTCCGCACAAAGGCATTGCGGATCTGCGTTTCCAGATGAGTAATATTATCAAGAATGGATCTTCCTTTACGGAAACCACTCTGATTGATATGATTACATTAATTTTTTTCTAAGACATATACGAGACGGGCGTTGACCATACGTTCAAGAGTTTTACATAAGCATTTCGTCAGAGCCATTGGTCAATAATTTGAAAGAACAGAAGGATCCTTACCAGCCATAAGATTCGAAATCACTATTGCTTCGCTCCAAAGTGATGGAAATTTATTTTCAGTCCAGATAATATTGAATAAGTAAAGTAAGTTCAACAGGGAATCTGGACTTAAATTACGAAGCATTTGAAAGCTGATTCCATCTGGTCCTGGGCTACTATCAGGGGCTTGCTGTAATGCTCTCTTCAATTCCAGCATCCGAAATTCACAGTTGTAAGGCAAAGCTTATCCACGGTTGAAACGAATTGGTGTTCACTCAGCACGATTCTTTGTCCTTAAGAACGAAGGACTATAAGAGTCGTTGCTTGAGACGCTAGCAAAGGTTTCACCAAGAACGTTAGCGATGTCCTTAGGAGAAGAGTGTACAGCAGCTCCGGATTTTAAAATAGGAATGGAAAATTCTCTATACATTCCATTGGCTGCTTTCACCCTTCTCCACAACTGTTTACTGGATGTGGAAGAATTAATTGAAGATACATAGCGAGACCAGGATTCCTTCTGACTTCGACGACGAGTTCTGCGAGCAATGGTCTAGCTCTCTTAAAGGCGATGAGATTCTCCGTTGTGGGGTATTTTCTGAATAACCACCATAACTCCCACTGTTTAGGTGTTTTGACATTCATCATTCCACCAAGGTTTGCATAGCCTGTGTGGTTTAGGGGAATTCTTAGGAATTGATGCATCAGCTGCATTAATAATTGTTTGGGTGACTTTACATACGGCATCATCAATATCATCTATCGCCAAAATTTTGTTATCAAAATTTCGTTGTTTTACTAACCCCAGCTGCCCATTGTGTAAATAAAGTCCAATCTACCCGACTGTCAGAGATATACCGATGACTCCAAAATGGAAGATAATGTAGGAGCAACCTTTGTAGCCATCTTAGTCGGTAACATCATCCACTCCGAGAAATTCAGGCTCAACTCAAATACTGTCTTTCAGGCTGGTTGGTTGGGTTTTATGGCGCAAGGTCCAAAGATGGACATGCTGCGCCAAGAATAGTGTTTTCGTAGAATATATTTTTATTATGCTATATACTTTTTTAATTTTGTTTATAAATATATATTTATTTTAAAAACCCAAGCAACATTAAAATTTTAAAACACAAAAATAAGTGTATAAATTATTTTAAAATCCATACATAATAGTAGAATATAAAATAAATCAAATGTATATAAATTCTAAAATGAATAAATATAAATTATATAAAATTTAAAAAACCTATTGCTCTTAAATAAGCAAATAGGTTTTTGTGGGGTGGTTCCCCCAGCAAATCAAACATAGTTAAAAGGTTTGTTTTAAAAAATTTAAAACGGTAGACGTTAAAAGTGGAACATGAGATTAAAATATGATAAATAGTAAATGGTTCATCACACGTTTCACACCATGGATTTAGTTCATTTAAAAACAAATGTCTGTGTGTGAAACGTGTGTGTCCGATACGAAGGCGAGTTAATCTAACATCCGCACTTCGTAACGGTAAAACTGATAATGAAGTGAGGGATGGGAAAATGGTATGTAATTTGTTGACAACCTGCAAGTTCCATGATTCCTGCCAAAGACCATATATAAAACTTTTTATAGCTTTTCTCACATCTGAGAGAGGAACCGATGGTAATATTGGATGTGATGCAGCCTTTGCAGCTGCATCTGCTCTCTCATTTCCTTCAAGACCCATGTGGCTTGGTATCCAACAAAATATAATTTCTTTTCCCTTGCCAGCAAGGGAATCCAATGCTTTAAAAATTTTGGACACAACTGGATGACAGGTAACGCTATTGTTTCTCAAAGCCTCTAAAATACTCATGCTGTCAGTATAGATACAATATTGATGATAATCATCTGTATTCACGTGCTGAAGCGCATAATAAATTGCTGTAGCTTCAGCAGTAAAGATGGAGCAGGACAAATGCAGGCTGTAGCTTAATGACGTATTATTGATAAAAACACCACAGCCCACATGTCCTGCGGTTTTAGATCCATCCGTGAATACAGGTTTGTAAGATTGATACTGACAGCGATGAGAACAGTACAGCTGTTGAAAAACAATAGGAGTTGTGTCCGATTTTTTAAATTGAGCAAAGGTATTTAAGATGGTATTTGTTGGTTCATACCAAGATGGATAGAGAAAGTGGTCAATATTTTCTATCCGAACATCACATAGGTCTGTGAGCCAGAGATGTGATTTGGCTCTTGTGAGAAAAGGTTGGATGCTCAATGGTCGAGCATCATAAAGTCTTTTAAAGAGGCATTAGGAACCATAGAAAGTAATGGATGGTCAAGGGTCGACATGATCTTAGTATAGTAATTGAGAGACTGCTGCATTCGTCGCAGGTCTAAAGGCAATTGTTGGCATATTGCATAAAGACTCTGGACGGGTGATGTGCGGAATGCGCCTGAACATATTCTAAGAGCAGAATGATGGACAGTGTCCAGTCTGCGTAAAACAGAAGACCTAGCAGATCCGTAAACAACACAACCGTAATCTATGCGAGATAAAATTAATGATTGGTAAACTCGGAGGAGTGACGTGCGATCAGCACCCCAAGATGTGTTTGAAAGCACCTTGAGGATATTGAGTGATCGCTCACACTTCTTCCGCAGATATAATATATGCGGAAGAAAGGTTAATTTACGGTCAAATATCACTCCGAGGAATTTTACCTCACTAACTACTGGTATAGGTGTGTTGTTTATACGAATAACGGGATCATTATGGAGGCTAGTCTTCCTGCAGAAATGGACACAATTGCTCTTGCTAGGAGATAGTGTATGGCCATTCTCAGCACACCATGCAGCAATTTTATTAACAGATGTTTGTAATTGTCTCTCAATTAAATTCATGTTAGACCCTTTACAAGAGATTTGCAGGTCATCAACGTACAAGGTACCATGCACAGAAGGTGAAAGTCGATGAAGTATGCAACTGATATGAAGATTAAAAAGGGTGACACTTAAAATACTTCCCTGAGGAACACCTTCAGGTTGGTTAAAAGTAATGGACAAAGACGTACCAATACGAACTTTAAAACCACGGGAGCGTAAAAAGTTTTGTATAAATATCGGCAAATTACCCCTAAAGCCAAAATCATACATCCTACGGAGAATTCCATATCGCCATGTACGTTCGTATGCCTTCTCGATATCAAAGAAAATGGAGACCAGATGGTTCCTCCGCACAAAAACATTGCGGATTTGGATCTCCAAATATGTGATATTATCAAGAGTGGATCTCCCTTTACGGAAGCCACTCTGATTTATATGAATACATTTATTTGTTTCTAAGACATGTACGAGACGGGCGTTGACCATTCGTTCGAGAGTCTTACACAAGCAACTCGTCAGAGCTATTGGTCGATAACTTGAAGGAACAGATTGGTTGGTTGGTTGGTTGGTTGGGTTTTATGGCGCAAGGTCCAAAATTGGACATGCTGCGCCAAGGAAAAGTTTTTTGTAGTTTTATTTTTATTTCAATTTTACTTACTTATTTATTTATTTTATTTTATTTTATTTTATTTTATTTATTTATTTATTTATTTATTTTTAAACCCAAGCAACATTAAAATTTTAAAAAACAAAAATCTGTGTATACATTATTTTAAAATCAATTTAAAAAATATAAAGAAAGAATATCAAATATATGTATAAAATTTTAAAATCCAACAAACAAATTAGATAAAATGTATGTAACCTATTGCCCTTAAGAAAGCAAATAGGTTTTTATGGGGTGGATCTCCAATTATATCAGATAAAGTTATAAAATCAGTTTTAAAAAATTGTAAACGTTGTTGGTTAAAATCATGACATGAAATTAAAATATGATAAACAGTGAATGGTTCATCACACGTTTCACACCATGGATTTAATTCGTTTAAGAACAAATGTCTATGTGTGAAACGTGTGTGTCCGATACGAAGGCGGGTTAATCTTACATCAGCACTTCGTATCGGTAAAACTGTAAATGAGGTGATATATGGAAATATGGCTTGCAATTTATTAGTGACCTGCATGTTCCAAGACTCCTGCCAAAGATCTTGAGTAAGCTTTTTAACACATTTTCTCACATCCAACAAAGGAATTGATGGAAGAGTTGGGCCAGATGCAGATTTAGCAGCTGCATCAGCCCTCTCATTGCCATCTAGACCTATATGACTTGGGATCCAGCAGAAAATTATGTCATATCCCTTGCCAACAAGGGAATCTAATGCTCGGAAAATTCTAGACACAACGGGATGACAGTTAAAACTACTGTTCCGCAAAGCTTCCAACACACTCAAACTGTCAGTGTACACACAGTATTTATGAGTTTCACATGTATTCATCTGCTGAAGAGCTTGGTAAATAGCAGTTGCTTCAGCAGAGAAGATGGAACAGGATGGATGGAGGCTGTAACTAAGAGTTTTGTTTTCAATAATTACAGCACATCCAACATGTCCTGCACATTTTGATCCATCTGTGAAAACTGGTGTGTACGTGGTGTACTGACAGCGATGTGAGGCATATAGCTGCTGGAAAACAGTAGTTGCTGTGTCTGATTTTCTAAAACAAGCAAAAGGATTGATGATTTTAATCTGTGGATCATACCAAGGTGGATGAGATAAATATTCCGTTTTGTCAAAACGGACACCACATAAGTCAGATAATAAAAGAGTAGATTTTGTTCGTGTGAGAAAAGGTGTAATGTTGTATGCACGAGCTTCATACAGCCTCATTAGTGCAGGTGGAGTAGTCATGGAACGTAATGGATGATGAGGGTCAGACATGATTTTTGCATAATAATTGAGAGACAGCTGCATCCGTCTCAGGTCTAAAGGCAGTTGTTGACATATTGCATATAGACTCTGGACGGGTGATGTGCGGAATGCGCCTGAACATATTCTCAATGCAGAGTGATGTATTGTATCCAGTCTGCGTAAAACGGAAGACCTAGCAGATCCATACACAACACACCCATAGTCGATACGAGATAAAATTATTGATTTGTAGACACGAAGTAGTGACGTGCGATCAGCACCCCAAGATGTATTAGAAAGCACCTTGAGGATATTAAGCGATCGCTCGCACTTCCTCCGCAAATGAAGAACATGCGAAAGAAAATTCAACTTTCGGTCGATTGTTATTCCCAAAAATTTTATCTCGTTGACAACAGGGATAGGTGTATTGTTAATACAGATAGTAGGATCATTGTGTAGGCTGGTCTTCCTGCAGAAATGGACACAATTACTCTTGCTAGGGGATAGCGTGTGGCCATTCTCAGCATACCATGCAGCGATTTTATTAACAGATGTTTGTAATTGTCTCTCAATTAAATGCATGTTAGAACCCTCACACGATATTTGCAGGTCATCAACATACAGCGTGCCATAAACAGGAGGTGAGATTTGATGTAGGATGCAACTGATGTAAAGGTTAAAAAGTGTAACACTTAAAATAGAGCCTTGGGGTACACCCTCGGCTTGAATAAAAGTATTGGAAAAAGCAGTTCCAATACGTACTTTAAAAATACGGGAGCGTAGAAAATTTTTTAGGAATATCGGAAGATTACCCCTAAAGCCAAAATCATATAATGTACGGAGAATTCCGTATCGCCATGTACGGTCATATGCCTTCTCTATGTCGAAGAAAATGGAAACGAGATGATTCCTCCGCACAAAGGCGTTGCGGATCTGCGTTTCCAAATATATGATGTTATCAAGAGTGAATCTTCCTTTACGGAAGCCACTCTGATTGATATGAATACATTTATTTGTTTCTAGGACATATACGAGACGGGCGTTGACCATACGTTCGAGAGTCTTACATAAGCAACTCGTTAGAGCTATTGGTCGATAACTCGAAGGAACAGAAGGATCCTTACCAGTCTTAAGGATTGGAATCACTATTGCTTCGCTCCAAGGTGATGGAAATGTGTTTTCTGTCCAGATCCTATTAAACAAAATTAATAAGTTCGATAGGGAATCTGGACTTAAATTTCGAAGCATTTGATAGCTGATTCCATCAGGTCCTGGACTGGTATTATTGGCCTGCTGTAATGCTCTCTTCAATTCCAACATCCGAAATTCACAGTTATAAGGCAAAGCTTGTCCATGGTTGAAACGAATTTGTGTTCGCTCAGCACGACTCTTTGTCCTTAAGAACGAAGGACTATAAGAGTCGTTGCTTGAGACGCTAGCAAAGGTTTCACCAAGGACGTTAGCGATGTCCTTAGGAGAAGAGTATATGGCAGCTCCGGATTTCAAAATCGGAATTGAACATTCTCTATAGATTCCATTGGCTGCTTTCACTTTTCTCCATAACTGTTTACTGGATGTGGAAGAAGTAATTGAGGATACATAGCGAGAGACCAGGATTCCTTCTGACTTCGGCGACGAGTTCTGCGAGCTAAAGCTTTTGCTCTCTTAAAGGCGATAAGATTCTCCGTTGTGGGGTACCTCCGAAATAACCCCCATAACTTCCTCTGTTTCTTATAGGTTTTTTGACATTCATCATTCCACCAAGGTTTGCAACGCCTGTGTGGTATAGGGGAACTCTTAGGTATTGATGCGTCAGCTGCATTAACAATTGTTTCGGTGACTTTATATACGGCTTCATCAATATTTTCGATCATAACCATTTCGTTATCAATAACTGCCAATTGTGTAAATAACGTCCAATCTGCCCGACTGTACACGTAAGTAGGTAGACGTTGTTCTACACTACTACCTCCAGTCTGGGAGATGACGAGAGGAAAATGATCGCTATTATGCAGATCATTTCCTACATTTAAATTTAACAATGGCAGAAGTGAGGGAGAACTAATGGCTAGATCGAGAGAATGAAATGTTCTTGTGGGTACATGGAAATATGTCTTCTCGTCGGTATTAAGCAGACAGAGACTATTATCTGAAATAAACCGCTCTATCTGCCTACCGCGAGAATTTGTATCATCACTTCCCCACAAAGAATTATGGCCGTTAAAGTCACCTAACAGCAGAAATGGTGTTGGCAGCTGATCTATTAATGCATCGAGTTCCTCTTGGCGGATGACATCATGTGGTGGTAAATATAAACTACAGACTGTTAATAAGCATGAAGTATGAATTCTTACTGCAACAGCCTGTAGCGTAGTATTCAATGGATGGACAGTGCTGGGAAAAGTATTAGATGTTAATATACATACACCTCCAGACACTGAGCCATCATCACCACAGTCTTTTCTATAGCTTTTAAACCCACGCATGGATAAACTATTGTGGGACTTCAGGAAAGTTTCCTGAAGTGCAACACATGCGGGGTTGTAGGCTGAAATTATAGACTTGATGTCATCATGATGAGAACGCAAACCATGGCAGTTCCAAGAAACAAAGGAAGTTATTGTTCAATTTGAAAAGCTCCTTTCCCGGAGCTGGAAGGCATGTCATCTGACATCTCCTCGAGCGATAAATCCTCGTCCGAGGGATGTAAACAAACCGCATCAGCCTCCAGGGACATGGCTTTACGGGTGGATATGGAGGGTCTAGAGGAACCCTCCCTTGATGATTTTAGTTTATATGCCTTATTGGCTTTTGATTTCGCCAAAGGAGCTTTTTTCTTGGTAATATTAGAAGCGGAGGTTTTAGATTTCTTTATATAATTTTGGGGTAATGTTGAAGAGGTTATAACAGAATCCGTCTGTGTGCTACTGGATTTACAAATTTTCCTAGCGGCGGTTGCATAACTGAGTCCAGCTTGTGGTGTTCGTGAAGTGACTAGTTTTCTTGCCTCAGGATATGATATCTTTTGGTTAATCTTAACAGTGGCGATTTCTTTTTCTAGTATCCAGTGTGGACAATTTCGAGAGTAGGAGGGGTGATCACCATTACAGTTGACACACCTCTCCTTCGCTGTACAGGTTGAACTGTCGTGGCCAATCACCGCGCATCGAGCGCAGGTGAGTTTGCCCCTGCAAGCTGTCTTCGAATGTCCAAATCGCTGGCACTGAAAACATCTCAGTGGATTTGGAATGTACGGCCTGACGGGTAGATTCATATATGCAGCTTTGACATACTGCGGAAGGTCTGGGGTCGCAAAAGTCAGAATGAGATGTTTAGTTTCAATTAACTTGTCATCTCTTCTGACTAGAATGCGTTTAACGCCACAGACCTTCTGATCTTGCATATTTTCCAGAATCTCAGCCGTCGGCGTGTTTAACAAATCCCTAGCTGAGATGACGCCACGTGAGAAATTAAGATTACCATGAGGCATAACAGTCACTTCCAAATTAGCTATATATTGCATGTTTGCAATTATAGCTGCTTGATTATTTGAGGCAACCTCCACTAGTAAATCACCAGAGCGCATTTTTTGGATATTTTTCACCTCTCCAACAACTGCCGATATTCCTTTTGATATTAGGAAAGGAGATACAGTTGAAAAGTTGCTCTCTTTCCTTTTAATAATGAAAAATTTAGCATTAATTTTATTCAAAATTTGCTCCCGTGGGAGATAAGAAAAAGCAGTATTCTCCATATAGAATTTATAAAATTTCGGGACCTGACCGCACCACCCACCACCGAGTCCAACAAGGGGATGCAGACCAGCTGCACCAGTGCTAGCCAGGTCCTATACGCTCACAGTACATCCCTGAAGTGGCCTCCACCCTTAACGAGTCACCCAGTAGATGTACCGATCGCTTGATCCATAAAGCCGATTGATGTGCTGAGGACCACAACACACCTCCCGTTTACCTGAAGCAGAGGCCAAAGTAATGTATTGGTCTCTGGGGGCCTCAATTACCAGGACCCTCCTTTCCAGGGACACGGGTCTCCACGCACGGCAAACACGTGGGTGATTTAGTCCCCAAGAGTAGCTAATAGCAACAGAGCGGCGAAAGCTACTCAAGGGGAGCCCTCAACCTCTTACGAGGCAACCACACTGAGGGAGAAGAGGATGGTTGGTTGGTTGGGTTTTATGGCGCAAGGTCCAAAGTTGGACATGCTGCGCCAAGAGCAAGTTTTTGTTGCTTTAAATATTTATTTATTTAATTATTTTATTATTTATTTTTTTCAAAAACCCAATCAACATTTAAAATTTTAAAATACAAAAACTGTGTGTATATAATATTTTAAAATAAGATAAATGTACAATTTTAAAATTTTTCAATTAAATCAAATAAAATGTATGAAACCTATTTCTCTTAGAAAAGCGAATAGGTTTCTATGGGGTGAATCCCCTATTAAATCAAATAAAGTTATAAAATCAGTATTAAAATAGTGTAAACGTTGTTGGTTAAAAACATTACATGAAATTAAAATATGATATATAGTAAATGGTTCATCACACGTTTCACACCATGGATTTAGTTCATTTAAAAACAAATGTCTGTGTGTGAAACGTGTGTGTCCGATACGAAGGCGAGTTAATTTAACATCAGCACTTCGTAAAGGTAAAACTGATAATGAGGTGAGGGATGAGAAAATGGTATGAAGTTTGTTTCCGACCTGCAAGTCCCATGATTCCTCCCAAAGAGAATAAACAAATCTTTTTATACTATTTCTCACATCAGAGAGCGGAACAGATGGTAATATTGGTCTGGATGCAGCCTTAGCAGCTGCATCTGCTCTCTCATTTCCATTCAGACCTACGTGGCTTGGTATCCAACAAAATATTATTTTGTATCCCTTGCCAGCAAGGGAATCCAATGCTCTGAAAATTCGTGACACAACAGGATGACAGGTGTAACTATTGTTTCTCAAAGTATCTATAATGCTCATGCTGTCAGTGTATATACAATGATCTTTATAATTATCTGTATTCACATGCTGAAGCGCGTGATAAATAGCTGTAGCTTCAGCAGTAAAGATGGAGCAGGACAAATGTAGGCTGTAACTAAAACTTGTATTATTAATAAAAACTCCACAGCCCACATGTCCTGCAGTTTTAGAACCATCTGTGAATACAGGTTTATAGCACTGATACTGACAGCGATGATAAGAGAATAGTTGTTGAAAAACAATAGGTGTTGTGTCCGATTTTCTATATTGAGCAAAGGTATTAATAAGCATATATGTTGGGTTATACCAAGGCGGATGGGCAAATTGGTCAGCAGACTCAATCCGAATATCACATAGGTCTGTGAGCCACAGATGTACTTTGGCTCGTGTGAGAAATGGTGGGATGCTCTTTGGGCGAGCATCATATAGTCTCTTAAGAGAAGCGTTAGGAACCATGGTACGTATAGGATGATGAGGGGTTGACATTATCTTAGCATAATAATTGAGAGACTGCTGCATTCGTCTCAGGTCTAACGGTAGTTGATGACATATCACGTATAGACTCTGGACGGGTGATGTGCGGAATGCCCCAGAACATATCCTTAAAGCAGAGTGGTGAACTGTGTCCATTCTTCGTAGAATAGAAGATCTAGCTGATCCATAAACAACACATCCGTAGTCAATGCGGGATAGAATCAATGACTGGTAAATTCGGAGTAGTGATGTGCGATCCGCACCCCAAGATGTATTTGACAACACCTTGAGGATATTAAGCGATCGCTCACACTTCTTCCGCAAATATAAAACATGCGGAAGAAAGGTTAGTTTCCTGTCAAAGATAATACCCAAGAATTTTATTTCATTGACTACTTGTATTGAAGTGTTGTTGATATAAATAGTTGGATCATTATGCAGGCTAGTCTTTCTACAGAAGTGGACACATTTACTCTTGCTTGGTGATAAGGTATGGCCATTCTCAGCACACCATGCAGCAAGCTTGTTAACTGCTGTTTGCAGTTGTCTCTCAATTAATCGCATATTCGAACCCTGACATGATATTTGCAGGTCGTCAACATAAAGTGTACCATTTACTGATGGTGGTAGTTGATGTAAGATGCTACTGATGAATAAGTTAAAAATGGTTACACTTAAAATGGAGCCTTGGGGAACACCCTCAGCTTGAATAAAAGTATTGGAAAATACTGTTCCAATACGAACTTTAAAAACACGGGAGCTTAAAAAATTTTGAAGGAATATCGGAAGATTACCCCGAAAGCCAAAATTATATAATGAACGGAGAATTCCATATCGCCATGTACGGTCGTATGCCTTCTCGATGTCAAAGAAAATGGAGACCAGATGGTTTCTACGCACAAAAGCATTGCGAATTTGGGTCTCCAAATATGTAACATTATCAAGAGTGGATCTCCCTTTACGGAAGCCACTCTGATTAATATGTATGCATTTATTTTTTTCTAAGACATAT
Organism: Latrodectus hesperus; assembly: GCA_037975125.1. Classification (NCBI taxonomy): domain Eukaryota; kingdom Metazoa; phylum Arthropoda; class Arachnida; order Araneae; family Theridiidae; genus Latrodectus; species Latrodectus hesperus. Next base: position 236,352 of record CM075858.1, on the reverse strand, counting down.
ACGAGACGGGCGTTGACCATACGTTCGAGAGTCTTACATAAGCAACTCGTCAGAGCAATTGGTCGATAATTTGAAGGATCTGAAGGATCTTTACCAGCCTTAAGAACCGGAATCACTATCGCTTCACTCCAAGCTGAAGGAAATTTCTTTTCATTCCAGATCCTATTGAACAAAAGTAATATGTTCAATAGGGAGTCTGGACTTAAATTTCGAAGCATTTGATAGCTGATTCCATCAGGTCCTGGACTGGTATCATGGGCCTGCTTTAATGCTCTCTTCAATTCCAACATCCTAAATTCGCAGTTGTAAGGCAAGGCTTCACCATGGTTGAAACGAATTGGTGTTCGCTCAGCACGACTCTTAGTCCTTAAAAACGAAGGACTGTAAGAGTCGTTGCTTGAGACGCTAGCAAAAGTTTCACCAAGGGTATTAGCAATGTCTTTAGGAGAAGAGTATACAGCAGCTCTGGATTTTAAAACAGGAATAGAGAAATCCTTATAAATCCCATTGGCTGCTTTCACTTTTCTCCACAACTGTTTACTGGATGTGGAAGATGTAATTGAAGAGACATAACGAGACCAAGATTCCTTCTGACTTCGACGACGAGCTCTGCGAGCTAGAGCTCTTGCTCTCTTGAAGGCGACAAGATTCTCCGTTGTGGGGTACCTCCTAAATAACCCCCATAACTTCCTTTGTTTTTTATAACTCTCTTGGCATTCTTTGTTCCACAAGGTTTGCAACGCCTGGGTGTTATAAAGGAACTCTTAGGAATTGATGTATCAGCTGCATTCAATATTGCATCGATGACCTTATATATGGCATCATCAATATCATCGATCGTAACCATTGCATTATCAACAACTGCCAATTGTGTGAAAAGCGTCCAATCTGCCCGACTGTACACGTAAGTAGGTAGACGTTGTCCTACACTACTACCTCCAGTCTGGGAGATGACGAGAGGAAAATGATCGCTATTATGCAGATCATTTCCTACTATTAGATCTAACAATGGCAGAAGAGATGGAGAACAGATGGCTAGATCGAGAGAATGAAACGTTCTTGTGGGTATATGGAAATAGGTCTTCTCGTCGGTATTAAGCAGACAGAGACAGTTTTCTGAAATAAACCGCTCTATCTGCCGACCGCGAGAATTAGTATCGTCATTTCCCCACAAAGAACTATGGCCGTTAAAGTCACCTAACAACAGAAATGGTGTAGGCAGCTGATCTGTTAAAGCATCGAGTTCCTCTTGGCGGATGACATCGTGTGGTGGTAAATATAAACTACAGACTGTAATTAAACATGAAGTGTGGATTTTCACAGCTACAGCCTGTAGAGTAGTATTCAATGGATGGACAGTGCTGGGGAAATTATTTGATGTTAAAATACAAACACCACCAGACACTGTACCATCATCACCACAGTCTCTTCTAAAGCATTTAAACCCTCGCATAGTAATGTTATTGAAAGACTTCAGGAATGTCTCCTGAAGTGCTACGCATGCGGGGTTGTAAGCTGATATAAGAGACTTGATGTCATCAAGATGTGATCGCAAACCATGGCAGTTCCAAGATACAAAGGAAGTTATTGTTTAGTTTTAAAAGCTCCTTTACTGGAGCTGGAAGGCGGGTCTTCTGTCATATCCTCGAACGATCCATCATCGTCCGAGGGAAATAGAGAAACCGCGTCAGTCTCCAGGCATGAGAAAGCATTATGGGTGGAAATAGATGCTTTTGCTTTTCTTAATTTTAAAGCTTTTTCTGCCTTTGATTTTGCAAAAGGAGCTTTTTTTGAAAATGTAGGAGATTTTTTGAATTTAGGCTTTTCTGATACTTGGGGTAATTTTACTGGGGAAACCAAAATTGGTTCAGTTTGTGTGCTGCTCGATTTGGTGACTTTTCTGGCAGCTGTGGCATAACTGACTCCAGTCTGGGGAGTGCGGGAAGTGACCAATCGTCTCGCCTCAGGATATGAGCATTTATGGTTAACCTTAACTGTGGCTATCTCCTTTTCCAGCAAATACTGAGGACAACTTCGAGAATAGGAGGGATGGTCACCTTGACAGTTGACACATCTCTCCTTCGCTGTGCAGTTGGTGCTATCATGGCCTACCATCGCGCAGCGTGCGCAGGTGATTTTGCCTCTGCAAGCATTTCTCGAGTGTCCAAAGCGCTGACATTGGAAACATCGCAAGGAATTTGGAATATATGGCCTTACGGGTAAGTTCATGTACGCAGCTTTTACATACTGCGGAAGGTCTGGCGTCGCAAAAGTCAGAACTAGGTGCTTAGTGTCAATAACTTTGCCATCCCGTCTGACTGTGATGCGTCTTACGCCACAGACCTTCTGATTCTGTAAATTTTCAAGAATTTCTTCCGTAGGCGAATATAACAAATCCCTTGCTGAGATAACTCCACATTAAAAGTTAAGGTTGCTATGAGGCGAAACAGTCACTTCCAAGTTTGCCAAGGATTTCATGCTTGCCAGAATTTCTGCTTGTGAGTCAGATGCTGCCTCAACAAGCAAGTCACCGGAGCGCATTTTCTGAACTTTCTTAACTTCCCCAACAATACCCGATATTCCTTTAGATATAAGGAAAGGAGAGACTGTTGTAAAATTTCCCTCTTTCCTTTTTATTACGAAAAATTTTGGTTTTAAATTTTCAAGTTGGTGCTCCCGTGGGAGAAAAGTAAAATTTTTATTCTCCATAATAATTAAATAAAATTTCGGGACCTGACCGCACCACCCACCACCGAGTCCAACAAGGGGATGCAGACCAGCTGCACCAGTGCTAGTCAGGTCCTATACGCTCACAGTACATCCCTGAAGTGGCCTCCACCCTTAACGAGTCACCCAGTAGATGTACCGATCGCTTGATCCATAAAGCCGATTGATGTGCTGAGGACCACAACACACCTCCCGTTTACCTGAAGCAGAGGCCAAAGTAATGTGTTGGTCTCTGGGGGCCTCAATTACCAGGACCCTCCTTTCCAGGGACACGGGTCTCCACGCACGGCAAACACGTGGGTGATTTAGTCCCCAAGAGGAGCTAATAGCAACAGAGCGGCGAAAGCTACTCAAGGGGAGCCCTCAACCTCTTACGAGGCAACCACACTGAGGGAGAAGAGGAAGAAAAAGCAGAAGAGTAGAAGAGAGAGGGAAAAAAAGAGGAGGATAGATCACTGGGGTACCTCGGGATTGTGACACCCGTGTTTACCTAAAGAAGGTAAACCCCCTGAGGGGGAGGGAGAAGAGGAAGAAAAAGCAGAAGAGTAGAGGAGAGAAGAAAAGAAAGAAGAGGACAGATCACTAGGGTACCTCGGGATTGTGACACCCGTGTTTACCTAAAGAAGGTAAACCCCCTGAGGGGCTTGAAAGGAACAGAAGGATCCTTACCAGTCTTAAGGATCGGAATCACTATTGCTTCGCTCCAAAGTGACGGAAATTTATTTTCTGTCCAGATCCTATTGAACAGGTAAAGTAAGTTCAACAGGGAATCTGGACTTAAATTACGAAGCATTTGATAGCTGATTCCATCAGGTCCTGGGCTAGTATCATTGGCCTGCTGTAAAGCTCTCTTCAATTCCAACATCCGAAATTCACAGTTGTAAGGCAAAGCTTGTCCATGGTTGAAACGAATTGGTGTTCGCTCAGCACGACTCTTTGTCCTTAAGAACGAAGAACTATAAGAGTCGTTGCTTGAGACGCTAGCAAAGGTTTCACCAAGGACATTAGCGAGGTCCTTAGGAGAAGAGTTTACAGCAGCTCCGGATTTTAAAATAGGAATAGAGAATTCCTTATACATTCCATTGGCTGCTTTCACTCTTCTCCACAACTGTTTACTAGATGTGGAAGAAGTAATTGAGGATACATAGCGAGACCAGGATTCCTTCTGACTTCGACGACGAGCTCTGCGAGCTAATGCTTTTGCTCTCTGAAAGGCGATAAGATTCTCCGTTGTGGGGTATCTTCTGAAAAGCCCCCATAACTTCCTCTGTTTCTTATAGGTGTTTTGACATTCATCATTCCACCAAGGTTTGCAGCGCCTATGTGGTATAGGGGAACTCTTTGGTATTGATGCATCAGCTGCATTCTTAATTGTTTGTGTGACTTCAAAAACGGCAATATCAATGTCTTCGATCGATACCATTGCATCATCAATAACTGCCAATTGTGTAAATAACGTCCAATCTGCCCGACTGTACACGTAACTAGGTAGGCGTTGTCCTACACTACTACCTCCAGTCTGGGAGATGACGAGAGGAAAATGATCGCTGTTGTGCAGATCATTTCCTACATCTAATTTTAACAATGGCAGAAGAGATGGAGAACAAATGGCCAGATCGAGAGAATGAAATGTTCTTGTGGGTATATGGAAATAAGTCTTCTCGTCGGTATTAAGCAGACAGAGACTGTTGTCTGAAATAAACCGCTCTATCTGCCGACCGCGAGAATTAGTATCATCATTTCCCCACAAAGAACTATGGCCGCTAAAGTCACCTAACAACAGAAATGGTGTTGGCAGCTGATCTACTAATGCATCGAGTTCCTCTTGGCGGATGACATCGTGTGGTGGCAAATACAAACTGTCAACAAGCATGATGTATGAATTCTCACAGCTACAGCCTGTAGTGTAGTATTTAAATGTTGGGCAATGCTGGGAACGTAATGGATGATGAGGGTCAGACATGATTTTTGCATAATAATTGAGAGACAGCTGCATCCGTCTCAGGTCTAAAGGCAGTTGTTGACATATTGCATATAGACTCTGGACGGGTGATGTGCGGAATGCGCCTGAACATATTCTCAATGCAGAGTGATGTATTGTATCCAGTCTGCGTAAAACGGAAGACCTAGCAGATCCATACACAACACACCCATAGTCGATACGAGATAAAATTATTGATTTGTAGACACGAAGTAGTGACGTGCGATCAGCACCCCAAGATGTATTAGAAAGCACCTTGAGGATATTAAGCGATCGCTCGCACTTCCTCCGCAAATGAAGAACATGCGAAAGAAAATTCAACTTTCGGTCGATTGTTATTCCCAAAAATTTTATCTCGTTGACAACAGGGATAGGTGTATTGTTAATACAGATAGTAGGATCATTGTGTAGGCTGGTCTTCCTGCAGAAATGGACACAATTACTCTTGCTAGGGGATAGCGTGTGGCCATTCTCAGCATACCATGCAGCGATTTTATTAACAGATGTTTGTAATTGTCTCTCAATTAAATGCATGTTAGAACCCTCACACGATATTTGCAGGTCATCAACATACAGCGTGCCATAAACAGGAGGTGAGATTTGATGTAGGATGCAACTGATGTAAAGGTTAAAAAGTGTAACACTTAAAATAGAGCCTTGGGGTACACCCTCGGCTTGAATAAAAGTATTGGAAAAAGCAGTTCCAATACGTACTTTAAAAATACGGGAGCGTAGAAAATTTTTTAGGAATATCGGAAGATTACCCCTAAAGCCAAAATCATATAATGTACGGAGAATTCCGTATCGCCATGTACGGTCATATGCCTTCTCTATGTCGAAGAAAATGGAAACGAGATGATTCCTCCGCACAAAGGCGTTGCGGATCTGCGTTTCCAAATATATGATGTTATCAAGAGTGAATCTTCCTTTACGGAAGCCACTCTGATTGATATGAATACATTTATTTGTTTCTAGGACATATACGAGACGGGCGTTGACCATACGTTCGAGAGTCTTACATAAGCAACTCGTTAGAGCTATTGGTCGATAACTCGAAGGAACAGAAGGATCCTTACCAGTCTTAAGGATTGGAATCACTATTGCTTCGCTCCAAGGTGATGGAAATGTGTTTTCTGTCCAGATCCTATTAAACAAAATTAATAAGTTCGATAGGGAATCTGGACTTAAATTTCGAAGCATTTGATAGCTGATTCCATCAGGTCCTGGACTGGTATTATTGACCTGCTGTAATGCTCTCTTCAATTCCAACATCCGAAATTCACAGTTATAAGGCAAAGCTTGTCCATGGTTGAAACGAATTTGTGTTCGCTCAGCACGACTCTTTGTCCTTAAGAACGAAGGACTATAAGAGTCGTTGCTTGAGACGCTAGCAAAGGTTTCACCAAGGACGTTAGCGATGTCCTTAGGAGAAGAGTATATGGCAGCTCCGGATTTCAAAATCGGAATTGAACATTCTCTATAGATTCCATTGGCTGCTTTCACTTTTCTCCATAACTGTTTACTGGATGTGGAAGAAGTAATTGAGGATACATAGCGAGACCAGGATTCCTTCTGACTTCGGTGACGAGTTCTGCGAGCTAATGCTTTTGCTCTCTTAAAGGCGATAAGATTCTCCGTTGTGGGGTATCTTCTGAATAGCCCCCATAACTTCCTCTGTTTCTTAGAGGTGTTTTGACATTCATCATTCCACCAAAGTTTGCAACGCCTGTGTGGTGTAGAGGAACTCTTAGGAATTGATGCATCAGCTGCATTCTTAATTGTTTCAGTGACTTTACTGACGGCAATAGCAATATTTTCGATCATAACCATTGCATCATCAACAACTGCCAATTGGAAAATAATGTCCAATCTGCCCGACTGTACACGTAAGTAGGTAGGCGTTGTCCTACACTACTACCTCCAGTCTGGGAGATGACGAGAGGAAAATGATCGCTGTTGAAAAGATCACTTCCTACTGTTAAATTTAACAATGGCAGAAGTGATGGTGAACAAATGGCCAGATCGAGAGAATGGAATGTTCTTGTGGGTATATGGAAATATGTTTTCTCGTCGGTATTAAGCAGACAGAGACTGTTATCTGAAATAAACCGCTCTATCTGCCGACCGCGAGAATTTGTATCATCATTTCCCCACAAAGAATTATGCCCGTTAAAGTCACCTAACAGTAGAAATGGTGTTGGCAGCTGATCTATTAATGCATCGAGTTCCTCTTGGCGGATGACATCGTGTGGTGGCAAATACAAACTACAGACTGTCAACAAGCATGATGTGTGAATTCGCACAGCTACAGCTTGTAGTGTAGTATTTAAATGCTGGGCAGTGCTGGGATAGTTGTTGGATGTTAAAATGCAAACTCCTCCAGACACTGCACTATCGTCACCACAGTCTTTTCTAAAGCTTTTAAACCCACGCATGGAAAAGTTATTGCTAGACTTCAGGAATGTTTCCTGAAGCGCAACACATGCGAGGTTGTAGGCTGAAATTATAGACTTGATGTCATCATTATGAGAACGCAAACCATGGCAGTTCCAAGAAACAAAGGAAGTTATTATTGAATTTGAAAAGCTCCTTTCCCGGAGCTGGAAGGCATGTCATCTGACATCTCCTCGAGCGATAGATCATCGTCCGAGGGATGTAATGAAACAGCGTCAGCCTCCAGGGTCAAGGCTTTACGGGTGGATATGGAGGGCCTAATAATGCCCTCTTTTGCCGATTTTAGTTTTAAAGCCTTTACGGCTTTAGATTTAGCTATTGGAGCTTTTCTACGATTAGACGATGTGGATGTCGATTTTGGCTTCTGTACATATACAGGGGGTAATTTAACAATCGGAAGTGAGAGAGCATCTGTTTGTGTGCTAGTCGTTCTGGTGACTTTTGCGGCGGCAGTTGCATAGCTAACTCCAACTTGAGGTGTACGAGCTGTAACAGCACGTCTCGCCTCAGGATATAAACAATTATTCTTAACTTTTGTGGTGGTGATCTCCTTTTCCAGTACCCAGATAGGACAACTTCTAGCGTAGGAGGGGTGGTCACCCTTACAGTTGACACACCTCTCCTTTGCAGTGCAAGACGAACTGTCGTGGCCAACTGCTGCGCAGCGAGCGCAAGTCAGTTTGCCCCTGCAAGCCGCTTTAGAATGACCAAATCTCTGGCACTGGAAACAACGCAAAGGATTTGGAATAAATGGCCTAACGGAGAGATGCATATACGCTGCTTTAATATGCTGCGGTAGGTCTGGCGTCGCAAATGTCAGGATGAGATGTTTAGTATTAATAACTTTATCATCTCTCCTGACAGAAATGCGTTTTACAGCACAGACCTTTTGCTCTTTTAGATTTTCTAGTATCTCATCCGTAGGCGTGTTAAGCAAATCCTTGGCGGATATCACACCACGAGAAAAGTTAAGGTTTGTATGAGGCGAGACAGACACCTCAAGGTTAGCTAGCATATTCAAGTTCACAATCTGAGCTGCTTGAATTTTAGAGACAACTTCAACCATTAAATCACCAGAACGCAATTTTCTAGTGCTCTTCACTTCACCGACTCTGCCTGTTATAGCTTTTTGGATGAGGAAAGGGGATACTGTATCAAAAGTACCCTCTTTCCTTTTAATTACATAAAACTTTGCATTTAATAGTGAAAATGTTTGCTCCCGTGGGAGAATAGAAATATTACTTTCCATATTTAAATTGGAAAATTCGGGACCTGACGGCACCACCCACCACCGAGTCCAACAAGGGGATGCAGACCAGCTGCACCAGTGCTAGCCAGGTCCTATACGCTCACAGTACATCCCTGAAGTGGCCTCCACCCTTAACGAGTCACCCAGTAGATGTACCGATCGCTTGATCCATTAAGCCGATTGATGTGCTGAGGACCACAACACACCTCCCGTTTACCTGAAGCAGAGGCCAAAGCAATGTGTTGGTCTCTGGAGGCCTCAATTACCAGGATCCTCCTTTCCAGGGACACGGGTCTCCACGCACGGCAAACACGTGGGTGATTTAGTCCCCAAGAGTAGCTAATAGCAACAGAGCGGCGAAAGCTACTCAAGGGGAGCCCTCAACCTCTTGCGAGGCAATCACACTGAGGGAGAAGAGGAAAAAAAAGCAGAACAGTAGAAGAGAGAGGAAAAGAAAGAAGAGGACAGATAACTGGGGTACCTCGGGATTGTGACACCCGTGTTTACCTAAAGAAGGTAAACCCCCTGAGGGGCACCAGTGCTAGTCAGGTCCTATACGCTTACAGTACATCCCTGAAGTGGCCTCCACCCTTAACGAGTCACCCAGTAGATGTACCGATCGCTTGATCCATAAAGCCGATTGATGTGCTGAGGACCACAACACACCTCCCGTTTACCTGAAGCAGAGGCCAAAGTAATGTGTTGGTCTTTGGGGGCCTCAATTACCAGGACCCTCCTTTCCAGGGACACGGGTCTCCACGCACGGCAAACATGTGGGTGATTTAGTCCTCAAGAGTAGCTAATGAGATGCTTTGTGTTTAGGACTATGCCATCTCTTTGATCGTAATTCTTTTTACTGCGCAGACTTTTTGGATTTTCAAATTTTCCAATATTTCATCGGTTGGGGTGTGAAACAAGTCCTCCGAAGAGATAACACCTCGTGAAAAATTTAAATTTCTATGTGGTTCGACGGTTACCGCCGTGTCGCCAACTGCTTTCATGTTTTGCATCAGGACTGACTGTTTGTCGGATGCAGTCTCTATCAACAGAACACCCGATCGCAACTTCTTAATAGATTTAACAGCTCCAATATGTGAAGTTATACATTTTTCAATAAGAAAAGGGGAAACATATTCAAATGTATTTCCAATTCTTTTTATTATAAAAAATTTGGCGCTACATGTTAACATTTGTTGCTCCCGAGGGAGTGAAGAAAAAGTATTTTTATCCATACAGGAGGAATATAAATTCAGGGACCAGACGGCACCACCCACCATGGAGCCCTACGAGGGGATGCACATCAATTTCACCAATGCTAGTCGGTCCCCATACGCTCACGGTACATCCCTGAAGTGGTCTCCACCCTTAACGAGTCACCCAGTAGATGTACCGATCGCTTGATCAATAAAGCCGATTGATGTGCTGAGGACCACAACACACCTCCCGTTTACCTGAAGCAGAGGCCAAAGCAATGTGTTGGTCTCTGGAGGCCTCAATTACCAGGATCCTCCTTTCCAGGGACACGGGTCTCCACGCACGGCAAACACGTGGGTGATTTAGTCCCTAAGAGTAGCTAATAGCAACAGAGCGGCGAAAGCTACTCAAGGGGAGCCCTCAACCTCTTGCGAGGCAACCACACTGAGGGAGAAGAGGAAGAAAAAGCAGAAGAGTAGAGGAGAGAAGAAAAGAAAGTGGAGAACAGATCACTAGGGTACCTCGGGATTGTGACACCCATGTTTACCTAAAGAAGGTAAACCCCCTGACGGGGGGGTAGTCAAAGCGGGATAGAATCAATGACTGATAAATTCGGAGTAGTGATATGCGATCAGCACCTCAAGATGTATTTGATAACACCAGGAGCATATTAAGCGATCGCTCACACTTCTTCCGCAAATATAAAATATGCGGAAGAAAATTCAATTTTCGGTCAAAGATAATACCCAAGAATTTTATTTCATTGACTACTTGTATTGAAGTGTTGTTGATATAAATAGTTGGATCATTATGCAGGCTAGTCTTTCTACAGAAGTGGACACATATACTCTTGCTTGGTGATAAGGTATGGCCAATCTCAGCACACCATGCATCAAGTTTGTTAACTGCTGTTTGCAGTTGTCTCTCAATTAATCGCATTTTAGACCCCACGCATGATATTTGCAGGTCGTCCACAAACAAAGTACCATGTACTGATAATGGAAGCTGATGAAGAAATTTCTGAAGAAAAGGCTAAAAAGAGTGACACTTAAAATAGAGCCCTGAGGAACACCCTCAGATTGTGTAAAAGTATTGGATGTATAATTTCCAATACGTACTTTAAAGAGTTGGGAGCAAGATAAATTCTGCAGTAGTATCGGGATATTACCCCGAAAGACAAAATCGTATAATGTACGTAGAATTCCATATCGCAATGTACGGTCATAAGCCTTCTGTATGTCGATGAAAATGGATACAAAGTGATTTCTCAGCACAAGAGCGTTGCGGATTTCAGTCTCAAAGTGTGTCATATTATCAGGAGTGGATCTTCCTTTACGCAAGCCACTTATGTTTATGGATACAATTATTAGTTTCTAAGACATAGATGAGACGAGCATTGACCATACGTTCGAGAGTCTTGCATAAGCAACTCGTCAGAGCGATTGGTCGATAATTTGAAGGATCTGAAGGATCTTTACCAGCCTTTAGGACCGGAATCACTATTGCTTCTTGCCATATTGATGTTAATTCATTTTCAGTCCAGATCCTATTGAACAAGTATGTTAGACCCCTCACATGATATTTGCAGGTCGTCGAAAAACAAAGTGCCATGTACTGATGATGGAAGTTGATGAAGTATGTTACTGATGAAGAGACTAAAAAGTGTGACGCTTAAAATTGAGCCCTGAGGAACACCTTCAGATTGTGTAAAAGTATTGGATGTATAGCTTCCAATACGTACTTTAAAGACTATGGGAGCATAGATAAATTCTGTAGAAATATCGGCAAATTACCCCGAAAGCCAAAATCGTATAATGTACGGAGAATTCCATATCGCCATGTACGGTCGTATGCCTTCTCGTATGTCAAAGAAAATGGAGACCAGAGTGGTTTCTCCGCACAAAAGCATTGCGGATTTGGGTCTCCAAAGTATGTGATATTATGAAGAGTGGATCTCCCTTTACGGAAGCCACTCTGATTAATATGGATACATTTATTAGTTTCTAAGACATATACGAGACGGGCGTTGACCATACGTTCGAGAGTCTTACATAAGCAACTCGTCAGAGCAATTGGTCGATAATTTGAAGGATCTTTACCAGCCTTTAGGACAGGAATCACTATTGCTTCCTGCCATAGAGATGGAAATTCATCTTCAGTCCAGATCCTATTGAAAAGGTAAAGTAAGTTCAACAAGGAGTCTGGACTATATGTTGAAGCATGACATAATTGATTCCATCAGGTCCTGGACTGGTGTTAATGGCCTGCTGTAAAGGTTTCTTCAATTCAAACATTGCAAATTCACAGTTGTACCGTAAAACTTGTCGATGTTTGAAGCGAATTGGTACTCGTTCAGCACGACTCTTAGTCCTCAAAAACGAAGGATTAAAAGTTCGGGCTTTAAAGACGTTACAAAGGCTTCACCTAGGACGTTAGCAATATCCGTAGGAGAAGAGTATATAGCAGCTCCGGATTTTAAAATAGGAATATAAAATTCTCTATAAATTCCATTGGCTGCTTTCACCTTTCTCCACAACTACTTACAGGAAGTTGAAGATGTTATTGAAGATACATAGCAGGACCAGGATACCTTCTGATTCGACGACAAGCTCTGCGTGCTAACGCTTTAGCTCTCTTAAATGTTTTAAGAACCTCTTTCGAGGCAACCACAACGAGGGAGAAAAAGAAGAAAACGCAGAATAGAAGAAATTAAAGCAGAAGATAGACCACTAGAGTACGTCGGGATTGTGACACCCGTGTTTACCTAAAGAAAGTAAACACCCTGAGGGGGTTTTATCTCTAGGCAATAGGGTATTCACCATGAAACATTGCTTACCATTAGAACATGCCTCTGTCCAAGTTATAAAAGATTTATGTCCATCAATGAATATCTCAAAGAAGTTCAAAATTACAATCAACCCTGAATCTAAGGAATTTTAAATATTGTTGATGTTTTCTATCTCTGACCCTATATAATATACTTCAATCAAGTTAAAGTTACATTAAGTTTTTTTTATGAGAAACTAACCATACAAAAGTCTGGCCTACATTAAGTTTAGAAGCTAAATATTATGTCTTTAGATTTAAGTTTTAAAGATAAAATTAAGTCTTAAAATGTTGAAAACATTCTGAAAGCTTTCTTAAGCCCGCCACACACGATACGATTTTTCCATAGGATTTGTTGGAAGGGGTAGGAAGTAATTAAGCACACAGTCCCCTCAAACTCTGCTGAGCACAGAAGGGGAGGCACATCTGGAGTGGGAAGTTATTTTTAAGGGTGCCATTTTTCAACATTTATTGCTTTTGGCTTAAAATGTGTGCCATGTAAATGGAAATCAAAAATCGCCAACAATTTCAATAATTTGTTGTTCAGTCACTTTTTCTGACTTGACGTATTTATTGTTGTACTCATTTGTCTGCTTGTAATTTCTGTCATTAAATATTACCATATAACATGAGCAAATTAAGCACAGAAGTATTATTGGCTGTTGCTTTGGACTGCGATGATGGTGAAAAGCAAACAAACAATAAGAAAAAGAAATGGGCAAAAAATTCGCTGCTCCAGCGTGAATCTCTTTCACATCTAAATTTAATTACAGAAATACAATCGGAAGATAAAGATTTCTTGAATTACATGGGGATGAATGAAAAATTGTATTCAACAATTAGGTTTAAGGTCAAATGATTATTTAACTGGATTAGAAATAGGGCAACAAAGAAATTATTCCGATGAAGCAAAACTCATTCGAAAAAAGTTTGCCAATTATTTTGCTTCCAATGAAGGCAAACTACCATGGCAAGACGCTTTGATTTAATCCTAAATAAAGTACTGAACTTTTAAAAGTTTATGTTTAGAAAATATAAGATATGGATACTAATAAAAGTGCTAATTAATTTGTTAGTTTTATTATTATATATCAAGAAATTAGTACTTAACACATTAAATATATTTTGCAACTGTATAAATGTATTATGAATACTATATAAATACACATAAATATATCTAATCAAATTCTGGGAAATTATAAAATGGTCAATATATTTAAAGGGTAAAAATGGCATCTTAATTACATGTGTAAAAAGTTATTTGAGCTTGAAGACGCGAGATCCCTTAAATTTATATGTGTATCTCCATAAAAATTATAAATACACAATAATTGAAGCATTAATTGAAGCATTTTCATCTATTTTTTTTATATATATTTTCAATAATTTTTTGTGCGCTCTAACTTTTTTTTATTTTATTCGTATAATCATTACTCATTACTTGCCACAAACAAGGCTCATCTCTATATACTTCAATGAATTCTTGCAATATATGCTTCATGGACATTTTTAAAAAGTGAATCTAATGATTGTGAGGTGTTGTATAACAGAAATCTAAGTTTCAGTAAATGAGAAGTTTCAAAAATTTTCCCAAGTGTCGCCAAGAAACAATTTGTAGGCCTGTGGGAGCAGAGGAGCAGACACGCGACAACAGGAAGCAATTATTTACTTCCTGTAACCCCCATGTTGGAAGAAAAATCAGAACTTGTTTGAATTATTGTGAACCTGTCCAACTTCACCACAGACGGTACAACTTGTTCACGTCCAACAAATCCTATGGAAAAATCCTATCGTGTGTGGCGGGCTTTAGAAACTTCTTTATTGAGGTGATGTAAGTTATTAAGTACCTTAAGATAGAAAAATTTGATAATCTAATAAAAAAAAACATACTCTTTTGTTATCTTATCAAATTTAATTCTGTTTATACTTTATTGTAGCTGATATATTTTTATATCATCAAAAATTTAACCTTTTATGTGAATTAGTTGTCTCCAACAGTCATCGTTAATTTAAAAAAAAAAATGGAGTTGATTTTCTTACAACTTTCAATATCAAAAACTACTGAATGTATTCTATAGCAGAATCCAGTTCAACTGCAGTCTATAAATTTTCTGCTCTCTTAAGCATAGTTTGCATACCTACTACTTCTTCAACTGTACTTATTTCCTCATGGCTTGCATAAATCACAGTTGAAACACCAAAGAGATAAATTAATGTCTAAAATACATTTGTTTTGTTTGTTTTTTATACAGACTAAAATACGAAATTTTAAATTTTATTAGTTAAAGAACTACCATTTTCTTCACCACTAGATTAAAAGACTGTTGATACACTAAATATATTAAAAATACTGATTTAATATTGTGCCTCAATAATGCAACAGATTATAATTTAGTTATAGAATAATAATATAATTGAAAAAATTTTATAATTTGATTTTTTTTATTACTCGTGACTTTTTTTAGTCCTACACTGATCTTTTAACGATGTGCTATGTTCTTACTTAAACTTCTATTGATTTAAGTTTAAAAAATTAACATTTGTGAAAAGGGTTTTAAAATATACTGGTAGGTTTATGGTGCAAAAGATAAATGGTGCAATGAATTAGTTTTGATAAATTGTGCAATGAATTAGTTTTAAAAAATATTATTATACTTTCAAAACTTGACCATAGATTAAAGTCAATAAAAATTCTAATATATAAATGAAATCCAATGAAGAAATTTTAAATAATACAATAAAAGTGAAATATGTATATATAATTCCCAAAATTAAAAAAATAAGTTGTACAGATTAAATGAATGAAATAAAAATAAAATTAATTTTCTGATAAAACAAAAATATTAGGATGAAGTAGTACTTGCAGCAAAAGAGCCAAAATTAAGATCAATGTTAAAAAGCACAATAACATTAAAATATATATGAGAAACTAAAATATGGTAAATTGAATATGGCTCATGGAATTTCAGTTTACCATATTTCATGTTGCACATCATGAGATTATTTCATAAGGAAACAAATGCCAGTGTGAAACACATGTCCAATACAAAGACAAGTTAAATGCCATTTCTAGCTGTAAAACTGATATGCGATACATGGAAATATGGTATATAATTCTTTTTTAGTGACCTATGTTCCACGATTCAAGCAAAATTCAAGGAATAAACTTTTTAACAACCTTTTTCACATTAAAGTAAATTATGGTTTAATATATTGAAGATATATAATAAGCAAAATCCAAAAATGGACATATGTTGTTAAATGAGTGGTTAAAAATCTATTAAATCAGAATAAAAGATGTAAAGTGTCCATTATTAAATTTTGCAAAACACTGGTTTGCTGCAGTAAAAAAGTACAAATTTGAAGCTTATTTAAGAATAAAAATAAAACAAAGAGAATGCATTAAAAGCAGTGCAATATTCTGATAGTCCTTAAGAAAACAAAGAGACTTGGATGGGGTGTTTCCCCAATCAATTCTAGTAAGTTTAAAACAGACATGTGTAAAAAGGTATGACAAAGGTGGTTAAAATTAGGACATTCAAGTAAGATATGGTATAAAGTTGAAACTATTTTACAACTCAAACACATCCTTGTGTGTAAAATGAGCGAAAAATAAACAAAATTCATATGAGCTATTTTAATGATGACAGCAAGAATTTGTGTCATCTCTTTCCAATAAAATGTTTTGGATATTTAAGTCACAGAGTAACAAAAATAGAGAAAGCAGCTGATCAAGGAATGCATTTAGTTCTTAAACAATGACATTATGTAGTCATAAATAGAAACTACAGACTGATCATGCATGTTCTAGGAATTCTTACAGTTACGATTGGTAGAGTGGCATTGAATGGATGAAAACAGCTGAAAAAAATTCTTAATAAATAAACCCCTGCATATACTGCAGATTTGGTTGACATGATCAGAATTATAAGATTTTTCAAGTATTTTAAAACTTTTTAATACTATAAAAATTATCCAGCATTCATTAGAATATTTATTGTAAAATAATTACCAACTCTTAAGTGCAAATTAACTAAAATGGACATTTTGCAAAAATAAAATTACTAACAAGAAAATAAATAATTCATGGCAAAACAAACCCCACCTGCTTTTTTATATTCCCACAGCATAAATTTAAAAAATATTTTCCAATTTTTGAAGTGTTTTTCTTTTTTTATATCTATTTAAGGGAATGTTTATGTTTCCTTACACCGCCAAAATAAGAAATACATTGGGATACAAAAAGTGCCAACTTCAGTATTTAATAGCTTACCTGATATATATATAGTACCTGAAAAGAATTTAATGAATTCAAAGCTTCCTTTAATTTTAACTGATCTAAATTAGATTTTTTTCATAATGCAAAATATTTTAAATGAAGCTACATAAGTTAAATTATCTTTTCCAATTGTGGAATTTTCTTCCTGAAACTCAGCCCATGAAAGCTGGCAGTTTAGGTTTGTATCAAGAGGTAATAGGAATTAAATCATTAAATACATAAAATATAAAAGTAAATTTACAGCTCTCATCAAGACTTCATGTAGAAAGAACATTGTTGTCAGTTTAATATTTAAAAAAATAAAATATCTTTTTAATATTCCTTAATATTTTTGAACAATTAAAACATTTTTATAATTTTGCCATGGCATAAAATATTTTCCGCTTAATCTAGACAGTTAGCCCTGTAATTACTAATACAGGCACGCGAGTTTATAAATAGATCATTCGGTACTTAAGTATTATTGTGTCGACCAATAAATTGGCAAAATCATTGACTCCAAAGTCAAATTTAACTATTAATAACAAAATTTGAGTCAATTATATTTTATTATCTGAATTCTATTATTTTAACAAAAAATTTAATATAAAAAAATACTAGGTTTTGACCATTCATTGTGGTTATTTTCTTGACTTAAACTCTAATAGAGCATTCTAAATTGCAACAAATGTAACTTTATGAAAGCAATGCCACATAAATTCATATATATATATGAATCAAAGTGTTGTTGTGCAGTTCCACACAATGTTTTTTGTTTCACTTTTTCACCAAATCCCATGGTTGTTCGATGTTGTGTGTATGTGTTCTAGTATCAGAGTCAACAAAAAAGTTATATATCTAATTGAGTTCAAAATATTTTAAATTTGCATGACTATCATTTCCTCAATTTTAGTAATTTTCATATGCTTTTCACGACTCTAAAAATATCATAATCCTGATCATGACAGCAAGATACTTCCATGTTTTATCTCCTCCACAACAGTACTTCCTTATTTCTTCAGAACTCGAGTTATCAGCATCTGTTCATTTCACGACAAATTCAGATGAAACTCCTATATTCTAACAGAAACCTGCTAACTTATTTTTTCCATTTCGAAAACAGAACTTTGTCAATTTACAGTTTTGCAAGACCTACTTATTTTTTTTCCCCAGGATCAGAAGCTATGCCCAGATTTCTCATATTAAACTGTTCTAATGAATGGCTAATTTCTGTTAAATCCAATTAATTTTTCTCTCTACCCCATTCATTCTATGATAATTCTTTCCACCAGCTGTAAATCTTAAAACAGTCACAAACATAATATTTTTATCAATCTAACCATGTTCCTTTTTTAATTGATATTCGCTTGTCACAACTTTTGACATATCCATTGCTCTTTTGTGTCTTTTTATAAAAAAATATATATATTGTGCCCATTAACATGTTTCCTTTCATGGAATGATCAGTAACTTTAGATTAGATCATAAGTAAGAAATATTCAGAAAAAGATTATTCTGTTTAATTATGCACAGGAACATTATTTTTACATTATTGCCATACCATTTTCTTTATATTTTTTAAATTTGGAGAAAATGGACAACAGGATAACATGCAAGTACCAATTATTCTCTCAGCAGTAAAATAAGTTTCTTAATGTTAAAAAGAATAGTTATAACACAACTACAGCAATTAATACATTTTCAAGCCATCTAATGTTGCATGAATTATTTTGGTAATGCTCCAACTATTTGGATTGAATTATTTTGGTAATGTACCAGTAATTTCCTCAGGAACACAAGCTCTATTTTCAAATATACTTGCACAATTAACCAGTATCAAGGACATTCTGCATAATATTAAGTCTTGTTGAATAGCAAAATAAATTTCATAAATTTTCCCAAGCAATACAATTCTATATACTCCGTAAATTATTCATCTCTGTATTAGAATACTAAAGCTATTTAAAAATACATGAGTGAAATTTTCTTACAATATTTTCATTCGATTTATTAGAACCCTAATTCTTTAGACAAAAAAGGTCTATAAAATGTCAGCTTCTGTGTGCGTGTGAGACTGTTTTTATTAATACATAATATATGTTTTATTTCTGTGATCAAACGTGTACTTGCAGATGAACTTTTAAAATTCATTTCCAGCAGCATTCATTTTTCTTCATTAACAGTAAAATGATGTACTTACAACTTTCTGCATGAAATTTTAGTGCTTACACACAGATTACCAAAATTTTGAAACACAATTTGTACTATACAAAACTTAATATCTGATATGCTTCTTTGTAACCATGATTTTCTTCAGGTTTTTCAAACTAAAGTTAATATTGGCAAATAAAAATAATGCAAAGTTAATATTGACAATTATTTTATAGAAAAAATTTTCATATCTAAAAGAAAAAAATGTGTGATAAAAAAAACAGGATGTACTACACAGTTGACCATTGCCCAAATGATATCACAATATGACAATTTTAATTAACCTTACAAAAAGTATCAACATAAATGAAAAATACTAATTTGATACAATAGTAAAAATATAGTTGCTAAACTAAAACACTTTTGTAATAGGTATATCTAATTCTGGTTTTCAAAAAAGTAACTAACAATAAAAGATATTTTCACAGTCCATATTTTGAGTACTTTAACAAACATAGACTTTTTAATTTTGTTTCAAAAAGTTTCAATTTTGTCACATTAAGCTTTTTACATATTAAACCTGCTTATATTTTACCTGCTCAAAGGAATAGCTATCAAAATTAAATAGAAGCATTTTTACTGAACATTCCTCACACTGTTTTGTTCAGCTATGTTCAGAGATAGATTAAATCATAACTTTCAATATTAAAATGTTTATAAAGATGATAAATATTTAAAAGTGTTTTAACTTAATTTTTAAGTAACAAATTAATTTATTCTTATAAAAAAGTTGGGTAAAACTTTAATCCTCACTAAATAATTGTGAGCCTCACATTTTAGATCAGACAATTCTCCGATGTGAAAACTTAAAAAAATTCTGAAAAAATCTATTGACATTTAAGACCATTCCTGCAATGTTTTAATTTTAAAAAAATAGTCTGCTTCACAGACATATTTAAGTTGATACTGAAAGTTGCCTTAATGGAGAAATATATTTAAGGATTTAAAAAATTGTTATATGATAACCAAGACAATTTAACACTTTGAAAAAATTATGAATAAAAGAAAAACACAAGATCACAGAAATTTCACTTTTTGACTTTAAAATATAAATGAGTTAAAGTATTTTATAAAATATATTAATACATTATATAATCATCTTTTAAACATTGTTAAAATATAAATTTATTAAAATATCAATAAATTTTAACCGACCATTCATTCAGTTCTTTTTGCAAGACTTGCAAAATACACATACAATATTAAGAATCTTATTCCACATAAAATTAGGTACCCCTTGGCTTCAGAAAAAATTTGGTGATAAAATTCAATTTCTAGTAACCCAGGTAACCCCATCTTAGTATAGTTATGGTGTATCGGCCATCTTCTAAGTAACATGTTTGCACCTATCTTTAGCATCAAAAACTTCCCAAAGAATCAGGAAGGTACCTGATTGTAAACTTCTACCTAGGAATCCAATAAAAAATAAGATATAATATTGAGAACTTAATTTAACCTACATTACATATATAATAAAATATTTAAGTTTTTCTAATTTTTGAATATTTTAAATTTTTAACATTTATTGTTATTAATTAACTTCTCAACTTGAATGTTAAGAAAAATTGAATTAACCATGCACCTAAAATTCTAAAAAGTTACAATCTTGTAACATCTACAATTAACTTAAATAAATTATAAAATGAGATTCGATAAAAAATATTTATTTACATAAATTTTTTATCTGACTACATTTAAAGCAAAAGTCATATTACATAAAGGTTGTATAACACCAATAACCAATATCTACACTTCCCAATGTGATGAATGATTTAACAAAACTTTACATGTTACAGTAATTTCTAGCAACATCAAGACTTTGATATGCAACGTGACACTGGAATTTTAAGCAATAATTTGTTTTATAATATTTACATATTTTACGCAACTAAAATGTTGCAATATCTACAAACTGCATAATTTATTTAAATAACAATTATAACTTAATTACATAATAGTCCAACAAATTTTGCTGTGATACCGTTGCCGTGATACCTACATAATGCATAGTAAAGTACAGAAAGTAAAGCAGAGTAATTCAATTTATAGGTTATGAAGATACATTTTATTAGTCTCAAACACTGAGATAGAATATATTAAAATAGCTTACTGCATTAAACAGGATGATAGTTTTTATTACTTTCAATTTTAAACCAGTTAATATGAAAACTTCAATACAAGCGAAAAAATTTTGTTTCTATTTAAAAAAATTATTAATTTTTATGTTTAAAACTACAAGTTAATAGTAAAAACAATGAATTTCATTTTCAATAAAACAGGAATACGTACAAGAATGCTGTGATACCGTTGCCGTGATAACTACATAATACACAGTTTATTTCACAAATAAAGAAATCAAGTTTATTTCAAGGCTAAAGATATTTTCTAATCATTCAAACGTAAATGTTATACAGCATTAAATTGCAATGTTCTAAGCTATATTTCTTGTTTAGTGTCATCAAACCTGAAAAAAAATAATAAATAGTTCACATAGATAACGTTGTAGAGAAGTTAGTACACTTGGCACAATCTTTACATATTAAAAAGCAGATATCTCTGAAGTGAACCATTGCCTTTTCAAAGTAAAAGGCTTGATTACGAATTGCATTTTAAACACGAATACGTCGATTATTGATACGAAAATGTTGTAATACCGTTGCCGTGATAACTACATATTGCACAAATTTTCAGTACACAAGCAATAAATAGGCAGAAAGGTCAAGAATCGAGTTAAATGGGAAGACATTAATATGATTATTCGATCCAAACAGATTCTGTTATCGGCTACATATAGCGCGTTTATACCACACGAAAAAACATGAAATATTTATATCTCTACGAAAAAAGAACAGTACAAATTTTTGATTTACCGTGAATCCACATTTTGCACAATGATTTTACCATTTTAATAGCATAGTAAGGGTAACACGAAAAGTTATGTTATTTCTCCAACACATAAAAGGAATAACACTCGCCATTTCGTTAAAAGATACGCTAATTTACTTTTTCAGCTTAGAGAAAAGACTGCAATTGCAGTAAATGCGCTATAGACGCCAAAAGCAGAGTGTTTGCGCATAATTCTAGACATGTTCACGTTTGTCTGTGACCGGCCAGCTGCTAGTGAATTTACGCCGAATTCTACCCTGACGAAACTATGATATATTTACGTGATGTCATTGTGCTTTTAAATAAAGAAATCTTTATCTACATCATATTTAATTCTACCATTATTAACAACATGTTTGACTGATGGACAAAATCAGTTTTGTGAAATTATGAAGCTCATTTATCAAAACATTATTATATATATATATATATATATATATATATATATATATATATATATATATATATATATATATATATATATATATATATATATATATATATAATATTTTTTATATTGAAACACACAAAATGTGTAATTTCTTCTAATTTTCTTTATATTTACATAGTTTCATAGTTTTTTACAGAATATTGAAAATTATTAACAAATAAAATTAGTGTATATTACTTTAGCATTTATTATTAATTTAGTCAAATTGAATTACATCATTGCTTGTAACATTAATATACTTTGAAAATAAATATTATCGATAATTCGTTTACTTTGAACTATGTAACCAAAAATACCCATGCAACCACACACGTCTATTGGACGTCTTTTAAAGATCCATAGAGTCCAAAAGACGTCCTGGATACCTTTTGGATGTCATAAAGACGTCCATGGTTAGATGTGAACTGGATGGTCTTCTATCGACGTCGGATTGACATCCACGATGGATGAGTTTTGGATTATTAGCATTTGGATCTGTAATAGACGTAATTTATATGTCCATGATAGATGTAATTTGGACGTCCATGGTGGACGTACTTAAGACATTCATAAAGGATGTTATCCTGACATGTATTAAAAGTAGGTAATTAACTGCAATTGTAATTATTTATGTTTATTCCTTCCATAATTTTAAATTATCGTTTGCCTCACAGTCTACAGTCGTTTATTGCTACGTTAAGAAGTGTTTAACGAAGTAAGTTAAAAAATAATTGCTTTTCTTTTTAAATAACTTATTTTTATTCCAAAGAAGTCATAAAAGAAATAAGGTTTAAAAACTGAGTAGTTTTATCTAAGTGTAGAAAACCATGTTTAAAGTGTATTTTTACTTTAAAAAATTACATTTGTAACTATTTTAAATTAACGTTAAAAGGTAAATATTGCTTTTATTTATAAATTGTGCTTGATAGCAGAATGTAATAATTTTTTTGTCTTTAACTTTTAAAATTATTTTTAGGCTAAAAATGCAAACATTGCGATTAGGGTGAAAATTGCTGGATGAAAATACCACAAAGTAATTTTCTTTAGTAAAAACCATTTTTCTCTCCAAAATTGCTTAAATTTATTATTATTTTGTCATACAAAGACTTATGTATTTATATCTTGATTTCAACAAGATAAAAATTAATCAATATTAGGATTTGATTCAAAGATTTAATGTTAAATTAAAATACTTTTTACTGTTGAATTAAAAAATCTGAGTGTTTTTTTTTTTTTTTTGAATATCAAATTTTAAATCAATAATTCAAGATTTTGCTACTTAGCTAGAAAAAATTATATTACCCAATTATTTTAATGCATGCTGGACTAATATTTCAAATGAAGAGCTATTAAAATGTATACTTGAAAATTAATTTTTGTATTTTGTAGTTAAATGGAAGATATGTTTATTTCCCATACCAGATTTGGAATTCTTACTTTTCTGGAGAACTTCTCTTGTTGTCTACTAAAGGTTCTAGAATTTGAAGTAAGCATTTTTTTTATTTTAAGGAAAAATGATGTTTAAGATTATGTAAAATCATTTAGTATGAAATGTTTATATCTTCAGTGATTAAGCATTTAGAATGTGACTGTGTGTGATCTGTGAATGTGATTTTCTATAATATTTTCTGTACACTTAATTTGGTAGCAAAATTTCCTACTTCCATAATGCTTGTGATGTTGAACATTTTTTATATTCTTATTTTGTATTATTTTGTTTAATACTCTTACAAAAACTATCTGATCATAATATCTTCAAAATAAATTATTTTTTTAATCACACTTTAAATATCTAAGTAAATTAATACAAGAATGCTCACATTTTCAGGAAAAAAATCATAAATTATAATAGCAAATGAAACTCTTAATACATTGATTGCATTTTCACTAAAGTTATTTTTAAGTCAATATAGTTAAAACCTTTTTGTATGAGAAGAATTTAGTTTATTGTAAAAAATGAAATTAGTAACTAACTGGAATTTCTGAAATTCAAACCATTTGCTTGCATGTGTATGCCCTGAAAGGAAGTTAAGAAGCATGCTCTCAATGAAATTAAAAAGCAAAATGATTACGTAAACAGAACAATGTTTCTGGAATGAATATTATATGTGTACTTCCATTCAAATTCTGTTGATTAATTTGATTTAATAAATTATTCTCTGATTTATATTTAAACAGAAATATCAATATTCTTCTATTTTTAATTGTATTCCTTTAAAGCTATTTTGTTGTAGTTCACTTTTCTACAGACTTCAAAGACTTTACTGGCAAAAATAAACAGAATGGCATCTACGTTTCACACAATAACCTGATTTTTAGTTCTATTAAATATGTCTTCTTTATTAATCTAATTTGAATATTATTAAAAAAGATGTACACATTTGATCACAGTAAACATCATTTATTTATTGAATATTGATTGGAAATTCATTTTTTCTATAGTGTTTCATATTCTGCTCTGCTTTGCATGAAAAATTGCTTATGATGGGCTGAACCTAGTTTCAAATAAATTGAATAAATAATTTGTTTTATAAATAGTTATCTTTTTATATTTAAGATTTAAAATTTCTTTTATTATGCTTTAATTATTTTGGTTGATAAAGTTGAATTGTATTTTTAAGAGATAAAATGTACATCATTTATAAATTCTAAATTTTGTTTTCCTTTTCAGTTAAATGAGAATTACAAATTTATATACCTGAGGATGAGATTAAATTTAAAATAAGCAAATTAAAAAAAAATTTAATTTTTCTATATTATTTATGCTTATTTGAACTAATGTAGAGCAAAAGAAAATAAATCCTTTAATGGATTAAAAATATGGCAATTTGTTTCTACTGAGTGCAAATTGTAAATAAATATATCATGTATTAAATTTTATTAAGAGTTTACTGTTGTAAAAATGTTTAATCAAAATATTTAATATATTCCTTAGTAAATAACATTTCTGTTTATGTTTAGCAGTAATATGTAAATTCAATTCTATATTTTATTATTTAAGTTCTGTTCTTTTAATGGTAATGTTAAATTTTACCTATTAATCTAACTCTTGTTTTGCTAATTTGAAAATTCATTACAAATTTTAAATATTTTGTAATTTCAGTTATTTAATCAATTCCAAAGGGTAAAAGATTAAATAGTATATTTTTTCCAGAAATTAGTCCCTTAGGTTTAGCATATATGTAATGAAAAAGATAAACATTTCTAAAATTGGTATTATGATATTTGACGTGCCATGTATCTAAACTGGACCAAAATGAGGCGTCTACTGGATTAGAGTACATCCACCTGATGTCATATTGACGTCTATTGGAAGAAATTGTGTTGTATTACGCTGTTACTATATTATAGTTGATTTGATTTTGTATTGTTTAAATAATTATTTATATATATATATATATGCTTTATTAAATGTATAGGAATATATATTAGATTTATTTTTCTAAAACTTATGTGAATTTTATGCTGTAAATAATAATTATTATTATGACTACATAATGTATAGATGCTGCCAAAATTAATACAGTAATTTCAAATTTAAATTATAAAATGTTTTAATTATAAAATATTTATATTTTTATTTGTTTTGTTTCAGTGCCACTTTTTAAGCTTGTCTGGGGGAACTTCTTCCGGGAATTGCACCATAAGCATCATTAAAAAAATTGATGGCAAATAAACTTGCACCTGAGTTCAGTTATTTTGGTGCTAGGGATAAGAAATCCTTTAATGGACTGAATATGAAGCAGTTAGTTTTAGGTAAGTGCAATGTTTGAATAAGCATGTCATTGAAAGTTTTCTTTTGTAGAAATGATGAAAAAAAACACTCTTCTCATAAAAAAATTTTTTAATGAAATATATTTATGTAAGCGCTAATATATAAATTCAATTCTCTGTTTGATTACTTAAGCACTGTTTTCATTATAAAAGTAATGTTCAATTCTATCTGATAATTTGAAGGTGTTTGTAACATACTTTAAACATTTTATAATTTTAATTATTTAATCAAACACAAAGGTTACCATATTTACAAAGCTGATATTTCTCAGAAATTGAATTACTAAATATATATTTAAAACATTTACTGAATTAAAATAAAAATATTTCTAACTATGTTTTTATAAAGTTACTTAATGTCTTAAATTAGTGAAGGAAATTTTTGATATTTTTCTGATTAATTTACGCTGTTTTTTAATAATGAGATTTACATCCAATCAGTTTAATGTATTAATCAGATTGATAAGAAATAAATTAAATATTGATGAAAATTGTCTTCTGGATTTTTACTATTTTGTCTGAGGTTATTCATCTGAAAATGTTAATTGTTACTGCTAATTATTTTAAATGTACTTTATTTTCAGATGCTGTGTGGTGAACTCCACAGTATTCAAAGACAACAGATGGTGAAATAGAATTTATCAATGAAAGAATCAAACATTTCAGTTAATTAATATTTATGTATAATGTAAATAATCAGAATAAAAATTGTGTGCATTAAAAATAAATTCTATTAGTTTGTTATATTTTTCTTGAATTAATTAAGATTTACACTCTTGCTAGAATGTTTTCTTAAACAAATTTTAACATTTACAAAGGAAAATAATTCAGCTTTTAAACAATGAAATAAGTAATTTTCAGAATTTTTGTCATAATAATTTGGAATATTGAATTGAGTGGAAAACTTTAATTAAATAAAAGTTTCTCTTTTATCTTTTACAAAAAAAGACATTGTTGAAATAATATCTAATTAGTTAAAATATTTGGCTGAGAAATAATTCTTATAAGTTTCTCTTACTACAAAATTAATTAAAAAAATAAAGTATGAACAATAATTTGTCTGACATTAAAATAAAAAAAATTACACTCTACAAATAAAAATATCCTTGACTATTTTATTACTCTCTAGTTATAATAGTAATTCATTAATTTATGCATTCACTGGAAACTTCTTAGAAGTAATTTTTAACTTTTTCAAAGAAAAAAATAGTTTTATTTTAAACAATAAGAAACTAAATTTTCAAAATGTTAACTATAAAATAATGAGCATAAAAATAATACTAATTTATCAATTGTGAGAATTGTATTACATTAACTAAACTTGAACAGTAAATCTGTCAAAAATCTAGGATATTTGACTGAAAATTAAGAAAAATGTGATGCTAAAGCAATTTCATAAGTAACAAGCTAATTAAAAATAATCTTCTCTTCGTCTAGTGGACAAAAATATATGAGCCACTAAGATAGATGAGGGATTATTTCAAAATCTACGCACATCTACAATACATCCATAAAACTACCTAGTATAGAGCAGTGCGTATGAATACATCCAAATTTCGTCCATGAGCCATCCACTTGCAACGTCTCGTAGACGTATAGTGGACGTAAAATAGCTGGATATTTGACGTGCCATGGATCTAAACTGGACCAAAAAGAGACGTCTACTGGATTAGAGTACATCCCGTTGAGGATGTCATATCGACGTCTACTGGATGAAATTGTGTTGTTTGGGTAAATAGTAACATTCATCCCAAGATAAACCAAATAATGCACTAATCATGGGTGTCAAGTTTTCCCCAATATTGGGCGTGCCAAGGTTGGTCCTACCATGGAAGGCAAGAATTCACCAATTTAGGAAATGCTAAGATAAGACAATATTGAACCAATATAGGATGCTAAGTTTTTTCCATTTTCCCGTGATAAGCCATTATTGGTCCAAGGAAGGTACTCAAGTTACTACCAATCTTTGGCATGCCAAGATTTTGCCAAAATATATCATTGCAATCATATTTATATGTATCTCTACATGTTAGAGATAAATCCAATACGGCTGCCTATTTTCCAAATCATTAGTTGCATTTTCGTTTATCAAGAATTTTCTTACTAACTGAGATTAGTGTTCCAGAATTCCAATCATTTTGGAACTTCAATTCTTGAAGTTTAATCACGACCATTTTATTAATTTATCGAGAAGTTTTAAATAAGTCGCTGAGTTGGTAAGTTTGATATTTCCTATATTTGTGATAAAAAAATTGGCAACCATGGAAATTTTTTATTTATTTGAAATTTCAGTTATAATTGAATTCAAAATATTTCATATCTTTATATTTAAACACAGAATATTTTTTTCACATGTAATGTTTTGCATATTATTAACCATGAAACCACCACAAAGCCCAAAATCCGATGTTATTGTTACACATAAAGTGACATTGATAAATTAGCTGTACAAGGTTTCTAAATTTACTTATCTAAATTTCTAAATTTATTACTTATCTAAATTTATTTCTTCACAAATAAATTTCCTATAAATGTATTTGCAGAATATTATTTCACACAAAAGAACAATTATTTCTATTTATTTGGCTTCATAGCACTTCGGAGATGCCCCAGGGATTCAGTTTTATTTATGTTTTATCTTCTACGATCTAATTATTATGTACAGTCGGTCTAAAATTTGTGTGTACACCGGTACCCTTTCGAATTTTGTTCATTTCGGAAAAAGCGGACCATTGACAAGAATAAAATGAGTTTACGCGGCATTCCAATTAAATCTGAACGAGTTTTTCTAAATTTGGGATACTAAATTAGGGAACGGCAAACAATTGCAGATCATGAAATCAAGATATCGCGTATTTGGAAAAAATTTCAATAGCATTGCCTACGTCCTATCAAATTAAAATCCGCTCCTCATTTGACCAGATGTTCCTTCACCTTGTTTGGAAAAGATGAAGTATAAAATATGTTTCATGTTGCATGTTTCCAAATTTCAATCTTTGGGTTTAAGAAGAGTCCGTATCTCGTTCGAGCTTCAGTTTCAGGACCACCACACCGGAGAAAGAACCACAGTTTTCTCTGGGTTTTCCAATAAACTCATCATTATCAATGGCGCGACATTCCTGTGGGGACCCTGGTCTTCTCAAGGAGGCGACACCAGTCCCTTCTTCTGAGTGCGACACCTTTCCAGTTTCTGACGTTGATTGACTCGAAGTCCTTCTGGAGGCAGTCACTCCACCTCAGTCTTGGTCTTCCTCTTCTTCTGACACCCGAAGGCTTTGCCAAAAAGATTTTCTTTGTAGTGCGGGTGTCATTCATCCTCATAATATGCCCGGCCCATTTCATCCGTTGGATTTTTTGGAATTTCAGGATGTCCGGTTCTCCGAACAGCCGGCATAATTTAGAGTTGGTTCTTCTTCTCCAGGCTCCACGGTCGTAAATGCCGCCAAAGATGGAGAACAGAATCTTCCTTTCGAAAGTTGTGAGTGTCTTTTCATCGGTCTGGGACAGTTTCCAATAAACTAAGTTCTCACAAATCTTGTCTATCGAATAGTCGCACTGCAATCGTTTTACTTTATTCACAGAGCAGGTTTTGTATAATAAAGAGGAAGATATCCGACGGCAAAGGAAATAAACAATGGATACGATTTGCATGAACATGGACATGAACGGCTTCGTTCATGAAGGGAATTTCTTCTGTCGAGAACTGAACAAAATCGAAGCTACCAACGAAAATCAAGAGCCATAAGGATTTCGATTTGAGATTTGTTAAATTTATCTTAGTCCGAAAGATTGGCGTACCGCAAAGTATAGCAGCAAATGGTTTCACAGACTGAGATTTGTAACCAGTTTCAAAGAACGGGACGTGACATCTTTAAACAAGTTCGATTGGTTGGTTGGTTGGTTGGGTTTTTTGGCGCAAGATAAAAAAATGGACATGCTTAAACAACATCGAAGACATCGTGAAATCGTTTTACAACCGAACGAAAAACACTAATAATGATGTCGTGGCTTACAAAGGCGGTCTATATGAAAAGCAATTATTGGACTCTTTAAATATTTCAAATACTTAATATTTAAATATTGCTTTATACATTCACGGTTGCCCGAAATTCAACGCATTGGTGAATCAAGAAGACCATAGAAAATGACAATGCGATTGGCACACAGAGATCTTGGAATCAGAAGAGCATCATTGTCATTGTGAGATGGCGAAAGTCTTCGTTTTCAACAGGCTCGCTCAATACGAACTGATTTCTAAAATCTACTTAGAAGTTTTCTAAAAAAAGTCAGGGCACACTTTATAAAGAAAGTTGGATCGAATTTCCTATATTAATAATTCTTGATATTCTTTAAATTCTATAATTGTTCTGTGGCTTATATAACTTCTTTAATAATAATTCTTTGAGAGCATAACTTTTACTCACATATTAGGTAACATTAATGTGTCACATATTTAATCTTTTGCTACATAGTGCTTTTTTAGAATATAATGCAATGATATTTTATACACTACCAATTGAGAATAAATTTAAATAAGAGGTTTTATATTGATTTATTTGTTCAATGTTATCTGATCAAATATATTTAATATATATATATATAAATAATTTTATTCTTGTAGGGTATTTAGTGTTATTTTGCAATAAAGATATTTTTAAAGACTACAATTTCTTGATTAATTAAAAAGTATAAGTTCAATTTAGAAACTATTATAAAATGTTGTTCATGATATTGATATAATATCTATTATTTTTATTTATTTAATATCTATTTAACAGAATTTTTTTTATTTTCTAATATGCTTTGATAACTTGAGTGAAATTCATCTTGTATCTCTACCTGATAAATTTCTCATGCCATGAAAAAATTAAAGGGAAAATTATAAATGTCAATATTTAAAATGTTTTTTAGTAGTCGATAGAAATATTTTAAATGAGATTAAAATCTTTGCACATGGAGAAAAAATATTTTTTAAACTGAAGCAAACTTATTATGACAAGTCTAGAAAAATTAAAAGAATTATGTTTAAATATTAATTAAAAAATGAAATATTTAAATTTAAATATTTAAAGGAAAGATAATATGCAGTATTATTATTCATATAAATATGAAATTAAATATATTTTGTATTTAAATGAAAAATAAAAAATGAATTAATTTCTTGTCATAAAAATTTAATCTGCAGGCTTTCTGTGCCCTTTAAGAAAATAAAAATATTGGAACTGTGACTTTTCAAATAATAAAACAATATATATTGCTAACAATTCAATAGCAGCATTCTGTATTTCTGATCATGATGGGGAAAAAACTTTAAAACTAATTTTTTTGTATCAAAAAATATAAGGCTACTGAAAATTATTTCATAAAGGAAAGGGGATAGCGAGTCATAAGTACCGTTTCACCACATAGTGTGTTGCCTTATAATAAAAGAACATATGTTCCCGTAGAACAGCTAAAAAATTTTTAGTTTCCATATGAAAATGAAAGAATGGAAAATTCGGGATCTGAATGCACCACCTACCACCTAGTCCAACAATGGGATGCAGACCAGCTGCACCAGAGTTAGCCAGGTCCCATATGCTCATAGTACATCCCTCAGATGGCCTCCACTCTTAACGAGTCATCCAGTAGATGTACCGATCGCTTGATCCATTAAGCCGATTGATGTGCTGAGGACCACAACACACCTCCCGTTTACCTGAAGCAGAGGCCAAAGTAATGTATTGGTCTCTATGAGCCTCAATTACCAGGACCTCCTTTTCAGGGACACGGGTCTCCACGCACAGCAAACACGTGGGTGATTTAGTCTCTAAGAGGAGCTAATAGCAACAGAGTGGCGAAAGCTACTCAAGGGGAGCTCTCAACCTCTTGCGAGGCAATCACGATGACGGAGAAAATAAAATAAAAGCAGAAGAGTAGAGAAGAGGAAAAAAGATAGACGAGGACAGATCATGGGGTACCTCGGGATTGTGACATACGTGTTTTCCGAAAAAAAAAAAAACACTGAGGAGGATTTTATACAGGACGTCCACAATGCACGTTGATTTGTTTTTAGATTCGTGGCTATCAAGTTTTTGGGCAGAAAGTTTTGGAAAACTACTAAAACATTGGCAGAAAATCGTATATTTGGATAGTGAGTATTAGCCATACTAAAGGTACATTTTTGTTTTTATCTAATTTTATTAAAAATTTTTAGTGGATTTTGGGCAGAACTTTAATTTATAGTGCCATAATGAGTATGGGACAACATATTTGATTGATTTATCCTACACAATAAGGTTTGATCAATACCCCAAGAAGTGTTGGAAAGAGTTTATTGTGGGCTAAGATATTTCACGTTTCTTTCGCAAATTTTATATATGAAGCAAGAAAATAAGTCTGATCAAAGAGTTGCCCATGGTATAATACCTCATTAAAAACAGGAATAGAAACATTATGGAGACGTATATTGGGATCAGGAGGAGACCTCGTTTTCTACAAAAGTGGATGTAACTGATTTCAGTAAGAGAAGTAAAATTCTTCACACCAACAAATATAAATTACATTTGATTGTAATTGCCGTTCCATTTATGGTAAATCTGAACTTTGATAAAAAAAAAATCTGTAAGTCATCAACATAAAGCGTACTTCTAACATAAGGAGGTAATACAGTTAAAATCTGGTGGTGGGACTAATCCCCATCTGGTTTAGTGGAACTAGACCAGATCCAGGAGATCATAGATAACCAAAAATTCCTAAAGCAGATGAGGACTTTTCACAGCCTCTTCACGAGAAAACCCCAAGCACTTCAAGATGTGTTGTTCAAGATTTAACTCATGAGTCATGAGTTAAAATCTTGGAAATATAAGCGATTAAAAGTGTAAAGCTAAGAGATATGCTTGTTATTTTCATAATAATAAACGAGATGATCATCAATCATGCCATCCATGGTTTTACAAAGGCAACTCGTTAAGGCTATTGGCCGATAATTTAAAAGGTCTTTGGGATCTTTTCCTGGTTTTAAGATGGGAATAACAATAGCTGTCTGCCACTTGAAGGTAAAATATTTTGCCTCCAAATTATATTTAAGAGATCCAGAATATTAGAAAGGCTTCACGGGTCTCAGATGTCGAAGCAACTGATAGGAAATTCCGTCTGAACATGGGCTAGAATTAGAATTATTGATCCAAGATATAAATTTTTGAGGTTAATATTTTTAAAAATCGCGATAGCAGCGTAAGTGTTCATAATTTTTAATATTGATATTTGTCCGCTCAGCACGATTTTTATGTTTTTGGAAAAAAGGAACATAAGAACCAATGTCACACTAGAAAAGGCTTCACTAATTTTATCAACATCTTTATCAGAATAATAAACAGCGGTGTTAATAGCCAAGATAGTAAAAGAGAATTTTTGATATAAGAAATTATTGCCGTCACCTATTTCCAAACTAACTTGCTTGGCGTACGGGAAGTCATAGATAAATTATAGAATATCTAGAACAGTCCTTTTGACTATGATGACGAATCTTACAAGCAACAGCCTTTTTTTAAACAAAAACCAATTAAAATGTTAGTAGTGTTCGAAAACACTCCAGCCACAATTCAACAGCCACAGGTTTTTAAATTTAAATCTTCAAAGGTGGGTTCCCATTGACTCTTCATATCCACCTGTAAAGCGTTGTCCGTAGAGGCTGAAGCTGTTTTTTACATCCCTCGGAGGAGGATATCTCGCTCGAGGAGTTGTCAGATGATGTGTCTTCCAGCTCCGAGAAAGGAGCTTTTCAAATTAAACATAAACTTCCTTTGTTTCTTGGAACTGCCAGGGTACTTGAGGCCCCCAGAGGCCAAAACATTACTTTGGCCTCTGCCTCATAGATCATGAAACTTGCAGGTCGGAAACAAATTACATACTATTTTTTCATTCCTCCCCTTATGATAAGTTTTACCGTTACGAAATGTAAATGTCCGTTTGACTCGATTTTGTATCGGACACACATTTCACACACAGACATTTGTTCTTAAGCAAATTAAATGTATAGTGTGAAACGTTTGATGAAACATACACAATATATTATATTTTAATTTCATGTCCTGATTTTAATAGCCAACGCTTACAATTTTTAAAACAGATATTTTAACATTATATGATTTATTAGGAGAATCAAAAATTAGAAATCTATTTTTGCCTTTTTAAAGGCAATAGATTTTTCCAATTTATTTAAATTATATATTTTACATTTTAAATGATATCTTTATTAATTATTTATGTATTTTTAAAATTAAAATTTGGATTTTTAATTATATACACAGTTTGAGTTTCATTTTGATTTTAATGTTGCTTTGTTTTCTACATTTTAATAGTGAATAAAGATAGATTGTTTTTTAAAACCAAAGTTTTGACGCAGCTTGTCCTTTTTGGAACTTGCGGCAGAAAACCCATCGAACCAACCGCACTTCATCCCTCCTGAGTTTAAATACAGTTAATGAACATCTGCCTTTGAACCTAAGACGAGATAGCTGTCTCAACTATTGTGCTAAATTTGTCTCTGACTCTCATCATTCATTACGTTCCATAAGGATGACACCTGCACTTATATGGCTGTATGGGGCTCATTCCAACAACATCCCAATTTTTCTCACTCAAACAGAATATACTCTATTAATGTCTAACCTATGTGATATCCGTTTCGACAAAGTGGACTTTTTATTACATTCTCCTTTGTGATGCTCTTGAAAATATAGTTGAATAAATATAGTTAACTAATATTTCTTTTTATCTTTCATTTATTTATTTTTCATAAGTTTTATTAATTTAATCATTTATTTTTATTTATTTTTAATTTCACTTTTTTTAAGTATTATATCTCTATTATTTTAGAATTTCTAATCAACAGAAACAATACTAATACGACAAGTAGTGATTTTAATTGGACAATTCCTTGAACTTTTTGATAGCCCTATCAATTATTGGTCTCAAATAATTTTATACACTAAAAAATCAGCCATATTCTAAATTTTTATAGTAAGTTTTTTATAATTTTATATTTATTTGATTTTTATTTAACTATTTTTTTCTTATTTATTTTGTACACTTAATTTTATTTAATGCTCAGCATAACATGACCCCTCAATGTAGTCTGTTCCAAGAGAATATAACCATAATAGTCTTAACCTAAGAGTTGCGTATGGATTGAAATAACAAATATGATTCCTGGGTCACTCAATCTCATATGAAATTATTATTTTTATTATTACTTAGCAAAGTTAATAATTAATAAATATTTCTGATGTACAGCACAGTCTTGTCAAGGGTATATGATCAATCCAAGTTTTTTGCTTAAATTTTACAATATTTACCATTATATTCAACAGTTGTGGAAGAAATCATTTATTCATTCTGTAACTATGGAACATAATGATAATATCAAGATTCAACAGTTGCTAGTTTAAGGCGAGCTCCTAAAAAATTATTGAACTATACGAAATACTGGATACTAATTAAACGATTTCTTCCACTATCTCCTAGGCAAGTTACAACGATGTACAGAAATACATCTTACGGTGCAGATATTTGATTGCTAATTCATAGATCAATAAAAAATTATTACCAATTGCTATCAAAAAAGAATTTTTTCAGCTCCTCGAAAATATATCACATTTCTTTCCATCTGAAAGAACAGGGACAAAAAAGATAGAAAAAGATGTTAAAAATAGACAGAAACTGGCTCTCCAACCTATGCAAGCTAGGTTGCTCAAATCACAAATGTTCTACAGCAACAGTTAACACCAATTATCGCACCAGCATCTGAATAAGAAAGGTCATTGATTCCAATGACAAAGAATGTACCAACCAAATCCCAAACAGTATTATATAAACTGTGACAGAAAGAAGGCTTTAATATGGAGCAGCCATTTGGGGAACTCAATTCTCTGCTAAGTTATCCCTAAAGCTCAATTCTATACAGTGAAAATTTCTCCTCAACATCACAGGAGCATTTCGGACTACTCCAACATCAGCACTCCAAATAATAATGGGGATCCCGCCATTTTACCTTACAATAGATGAAGAAGCAAACTTTATTCGCCTTACACGTAGCCAAATTCCTTGCCTCGATCCTCTTCTCCCATCATTGTCAGACATAAAAGTCAAAATGAAGGTAGATTAAATCCATCCAGGAATCTTTCATCTGGAGCCACAAATTTCAATTGATGAAAAAACTCACATTCCAAACTTTGAAGAAGGCAAGATCAGCATCTTCACCGATGTAACCGAAACAGGAAATTACGTAAGAGCAGTAGTAGTCTCCTTTGACAGAGATGGTTGTGAAGCAATATGGCAAGCCAAGCTTAGCTGCGGAAAATCAGGTATATCAATCAGAAATTCTTGCTTTAAAAGAGGCCATTAAACAAGGAATGCAATATCAACCCCCCTTGACTATTTAGTCTAACAGCCAAGCGTGTATTAAATCAGTTCTAAACCTTACCTGCAAAAGCCCTTTAGTGCGATCCATTCTAAATGATATTCTCTTTTTTTCCTCACATCGCAATCAATTGGATCAAAGCTCATGTGGGAACAACAGGCAACGAAAAAGCAGACCAAGCAGCTAAAAATGCCATCATTTCTGACCACCCAACCACAATTATACCCCTACCGCTATGCTCAATAAAAGCTACCTTCATAAACTGGGTATTGAAGAATTGGCATGAAAGCTGGAACAGTAATGAAGGCCGCTCTATCTTTGGTTTAGAACCCAATGTTTCAATGCATCCCTACATTGATCCAGAAATGAAATACTTTTCTTGTCTAGCCATGAGCCCTTCCACACTTATTTTAAATTTTCTAAAATAGCTTTAACCTACTACTGCACATTTGGAGACTAAGGAAACCCTATTCACCACTTGACAACTTGCCCATTTACAGCATCCTGGCATTTGGCGGCTCCAGCAGATCAATGGGAAATAATTTTTAAGAAGAAAGTCATGGAAAATCGACATTACAGGCAAAAGTTCAACAGGCTAATGAACTTTTTAATTGACCATGAACAACTCTCTACATGGTTGAAAACAACTTACTGACCTGTTATTTTTATCCCTCATAACTGATGTAAATATTTTAATTTGTTTTATCTAAATTGTATACCATTTTGTTTATTTTTGTCTAGAAAAGCTTATGAGCCCCTTATTGTAATTATAAAATAATATCAAGTAAATTATCCTGCGATCTTTACCTAAACTGGTAAAGCTCATCTCCAGGGTTGTCTGCTGGCGTATAACGTAAAACATTCACCTTGTTATGACTCACAGATTAAAATTATCAATCTATTTGCTCGTTATAGAAAATCGGATCACAACTGTTTTTTTCAACAGCTTTTTTCATCACATTGCTGAAAATTTAGCACTGAATCACTGGTTTTCACTGATGAATCAAAATCTGCAAAACATGTTGGTTCTGCTATAGTTATTAAAAACAAAGGTTTTAGCTGCAGTCTCTATTCGTCCTGTTCCATCATCTCTGTTTACACAATATCTATTTTTTAAGCTCTTCACAAACGGTGAATATCAGAGATACTTTTAAATATTATGTGTACATTGACAATCTTAGTGTGTTTGAAGCTTTCGTAGTTTCGAATCATCATCCCGTTGTGTCTAAAATTTTCCGAGCATTTGGATTCCCTTGCTGGTGAGGGATATAACATTATTTTCTGTTGTATCATAAGTCGAGTAGGTGTCGATGGCAGTCAGAGGGCTGATGGAGTTGCTAAATATGCATGCGATTCATCTCTTCTATCCATTCCTTTATTAGATCTGAGAAGGTATGTAAAAAAGTTTATGCAACATCTTAGGCAGCAATAATGGAACTTGCAGGTCAGTAATAAATTGTATGTCATATTTCCATACATCATCTCATTAACAGTTTTACATGAATGAAGTGTTGATGTTCGTTTGACTCGCCTTCCTATCGGACACAAATATCTGTAAGTTTCACACACAGACATTTGTTCTTAAGCGAATTAAATCAATGGTGTGAGACGTGAGATGAAACTTGTAATGCACATCATATTTTAATCTCATGACATTATTTTAATCACTTATATTTACATTTTTATAAACTGACTTTTTTTATTTTGTTAGTTTTATTGAGGGATCTACGCCGTAGAAACCTATTTGTCTTTTTTAAGAGTAGTATGTTTCTTAGATTTTATTAATAATTTTTTTGGTAATTATATATTTATTTTATATACATATATATAACTTTTATTTATCTGATATACAATTATTTTTGTTTTTTTAATGTTACATTAAGTTTTGATTAAAATTGTTATTACAGCATGAAATCATAGTTTTGGCACACGTTTTTCTATTTTGGACTTTGCGGTACAAAACCCAACTAACCAGCTGATCATAATGATTTTGATTAAACTCATTGAGCTGTTAATAATAAATATGCCGACAACTTTTAAAAACAGTACACTCTTTCTCTCATTCAGTAATTTTTAACTTAGAACAACACTTTTCGTAGTCGACATTAATCATTTATTTTTTAGTTTTCTTTAATATTGATATTTGTTTCACTAATGCTGTTGATTTTGTTGTTTTCTGTTTTTCCTGATCTTTGTGTGGATGGTTTTCTTCTCAAATTAAAATTTGCTTATTGCTTAGAGAAAGTTGTCGATATGTGACAGAGTTGTTGCAATATTCTAATAATTTTCTTACTATCTTAAGTGTGTTTTGAAGTGTCTTTTTCCAAGAATATGCAATCTGCAAATGCTAAGCATATATTTAACTTTTATCACTACCAGATGAGTTACTTTTAAGCTGAAGTACAAATACCAAATTTTAATCTGGTTTTAATTTTTAGATTAAAAAAGACATTACGCAAAATGAAGGGCATCGATCATACCGCAAAATGAAGTTTAGAACCTAAGCATTTTATTACCTTATAATTACAACTCTAGAGACAGGAGTGAAATAGAATTTTTTATTTGCACATATAAGACACATATATATAAGAGAATACAAAAATCAATATTAGGCATTCAAAAGGAATTTTAATGAAAGAGTGTAATAATATTCCTTCAATTGTATAATATTAATGTAATAACTTACTATTGTAATAATATCTAATTTGAATTGTTTGATAATGTGTCTTGCATGAGTGTTGCATTGTAGTTAAATCTCATTTGTCAATAACTTCCTGCCTAAAAACCATAATACTAAAATATGTATATTCTTATGAAATATGTAAGTATGGAAAAAATCTTGCTAAAATACACTAATATTTATAGAAAAAATTATCTTTCAAGTTTTAATTTATCTGTTAAGTTTTTACATCAATCCATATATATATTTATCATGAAGCTCTATTTTTCTGAAGATCAACTTGAAAAAGATGATATTTAATTAATCTGCCAAAGGTTTGTTTTAAAGGAGATTTGAATATGAGATCATAAATTTGTCATCACATTAAAAAGCATACACGTTCATGTTTACCTACATGAACTTCATACTGTGTTTTCTCAATTACAAGTGACAAATAAAAATAATACATATTTTCTTCATACTAAGCAATGATACAGTGTCTCAAATAAGAAAGTGTATTATATTTAAATATTTGTGTATCTCAGGAACCAGGTTTGTGTGTTAAAGACCTAATATATACTTCTACACTAAATTTACAATTATGTAGTTTAATTCTTTTAAGATTAGTGTGATCGTAAGCTAAGTCCATAAAAAACGCATATTCTTATTTTCAATTATGATAAATGTAAAATATCAATTGCATAAGTTTTAACCTAACTATCCAATTTCCCGCGCTTAGATTTTTGAATATTATTTTTTAAATGTAAGTAGGTTATTTTCTAATTGATAATAATATGTTTTAAATAATCGAAAATTCAACAATAAATTAAGATTATTTAATTGTAAAATAAAATGTGTACAGATTATAAAATACAAAGCAGTTCTTATATTCCTGTTCTCATAACATTTTGGATTTAAAATCCCATTGCACAGCTATCTGCCCTTGGGTCTGCGCCGGTCCACCAAACTTTATTTCCGTCCCGAGACAAACTTCTGTCGAAAAGAGTTGATCTAGTTATTACATGACCTTTTCCAAAAATCCCTCTTTTAGCGTCTCCATAAACCCTGCAAATGTGGCCTTTATGCTCCAATAAAGGAACCACTTTAGAGTCTATACCACTTTCTAGGCACAAAACATTTAAGGAATTTCTAAACATGTGAATAAAGTGAAAAATAAGTATTACATATATCGTTAGTTAAATTTAAGCAGAAGCAAAGTGGTTGGTGGATAAACTTACTGATAAGTGACGTTTGGTCTTGGATCGCCCACAAAAAACCTTGGTTGATTCAATGCGATTTGTGGATCCATTCCAAAAATTACCATATTTAGTAGGATCTTAGGAGAATAGAATTTCGATTTAATTTTTATATCTTTATAAAATTAATTTCTTATAATGAAACACATAATATGTATATAGTCACCAAACAGAAGATGACTGAAATAATTTTATTAAGCTGAATATTTACTTAGTATTACTTATTGTATTTTGTAAAGTATTATACTTATGTAAAGTATTACTTTTACATTACAATTGTGTAAAGTATTTACTTATTACATTACAATTTATATTTTACAATTATTTGTGTTTCACAATAAATTAAATATACTTTTTATTTATCCTTGGTATTAGAATAAAAGACATTCTTTTTTGTTTGTTTATATCTAACTCTTTCTACTGTTGCCAATTAACGTTTTGATAGAAAATGAAAACGATGTATTTGAAGCGTTAATTTAATGTAGTAAATTTAAATTACAATTTTATATTATCATTATTAAATAAAATTGTTAATACTGAGATATCTAAAACATAATAATATTAAATTAAACACATTTTGACTCCTACATTACTCCCTCACCAGTGACTAAGTTAGGTTTTAAAAAAGTATAACTGGTAGGAGTAATTTAAAAAAAATTATAACTAAGAGAGTTATTTTTTTAATAACAGTAGAGTTCAGTTGAGTCTTTAAATTTTGCTAGTATCTGGATTGTTCTTCAAACTCGAGAACGTCTAGGAAGTGCATTTTCATTATTTACTTTCCCTGCATCTTCTTTTATAGAAGGCAAATTTTTGTTGACATTTGACAGAATATAGGCTGGTTTTAACCTGTCAATAGTCACATTGACTCTTCTTCCTTTTATTTCAATAGTAATATACTTTGGCATTCTTTCAGTCACTAAAAATGGCCCTTCATATGGTGGTTCAAGTGACTTCCTTACTTGGTCTACTCTCAGAAATACATGTGAGCATGTTTTTAAGTCCTTGTGAACGAAACTTTTTTGTGAAGTTTTGTGATTGAATGGTCTTAGGAATTCCATTTGTGTTTTAAGATTATTTATGAATGTTTCTTGCATTGTATGAATGGAACTTTCTGTGAAAAATTCACCAGGAAGTTAAAAAAAATTTTTTTTATTGGTTGTCCATAAACCATTTCTGCTATGGTATGATTAGTATCTTCTTGTATGGCACATCTTAATCCTAAGAGGACAGTTGATAAGTTCTCATTCCAAGCTATGTTGTTGTGGGTCCTTAATGCAGTTTTGAGTGACCTATGAAGACGTTCTATTTTCCCATTGCACTGTGGATGGTAAGCTGTTGTGTGATTTAGCTTAATACCACAGATTCTGGACATGTCCGTAAATGTTTCAGATGAAAATTGTGCTCCACGATCTGTTACTATTTTAGAGGGGTTCCAAATCTTGCGATCCAATTGTTGTAGAAAGCTTTAGCGATGGTTTCTGCTAATATATTATTTAACGGAATTACTTCAATCCAATTCGTAAATTTATCTATGCATGTCAAACAATAAACATTTCCATTCGATGGAGTTAAAGGCACAATTATATCAATATTATTTTTTTGAAATCTACCAATTGGTTCTGGATATTTTTCAAAAATTGACTTTGTGTGCCGAGAAACTTTGTTCTTCTGACAGGAAATGCATGCTCGAGCTTATTGTTGAATGTCTTTTTTAATGTTTGGCTAAATAAATTTTGAAGTTTGAAGTTTTACAGATGATTTTATACCTGGATGTGAAAATCCATGAAAATGACTAAATATTTTCCATCTGTATTTCTTCGGTATGCAGGGTCGAATTGTTTTGGTTGATATGTCACACCATAAATATTTTCCTGATGGTAATGGATATTGCTGAAATTTTAAGGAAGATGAATGTTGTAAATTTTTTAATTCTTCATCATCAGTTTGACTATAGGCTATGTCATCATAATTAGTTTCTGTTACTTCTTCTATTCTTGATACTGTGCCAGCTATTATATTACTTTCACCTTTAACATGTTTGATATCTGGTGTAAACTGTGAAAAATATTGTAACTGTCTGCATTGTCTAGGTGAAGATTTATCTGGTTTTTAACGAACGGCATACAGCAGAGGCTTGTGATCTGTAAATATGGAAAAATTTCTTCCTTCCAAAAGATGTTTAAAATGTTTTATTGACACATAAACACCCAACAATTCACGATCATAAGTGCTATAATTTTGTTGTGCATTATTTAGTTTCTTTGAAAGGAATGCTATTGGCTTCCATCCATTTTCATCATAGTTTTGTAAAACTGAACCGATAGCCAAATCTGAAGCATCTGTAAACAATGCCAGAGGTAATTCAGAATTTGGGTAGGATAACAGTGTAACATTGGCCAAATCTTGTTTACATTTTTCAAAATGTTTTAATGCCTCCCCTGGGCATTGCATTTTAGTTTTGTACTTTTTCTTAGAACCTTTCATATAGTCATATAGAATAGCTTGTGTCTTGGTAGCATCTTTTAAGTAACGGCAATAAAAATGCACCTGCCACATTCCAAAGGTTTACTCATGAAGTGTTTAGAGATTTTCATTTCACTTTTGTTTATCTAGATGAAGTATTAATAGCATCACGTAATGAAAAAGAGCATAAAAAACACCTAAATTTAGTTTTTGAAGGATTAAATAAATATGGCTTAAGATAAATTTGTCAAAATCAACTTTTGGAAAACAAAATGTAGAATTTTTATGGTATTTGATTACACCTGAAGGCTCTCATCCATTATCTCAAAAAGTTGACGCTATATTAAATTACAAAACACCTCAAACTATTCATGAACTAAAAACATTTTACTGACTTACTTCAAATTGTTTAGCGTGGAATAAATTTGAAACAGAAGAGAAAATGGAGTTGACGCGAGAACATTTTCGCGCTATGATTTTCTACAATTTCAAAGCAGGATTAAATCAAGAAGAATGCGTTCAACGGTTGCAATTAGTATTTGGTGATGAATCTCCAGCTCGTTCTACTGTATTCAGATGGTTTGGAGAATTTAGAAGAGGTCACAATTTTCTTCAGGATGAAGAACACACAGGAAAGCCGCCGTCGGCAGTAATCGGCACTGAAAAAAGTGATGTATGCCATTTTCTTCAGAAGTGCGGGATTGGTCAAAGCCATCAAGCTGGAAGGACAGAAGACAGTAACAGCAAACTGGTATACCACTAAATGTCTTACAGAAATTCTAGAAGAACTGAATGTTAGGGGACTAATACTTCACCATGACAATGCATCTTCACATACAGCCGGATTAACAGTTGAGTTTCTTAAACAAAAACAAGTTAAAGTGATCGAACATCCGCCGTATTCACCTGATGTGCGACTTTTGGTTATTAATCTAAAAAAGAACTTACGTGGACGTCGCTTTCATTCAGAAGAAGAGATTGATGTGGCTATAAATGCATTTTTTTTCATCTATTGGAAGAAATGAATGGCTTGAATTTAATCTGTGGAAAATTTTTTTACAAAAAAGAAATGATGCTGGAGGAGACTACTTTGAACACATCTAAAATTTTGTAAGTATCACTTTAAAAACCTAGTTGTATCTCAAAAATTTCATAGTGTATCGGCTACTTGAGCATGAACGAGAGGAACGGTAATTTGTTCTTGACCTGAGATTTTTATCAATACTAAACATTACCACTTGTTGTTCCAAATACTGAATTTTTTCTAACAGTTTATCATGTGTGGATTTTTTTACTAGGACAGTTTTTTCTGTAACT
The DNA here is from genome assembly GCA_037975125.1 of Latrodectus hesperus. NCBI lineage: Eukaryota > Metazoa > Arthropoda > Arachnida > Araneae > Theridiidae > Latrodectus > Latrodectus hesperus. Next base: position 192,262 of record CM075858.1, on the reverse strand, counting down.
TCATGTACATCAAAAACATCTGGACGGGGGTTCATATCATTGATCTTATCTGCCATTAGGGCAAGTTTGGAAATTTCTTCTTCATTCACAAATAATGTTTTTCATTGTTTCTGGTAATTTTTCAAGCCACATAGTTTTAATGAGATTTTCTGAAACATCAGTTGTAGCAACGGATCGTAATTTTTGCAAAAGTTGGATAGGTTTCATGTTACCCAGTTCAATACCAGTAATTAATTTAGTTATTGATCTCTAAGGTCAACACTTGATTGATCTCTTTATTCGGACGTTTTCGATTTCTTTAAATAGTTTAAAAGTCTGTTTTTAGCATCAGTAAATTTGTTTGCACTATCACTAATCACAATGTCCCAAATGTTTACCACATATTTCGGTTCTAATTGTGACACCAGGTAGTTGAACTTTGTTTCTTCAGATAGTATTCGAGATATTTTAAATTGAGCTTCAACTTGAAAAAACCAAGTTTCTGGTTTATCTGTCCAAAAAGGTAGAATTTTTATGCTCACTTTGTTTAGTCCCAGTGACGCCTGTGCTACGCTATCAGTTACTTTTGTTCTAGACATTTCTTTGTTCTACGGGTCACCAAGTTTGTAATCACCAAACAGAAGAGGACTGAGAAATAATTTTACTAAACTAAATATTTACAAGTATTACTTTACATTTACTTATTACATTACATTTTATATTTTACAATTATTTGTGTTTTACAATAGCTTAAAGATATTTTAAATTTATCCTTGGTATTAGAGTAAAAGACATTCTTTTTTGTAAGTTTATATCTAACTCTTTCTACTGTTGCCAATTAACATTTTGATAGAAAATGAAAACGATAGTTTTGAAGCTTTAATTTAAAGTTGTAAATTTAAATTATAATTTTATAATATCGTTATTAAATAAAATTGTCAATACTTAGGTATCTAAAAAATAATAATATTAAATGAAACGCATTTTGACTCCTATATATATATATATAAAAGTTTACTGTTCACGACTTACTTGCACATGACCTTGCGGTTGCATCCATCTACCAATGACGCCGAGCACAGCTATTAATTCATTCTTTTTAGAATCTGTTACTAAAGCTGGTATTATACTGTGAAGCGGTAATTTGTTTGGTCCATGGGCGTTGCTTGTGTTTTCTACGAGACTCATATACTTCGCACGATCCTGTTGATAATTTCAATTTTATTCTTCGACATGAAAAAAATTCTGAAATTTTAATTTAAAATTGTTTTCAAGCTTAGCTTTACTTATTGTTTAAAAAAATTATACAGTGAGTGTAAAAAGTATTCGTACATTACGACTATTGATTTAAAAGAGATCCGTTCATAAAAATTATAAACATAAATTCCATTTTAATTATTAATAAATACATAATAGAACATATTTTCACTAGTTTCATGTGAAATTTACACAAAAATAATTTTATACATGAATAAATACTTACAAAATTGTAACAATCTAACATCTTGTGGTGTAAAAAGTATTCGTACACTAAAAGAAATGCAAATTTTTTTAATTATATATTGTGATTGTTTTAGCCATTAAGATGTAGTTAATTGCCGTCATCTTGTAAGTTACATAAAAGGTTCTTCAGTGGAAATTTTAATGTAGTGAGAAACTAGAAATTCTGTAATGGGTCGTAAAAGTAAAGAGACAAGTGTTTCCGAAAGAGAACTGATTTTAAAGATCCGTAAAAATGGTAAATCGTACAACAACATTTCTGATCTGGTTGGTAGACCACGTTCAACTGTGCTGTCAATCATAAAAAAGTTTGCTGCCACTCTAACAGTTCAAAACAGTTCTCGTACTGGGCGACCATGTCTATTGACATCATCCGACAGACGGTTTCTGGTACATTCATTAAAGAAGGATGTCAAAATAAGTGCTCCTACATTAACATCAGAACTAAAGAACATGGGAACAGCAGTCTCTGTAAGTACTGTTCGAAATGCATGCAGAAATGAAGGTTTCCATGGCCGTGTTGCGAGACGAAAATTCTTTGTCAGTGAGAAGAATCGGAAGCTGCGATTGTCTTTCGCCAAGCAATTCGTTATGAAAGTCCAGATTTCTGGAAAAAGATTATCTTTACAGACGAAAGTAAATACGACATATTTGGATCGGACGGGAGACGAATGGTATGGAGAAAGCGCAATACAGAAATGCATCCTAAGAATTTAGTTCCAACAGTGAAACATGGGAGTGGAAGTCTACTTGTTAGAAGGTGTATGAGTGCTTCTGGGGTGGGCAAATTAGTCTTTATTAAAGGCATTATGAATCATCAACTTTATATTGACATTTTGAACAATAATTTAGAACCTAGTGCAACAAAAATGGGCTTGAACAATTATTAAGTTTTCATGCATGATAACGACCCCAAGCACACAGCCCTAAACACAAGGCTCTGCATACTATATAAAACCCCAAAGTTCATGAAATTTCCTCCTCAGTCGCCGGACCTCAACCCTATCGAGAATTTATGGGACGTTCTTGATAAAAATATTAGATCCAGACATATTTCTAATAAAAATGATTTGGAATCAGCTCTTAATCAAGAATGGGACGCCATATCTAGCTCAATAACAGCAAAATTGGAGGAATCGATGCCAAAGAGACTCAAGGCAGTTATTCGAGCCAAATGATATCCTACAAATTATTAGCTGTAGTATTATAATTGTGTTGACCAATATATGCCTGATGTACGAATTCTTTTTACACCACAAAATGTTGGATTGTTTCAGTTTTGTAAATATTTATTCATGTATAAAATTATTTTTGTTTAATTTCACATGAAACCAGTGAAAATATGTTCTATTATATATTTATAATAAATTAAAATGAAATTTATGTTTATATTTTTTTATGAACGGATCTCTTATAAATCAATTGTCGTACTGTACGAATACTTTTTACACTCACTGTAATTTGTTATAAAGTTAGTTGTTTGTTAAATTAATTTGTCAATTTAATAAGGACATAAAAAATTAAAACATTTTAAATTGAAAGGAATTTTAACATTTTTTTCACAATTTTCATTTTAAGATTTGCTCATAAAAAATAAAAGTCTCGAAATTAATGTGGAGAAATAAGTTTCATGCAGGTAGTATAATTAGATTTTAAAATCGTGAGGTATTTTCACCATTATACTACTTGAAGTTAATATTTTATTCATTGTTAGTGCATATAACCCTTAGAAGACTTATTTTATGTAAAAGTTGATCTCATAATACCAAAGTATCTCAATGATCTGTCCTTCATTTTCTCTCTTTTCTACTCTGCTTTCATTTTCATTTTTTCCCTCATCATTTATAACTTACATATTAGCCGGAAAGTACCCCTTGACTAACAAGTGACACTCCACATCTATTAGCTTTTCCTGTAATCTTATAAGTACACTCTTTTGCTGTGGGAGGAGATCGTTGTCACTGGAAAGGTTCTGGTAAATGAAACCGACTAACACATACTGTGACTTCTCATTCAAATAAATGCTCCTCAAGGGTTTTACTTTCTTTAAATATACACGGTTGCCTCAATCCCGAGGCACACCAGTGACCTATCCTTCTCTTTGCTTTTTTTTTTCTTTTTCGCTTTCTTTTCCACTTCTCTCTTGCTGTGGTTGTCTCTTAAGAGGTTGAGGGTAAGAGGCCACTAAAAGCTAACCTTTAGTAGCCATTGCCTCTCTATTGCTATTAGCTTCTCTTGGGGACTTAGTCACCCCCGTGTTATTTGCGACTCCAGACTCTCAGCAGAATAAAAAAGCTGTGTATTTGAATTCAACCATTCGGCCATATATTCCAAATACATTGCAATGTCTAAATTACCAACGTTTTGGCCACGCGAGAAATGCTTGCAGAGGCAAACTTACTTGCATACGTGCGTAATAGTTGGTCATGATAACTCAAAATGCACAACGTAGGAATATCTAAGGAATTTTCCATTCCTATTAAGAAAACTGGAGCTGCTGTATACTCTTCCATTGCTACAAAGCATTGCTAACGTCACTGATGAAACTTTTGAAAATGTCTCATGTTGTGAATTCTTACAGTTCTTCGTTCCTTACTTTAAAGAGTGCAGCTGAGCAAACACGTATTCATTTCAACCATTGACAAGCCTCTCTATATAACTGCGAATTTTGGATGTTAGAGTTTAAGAAAGCATTGCAGCCTGCAATAACAAATGTCTAGAGCTTTAAGGAAGCATATATCTCTTGCTTCATTATTTAAACCCAGATTCCCTATTGAACATACCTTATCTGTTCAATATGTTCTAGACTGAAAATGAATTTCCATCTCTTGGTAGGTTGGTTGGGTTTTATGGCGCAAGATACAAGATTGAACATACTACGTCAAGAGTAATGGCTTCATCTGTTAGGAGAGAAGCAATACTGTTTCCGATCCTGAAGACAGGTAGAAATACTTTAGACTCTGAATCATCAACCAATTTCTGTGACAAATTGCTTATGTAAGACTTTCGAACGTATGGTTAATGTCCGTCTAGTATATGTCAAAAAAATAAATGCACTCTTTGAAATCAATTAGTTTTCCGGAAAGGAAGATAACTCCAGATAATATCGCATACCTGGAAACACAAATCTGCAACCAATCCGTAATATTCACACCTAATGACACTTTTGTGTGGAGAAACGATGTTGATTCCATTTTTTTATTTTTGGCATAGAGAAGGCGTGGGACCGTACTTGGCGATATGGAATTATATCATTTTGGCTTTCAGGGTAATTTTTCGATATTCCTAGAGAATTTTTTACACTCCCGAGTTTCTAAAGTCCATGTTGGAGGCTATACTACAAATACTTTTATTCATTCTGAGGGTCTACTTTAAGCTTTCATTTTAAGTGTTACACTTACTTTTTTCCTGCACTTCAGTAGCATCCACTATTTTTATCACCTGCTATTTGTAGTACATTGTTGACGACTTGCAAATAATTTATAATTCATTAAACATTTTTTAATTGAGAGACAAATACAAGCATTTATTAATAAATTATTTGTATGGTGTACCAAGAATGGCCATACTCAATCTCCTAGTGTTGTGTCCATTTCTGCGGAGGACAAGTTTACATAATGATCCTATTTTATATTATACATTTTTAAAACGATATTTTAAAAATTTTTTATTTGGTGATAGAACCTTCCCCCAGAAACCTATTTGCGTGTTTTAGGCATTACATTTCAGACAATACATTTAATTTTATGTGTGGTTTATATTTTAAATTTGTAACTACACGTTGTATTCATTTTTTATTTTAAATTTAGATTTTAATTTATTAAAACACAAATATTTTTATAATGATTTTAGTGTTTATTGGGTTCCCAAAATTAATAAAAAGTTATAAAATTTTATATTTTTAAAATTTGTAGATTTGACCTAACATGTTCCTTTTTGGAATTTGCTCCAGAAACCCAACCAACCAATCATTATGATCCTAAAGTGTCTATGCCTAAGGTGATTGATACAAAATTTCTTGGAATAAATAAAAAAATAAGCTTACATTTACATGTTTTATATTTGCGGAAGAAGTTTAAGAGCAAGCACTTAATATCCAAGTTGCGTTTTAACACATTTTAGGGTACAGGTCGCATATTATTTCTTCAAATTTATGAGTCATTGATTTTTATCTCGCTTATTGATTCTATCTTATTGATTTTTATCTTGATTCGGTTGTGTTCTTTATTCGTTGGCTAGAATTTCGGTTTTTAGTACACAGGAGATAATTATATATAATTATATTTTTCTTTGAGGATATGTTCTAGCGCTTTTCACACATGACCCATCCTAAATCTATATGTAATCTGTAAACTGGTACCCTTACTCTTTCTATGAATGCAGGGATCTCAATTACTACTATAAAATCATGTCTTTCCCTCATCAACCTTAACGTTTCGTACTTCTTACTGAGTCTCTTAAAAATTATAATGCTCGTAAATGAGCATCGTACCATTTTTCACACTTGACAATACTAATTTATGTTTTTCGGACCTATGTGATGTTTAAATTGAGTCTCTTATCCATTTGCTCATCCACTTTGGTATTATCCAACTCTAACACACGTTTTACACCCGGATATCTGTTTCTGAGTAAATTAAATCCATGGTGTGAAACGTTTGATGATTCACATACAATTTACCTTATTTTAACTGTCCTGTTTTCAAATAGCTATTTTTAGACTTTTCAAAACATATATTGTAATACTGATTTGTTGTGGTATCATCCCTTATAAACCTTTTTGCCTTTTGAAAAGCTAGATTTTATGCAGTTTTTTTATTAATTATATTTTAGTTTTCTATGATTATATATTTCTATTAATATTTTTGTGTCATATTTAATTTTGTGTTACAAAATTTTTTTTACCTAGATTTTAATATTGCTTGTGTTTTCCGCAAAATGAAGATTACTTTCTTAAAACTTATGTTTTGGCGTAGCTTGTTTTTTCTGGACATTGCCACAAAATTTAATGTAAAAAGTAATAACTTAATATTTGAAAATATTGTGACGTTTTTGAAATACAAATATTTTTTATTTTTGTCAAAAAGCGAATGAGATATTAATACTTGCGTGTAAAACAAATCCACAGTCATCGGGAATTATACCAGTTCCAAAGTTAGACGACACGCTGCAGACAAACGAACAACCATTTCCTTCGGCATCTACTGCTGCTACGTATGAAGTATCTCCACTTGGTTTTATTTTCATGTTACTATTCAATACACTATTAAAGAAAAGTTATTTGAATCAATGAAATAAGAATTTAATCATCCACCAAATCTTTCTGTATTTTAAAATTAAAGACATGTTAATACTATTATCGAAAGCACAAAAGAACAGAAATCTCACTCACTCACACACACATGCAGAGTTAGTTATTAAAATAATGGAAACATTTAAGAGATAAGATTTATAAATAATTATGAGATTAAAATATTTATTATTAAGATTTGTTGAAATTCGTTAAACGAACAAGAGTCCATGAATCGCAAAAAGAATATTTAATGAAGCAAGTTACAAAGAAAGAAATTATACATATACTAAACTAATAGAACAGAACATTGTGTATTTATAGATTTTGGACAGCTTGAACACAACCACCAATCAGAAGGCAGTGCAGCAGACGATTTGTAAGAGCAGACGATTGCGGACGTCTTAGAAGACTACAGTTTTACAGACGATAATAGACTTACTTTGTGTTTCTTTGCGATTACTTGCATTATATTATTTACAACACTCGCCCTTAATCACAAAGAAACATGCACAATAAAATCATATAAATCAATAAAAAAATATACATTAAGAAATTAGAAACGTTCAAGCCATCCACACAATATTTACATTAACATGATATAATCTAATACAATTTTAATCCACATAATGGTAAAAGTTCTTTTAATTTAAACTTAGATAAAGATTTTGTAAACATATCAGCAATTTGTAGGTTAGATGAAATATAGTAAACTTTTATATCATGATAATTCAAGATATGTTGAATAAATTTTAATTTAATGTCTATATGTTTTAATCGACCTTTGTTGTTTTCCTTTGTTACACACTTAATACAAGATTGATTATCTTCAAAAATCATGATTTCTTTAATATCAGTTAATTCCAAAATAATGTTTTTCAACCACAATGCATCTTGAATGGCTTTACTTAGGGCAATACTTTCTGCTTCTGTGGAAGATAAAGCAATACAATTTTGTTTTCGACAAGACCAAGATATTGGACAATTATTAAACATAATTATATTACCAGAAATGGATTTTCTGTCATTTGGGTTTGCACCCCAGTTAGCATCTGCATAGATATTTAAGCATGAATTTTTATCCACACACTTTTTATATTCCAGTTTTAAAGTTGAAGTACCTTTCAGATATCTCAAGATTCTTTTCAATGCACTCCAAGCACTATCAGTAGGGTGTTCTTGAAGTTGACTCAAACAGTTTACAGCATAAAGGATATCTGGACGAGATGTATATGCTAAATAAATTAAAGATCCTATTAGTTCTCGGTAGGGTCCACAAAAAGCACTTCCTTTCTCAAAATCAGCTGCTGTTGCTCCTACTTCCATGGGAGTAGAGACTATTTTAGCATCAAACATTTTAAATTTGTTTAATAAATTCAAAATATATGTTTCTTGATCTAGATACAGTCCATCAGGTGTAAATGTAATTTTAATTCCTAAAAATTCAGAAACTGTTCCAGATTTAGACATTTCAAATTCTTTTGATAATAATCCAATTATAATTTTGATTTCACTATCATCAGTACCCGCAATTAATAAATCGTCCACATAAAGTGCTATTAGAATTCTTTCACCTTTTGACTGACGAATAAAAATGTATTGTTCACTATTTAATGGTTTAAAGTTTAATTTGATAATGAAATTTAAAAATTTTACATACCATTGACGAGGTGACTGCTTAAGTCCGTATAAGCTTTTCTTTAACCGGCACTTCCTGCCACTATTATCATAATATCCTTCTGGTTGATCCATGTAAATAATTTCTTTTAATTCACCATTGAGAAATGCAGTTTTAACATCCAGTGAATAAACTTTTAAATTTTCTTGAAGAATAATAGTAAACACTATACGTAATGCAGGAATACTGATAACTGGTGAAAATGTTTTATCATAATCCACTCCTTCTCTTTGCATAAAACCACGAGCAACAAGTCGAGCCTTATATTTTCCATCTCGTTTTTCGCGTAGAACCCATTTGCATAAAATTGCACGTTTCCCATGTGGTAATTCTTCAAGACACCAAACTTCGTTCTTTTCCATGGACTGCATTTCTTCATCCATTGCTTTCTTCCAAAGATTCTGTTCTTCCTCTGGCAGTGCAGATAAATCTTTAAACGACAACGAATCTTCAAAAATTGCCATTGCTTTATAAACTTCTTGTTCAGGATATTTAACTGGTGGTTTCTTTTGCCTTTGTGGTCTTTCCAAAATTTCTTCTGTAGTAATTGTTTCAGTAATATTTTCTTCACCACCAATTTCTTCAACATCATCTTCATTTTCCGAAATAATGGAATCCACATTCAGAATATTTTTATCTTCTAAATCCATTTTTCTTTCTTCGTTAAATACAACGTTCCTTGATATCACTATTCTCTTTGAATCTGGATCCATTAAACGATATCCCATAGTCATATATCCCACAAATATCATTCTGTTTGACTTCTTATCTAACTTCTTCCTTTGAGAAGGAGGAACCAACATGTATGCATCGCATCCAAATACTCGAATGTTTTGAAGATCGGAATCTTTACCATATTTCAATTTATAAGGAGTACAGTTTTCTATGGATCTACTAGGAATTCTGTTTCTTAGGTATGCAGCAGTTAAAATTGCAAATCCCCAAAATTTCTTGCTAAGTTTTGCTTCAAATATTAAAGCTCGCCCTTTTTCTAACAATGTACGATTGGCACGCTCAGCAACTCCATTTAAAGGTGCAGTGTATGGAGGAACTGGATCTATTGTAACACCAAATTTAGTAGCACATTTGATGAGTTCACCACAAACATATTCTTTTGCATTGTCGCACCTAATTTTCCGTACTGAAGGATTTGCTTTTAAAAAGCATCTTAACTCATTCACAACATCACTTTTTCTTTTCAGCAAACGAACTTCCATAAAACGTGAATAATCATCAATTAATGTCATAAAATAACGCTCACCTGTAGCCATAGGCGGATCAATAGGGCCACAAACATCTGTGTGAATCAATGTCATAGTTTCGGATGCCCTTCGTCTGGGACCTTTTCCTATAGGAGAAGCACTTTGTTTGGAAAAAATACACACTTCACAAAATTTATCAAAGGTGGGCAATCCAAGTTCTTTTAAGGCTTTATTAGAGGAATGTCCAAGTCTTCTGTGCCATAAATCAAAGTCATTTTCTTTCGCAGTAAGAGAAATTTCACAATTTGGAACAAAATCACAAATATACTGTCCACTATCATCACGATAACCCAAACAAATGTTTTCTTTCTCATTTTCGATGAACACTTTTTTATTTCTAAAGATAACACTATATCCACCTAATTCAATATTCTTTACAGAAATTAATTCTCCATTGAGTTCAGGAACAAAAAGGACATTTTCTAAAGTTATATCAATTCCATTAGATGTTTTGCCTTTTACACTTCCAATACCTTTCACTTCCAGTGCAGTGGAGCGGGATGCACATCGAATAGTTCCTGATGACGGTTTGATGAATGAAAACCAGTCTTTCTGAGAGCACATATGGGATGTTGCCCCGGAATCAATAATGAACTTTTTCGGACTTCCGAAAGTCAAATTGCCAGCAGCAAACGATAGAGCAGAAGAATATTTTTCATCAGTCTTAGATTCAGATTTGAATTTTCATTCCTTTTTAAAATGACCAACACGACCACAATTATAGCACGTTTTCTTTTTACAAAATTTAGAAGTATGTCCTTTCTTTTTACAATGAAAACATGTGAGTTCTTTTCTCGTAGAAAAAGCCGCAGTATCCACAGTTTGTTTCTTAAAACGAATGCTTGTTTTATTTCTCGAATCATTCAAAAGAGCTTCAGAGTCTATCAAACGCTGAGTTACAAAATCTAACGATAAATTCTCACTCGGTTGATTCTCTAATGCAACCTTAACATTTTCGAATTCTGGAGGGAGAGACATCAAAATATAGACGACAGTATCAATATCACTAACCTCCACTCCAGACATTCGTAAATCGGCGACAAGTTTTGAAACTTCATCTATGTGCTGGCGCATTGGAACATCTCTGTTTTCCTTAAGTGTAGCAAGACGTTTTCTAGTAAGTATTTGGTTTGCCGCTCCTTTGCTTTCATAAACAGCATGAAGTTTCTCCCATAATTCCTTCGCCGTATTTTCACCACTCATTGATACGAGCACTTGATCACTTAAGAGTGACATGAGTAATGCGTAGGCTTTCTTTCCTTTAACGACTTCTGCTTCCTTATTCACATCGGGCTCCTTAACTAAATATGTTTCCAGTTCTTTCGCAGACAAAACAGCTTCCACTCGTCGCCGCCAAACAGGAAAATTCTTTCCATCAAATGGATTAACTCCATACAAATCATGCGGCGAAGCCATTGCTTATTGATAAATTTATTCTATCAAGCAATAAATTAAAACTAGAAACTGCTTTCAATTTATGACAGTGAAAACCACGCTCTGCTGTTGAAATTCGTTAAACGAACAAGAGTCCATGAATCGCAAAAAGAATATTTAATGAAGCAAGTTACAAAGAAAGAAATTATACATATACTAAACTAATAGAACAGAACATTGTGTATTTATAGATTTTGGACAGCTTGAACACAACCACCAATCAGAAGGCAGCGCAGCAGACGATTTGTAAGAGCAGACGATTGCGGACGTCTTAGAAGACTACAGTTTTACAGACGATAATAGTCTTACTTTGTGTTTCTTTGCGATTACTTGCATTATATTATTTACAACAAGATTAAAGAATAATTTTTTGTAAATATGGTTTACGATTATTTTTGGTATGTAATGCTGCGTAGATTCGCCTAGATATCAATTTGTAAAAATGCTAAACAGTGTTTAAGGAAATATATTATCAATCTTTATGGAAATATTATGACTGTTAAGAGAGATGCCGCTGGAAACAATATAGATTCTATATTGAATACACCAAAATAAACCATAACTTTTTAACTATATTGTTGTCGGATCATTTTGTGGCTCCAAAAACCGTGATCTAACAAATTCCAGTGCAAGGATAGATTGATTTTCCTTGGAAAATCCAACTCTAACTAGCAACAAATTTTTCATATAGGAGTGATTTTTTCATGCAAAATATCTCTATTTCTCCCAGCAATCCTTTCTTTCAGGTTAACAATTGGGTTAAAAGAAAAACCACGGCTCAGCTGCTCATAACCTGACAGTTCCATATCTATACTTGACAAATGGATGGAAACAATCACAATAATACGATTGTGTCGCTGTTCTCCAAACATGCAGCCACCCTATTGCATTGCAAAATATAAAAGATGGTTTTTCTATCTCAGTCTTTATTACTTTCTTCCACTTATTAGTTGGCCGAGCTGGCAGCCGAATGGTTAGCGCTCTTGCCTTCGGTTCAACAGTTCGTGGGTTCGAATCCCACCTTGGGCATGGATGTTTGTAGTGGTTCGGAATCCACTTTAAGCCGTAAGTCCCGGTCTAATTAGCCCTCGTGTGCAAAAAATGACCGTTGAGCGACAAACAAACCAACAAACAAACCACTTATTAGTTGACTCTGTTTTGTGAGTGTTACAACGCAGTATACGACTTTTGATATTAACATGTATAATAAGTAGTTACTTTTTCACACTGGATTATCTTCAGAGGCTAATTGAGATTTGTGGTCATTTTAGCTACTGTTATTAGCTTTTTTATATATTACAACCAGACTAATAATCAACTTCTTTAATTGAGCTTTTTTTTCCGTCCTCTATTTTGCTTTCCCGGAAAATAGTGGCCCAAAAGAGAAACTTTTATGAATTATTATTTTTAAGAGAAACTAAATTTAAATTCTGAATTTTTAGAAACTCCACAAAAATTACGATGTTACAATCCCACTTACTTCAGCTAGACGACTTCCAAAAATTTGGCAGCTTTGAAAATCTGGTATTTATGATGTCTTAAGCTTTTGAAAAATCTAAGATTTACAAATGTATTCCCGTAAATCAAAATGGTTTCCGTAAAGGAAGATTATTCTCTTTTCATAATATCACATACCTGGAAACCCAATTTCGCAACGCTCTTGTGCGGTGAAAACATATGGTTTCCATTTTCCTTTTACTTAGAGAATGATAACCAGATGGGGTTTTTCCGCACAAAAGCGTTGCGGATTTGGATTTCCAGATATGTAATCAAGATTGGATCTTTTACGGAAATTACTCTGATTAACAGAAATACACTACAGGACAATTGCTAAGGACGGTTAACACTATCATCCATAGCAACCACAAAATGAAAGGAAGCAAAATGTGGAAAATTAGAATAAGTGCGGGATATAGTAAGAAGAAGTATGCGTATGCAAATTTTTTTTCCACGTCTGTTCATCACGCGAGAGCTTTAAAGGTTTCATTATAAGAGCTTTAAAGGTTTTGACGCGTGTGGACAGTTGCTGTTTCAAGTCAAAGTTTTACAGGAAAGATTTAATAGACGAACTTGAAATTTTTAGCATGTCTTCCCGACATCACTTAGATGATTTTATGTGTGGCTGAATTATTGGAAAGATCGAAGAAGGGCGAAAAATAAAAGATGTTGCCAGGGAGTTCGACATCGCTCACAGCGTTGTTTCAGGGCTGTGGAAATCATTTAAACTACTGGAATGTGTAGTAGGCAGCACGTGGGAGGTCGCATTAGAAGTACGACGCCTGCAGAAGACAGATATATCGTCCTATCAGCAAAAAGGATCAGGCGCACCACAGCTCAGCAGGTGGCAAATCAGTTTCTTGCAGCCTCAGGAAAGCAGATCTCCCGAAAAACTGTTGCCAGACGTTTGAGGGGAGGAGGACTATACGCCCGCAAACCTGTTGTGTGTGTCCCATTGACCAGACAACACTGTACTGCCCATTTGCAATGGAGTCATGAGCATCGCAATTGGACTGAACAGGACTGGGCATGCGTACTATTCTTAAATGAGAGTAGGTTCAGTCTGTCATCGGGTTGTAGACGCCAACTGATCTGGCGCGAGAGTGGTACTGCTTATCGTCCAGAAAATATACAAAAAAGGGACCGATATCCGACATGCAGTGTCATGGTGTGGGCCGGCATCATGATCATTGGCCGCACGCCCCTACATGTCATTGCGAATGGGACTATAACGGGCAAATGATACATTAATGAAGTTCTACTTCCTCATGTTCGTCTTTTCCGTGGTGCTGTCGGTGATAAATTTGTTTTTATGGACGACAACGCAACATGTTATCGAACACTCGCTGTTCAGGATTGTCTAGACAGCGAGGGTATTCAACGCCTCGTATGGCCATCACGTTCTCCAGATCTAAATCCTATTGAAAATGTGTGGGATGCTTTGGGGAGGCAAGTTGCTGATCGAAACTATCCTCCGACAAACACGAACACCCTCATTTGTGCACTCCCAAAGGAATGGGATAAATTGCCTCAACAGCTGCTGGATAATGTTGTGCAAAGTATGATACGTCGTGTGGAATGTTGCATCACACTCCATGGTGGCTCTCAATTACTATTGCCAAATTATGTTGACCCCTCATCATCCGTTTCGTTCCATGGTTCTTAATGCTTCTCTAAAGAGACTTTATGATGATCGTCCTATGAGCATCCACTTTTTCTCACACGAGTAAAGACACATTTGTTGTTTACTGACCTAGGAAATTTGCGGATTGAGTCAATTGACCAGTTTGCTCATCAGCCTTAGTATGACACGACTTTAACTTTTATTGAATCCATTGATCAATATAGAAAATCAGATACGACACTTGTTGTTTTCAACAACTATACTATCTCATCGCTGCCAGTATCAATCATATAAACCTGTATTTACAGATTTGACCTGACACCGAGGAATAATTTGGTTGTGAGTTTTTGTTAATTATCCCTGTTTTAGTTTCAGCCTACATTCGTCCTTCTCCTAGTTTATTACTGAAGCAACGTCATGTAAATACACATGACAACGTCAATTTTGTATTTACACTGACACCACGAGTGCTTAGCATGACAACAATAGTTTTAATAGTCATCCTGTTGTGTTGAGGATTTTCAGAGTATTTGAATGCTTTGCTGGCAAGAGTTATAATATTCATTTTGTTGCAATTTATTTTGTTAATGTCCTTGGTAAATCTTTTGCTGATGTCTCTAGCTCATACTCTTATATTTCTTCGTCTTTAAGGATTAGGAATCGTGCTCAGCGAACACCGATTCGTTTTTATCATGGATAAGCTTCGCCTTGTAACTACGAACTTAAGATGTTGGAAACTTTCCAACAATCCAATAATGCCAGTCCCGGAAATTATCCAGGTAGAATTAGTTATCAAATGCTTCAACATTTATGTTCCGACTCCATGTTGAATTTACTTAATTAATTTAACAAAATCTGGAATGAAAATGAATTCCCATCTCTTTGGAGAGAAGAGATAATAATTCCGGTCTTTAAATCTGGCAAAGATCCTTTCGATCCTCTGAATTATCGACAAACAGCTCTGACCAGTTGCTTGTGTAAGACTCGAGAGTATTGTCAACGTTCATCTGTATGTCTTAGAAAAAAAGTACTCATATTAATTAGAGGGGATTCTTTAAAGGAAGTTCCACCACTTATTTGGAAACACAGATCCGCACGCCTTTGTGTGGAGTATTCATCTGGTTTCAATTTCCTTCGACATAGAGAAGGCTTACGACCGTTCATAGCATTTTGGAATTCTCCGTAGAATGTATGATTTTGGTTTTCGGGATGATTTGCTGATATTGGTATAATACTTTTTACTCTATCGTGTTTTTAATGTTCATATTGGTTCTACTTTTTAGAATACTTTTAAATAACTTGAAGGTGTTCATCAGGGTAGTATTTTAAGTGTCACTCTTTTTAATCTTTACATAATTTGCATTCTTCATCATCTTTCATGTTCTATTCAAACTATCTTATTAATTGATGACCTGCAAATATCCTGTGAAGAGTCAAATCTGCATTTAATTGAAGATACAACCACAAATATCTGTTAATAAACTTTCTGCATGGTGTGCTAAAAATGACCATATCTCCTACATACTATCTCCTAGGAAGAGCAGTTATGTCCATTTCTTCAGAGACTAGCCGTCACAATGATCCTGTAATTCATATTAACAGCATACCTATACCAGTGGTCGTAAAATTTCTTGCATTGGTGTTTGATTAATTAACCCTTCAACAGTTAAGCTTTCTTCTGCATGCATTACATCTGCTTAAGGAGTGCGATCGATCGTTTAATATCCTCAATGTGCTTTCACATACATCTTATTGTGTTGATCCCACGTCTCTCCTTCTAGTTTACGGATCTGATTTTATGTCACTTTCACAACCATAGTCTTGTGTAAGGATCAGTTTCTGTTTTATGCAAACTGGACATCTTCTCCTTCTTCTTCTTAGAATTGTGTTTGTATGTCATTGGGCACCTCTGCTTTTATCAGCATTTTGTACCATTAACTCCAAACCCAATGTTTCCTAGTTCCAGTTGCTCGGGTCACCCACTTTATTAATAAAGTCCGATAACCCTTTAATGGAGTCTAGGTGTAACTCTCTAGTATGGATGATGCCTAAAGAGGTTAATCTAGGAAGGGCAAGAGCCTCGCATTCATAAATGATATGCTCTGACGTTTCCTCTTGCGTATGACATTTCCAGCAGATAGGGTCTTGCTGAAACAGTCCCATCTGGTCAGAGAGTCAGTCATACTAGGGATAGCTTCCTGACTTTCACCAGAAGATGGTTTGGAGGTCATTTCTACCTCAAGTGAAGGATTCATTACTGCCCCTTTACAAGATAGCCTCTGAGTTCACTTGTCTTTTTTAGCAAGGTCAACTTCAGAGGCATCACATGCAGATGCAGAAAGGATTGTTATTTCTTGTGTCTTTTCAGCCACAAGATAACAATTTATAAGCTCAGGTAATATAAGTCCACCCAGCATTGCCTGAGATGGTGGGCAAGACAAATTACTCTAGAAGTTTGCCAGGCAACTAGAGGCTCCGTTAAGACACCAATACCGCGGTGCCAATTAGCCCTAGGCACGGATCGCATAACACCAGGATTTACGGGAGCTGGTTCGCGCCTGGTAGCTGCTCAGGCCCCAGGATGCAGACTGGACACTGTCGATCATTCTGATCTGAAAATAAGTTCAGGCGCATTCCATACATCACCCGTCCAGAGTCTAAGCAATATGCCCTTAATTGTCTTTAGAACTGCGCCATATGCTGCTGTCCCTCAATTATTGTTGTAAGATCATATCTGATCTTCACCAACCTTTGCGTTCCATGTTTCCTACGCCTGGTCTTGAAGAAACATAATGTCATTGAACATTCCACCTTTTCTCATTCGAATAAAATCACATTAGTTATTGTGTGACATGCATGTTCGTATGATTTCCACAGATCGAACTTCGCATCTATCCTTGTATGAGGACAAATTAAGATAACCAATCCATTTGCACAGTTAAAAATTCGGGCACTGCTTTAATTATTTTCCAGCATATCTATTCTTCTCATCGCTGTCAGTTTGATTCATAAGTACCGTTATTTACATATGGATCAAAATCTGTATAACATGTTATCCGTGGAGTTTATGTTGATAAGATTTCCCTTAGTTACATCCTGAATATGTCTTGTTTCATCTTCACTGCTGAAGCAATTGAAATAGTGTGTGCCCTTGAACACATATCGGTACAAAAAATGATATAAATTTTGCATTTACATTGACAGCCTGAATGTTTTAGAAGCTGTTAAGAATATTATCATCGTGTTGGATCGTGGATTTTTTTTGTACATTAGACTCTCTGAAGTGCAAAAGATATGATATTGATGGGGTGATGCAGCTGCAAAGCCTGCATCTACTCCACTTCAGCCTTTCGTCCCAATTGGTGATGCGAGAGCAAGTGTGAAAAGTTTTATTTATTCCCCTTTGGCAGGAATCATGGAATATGCAAATTAGCAAATAAATGCATGTAACATAACTTCATCTGTCATTACATTTTTAGTTTTAGCTCTGCGAAATGCGGATGTAAAATTAACCCGTTTTGTATTGGACATACACCTTTCACACGTGAGTATCTGTTTTTAAATGAATTTAAACCTTAATGTGAAAAACGTCGTGAATGATATACAGTTTTCATATTTTTATTTCGTATTCTGATTTTAACCATTATCCTTTTTTAGAGCGATCTTTTAACGACGCGGCATTTTCTGGGCAAACCCCGCATCATAACCTTTTTGCATATTTAGGAACCATCGGTTTTATAGATTAAAATATTTTGGATTTAAAATTATATTTAATTTTAAATTTATATCATTTTTTCTAATTTAGTTGTTTTAAATATATTTTACTTTTGATGTACGTTGAGTGTTTGTCTATGTATATTTTATAATTCATATTATATAAACATTACTTACATTTTTAAATGATTTTCAAAATTTAATTGATTTTTAAAAAAATAGGAGTAAGACATAAATGTATTAAAATTTGTTTTGGTGCAGCTTCTTTTTATCTGGATCTTGCGTTATAAAAACCAACCAAATAACCATCATGAAGATTTACTTATTATTTACATTATAATAAGTAAATAGTCTTAATGGCTGCTTTTAAATTTTAAATGGATTTATGTTTTGTGTACAGAATATATTGTGGTGAACGTGGTGGTTTAGTTGATTAGGGCGTCGTTCTCATTATCGGAAAGTACTGAGTTCGAATCCTGGCTTACCGAAAAATCTTATTCTTGGTGCAATATGTCCATTTTCAAACCATGCGCTTTAAGACCCAACCAACCAACCAACCCTGCTTACCAAAGGTCCGTCATGTTCGCTAATGGCGTTTGGGGCAAGTTAAATATGTCGTGGTCGCAATGTCCTCCAAGTGAAATGGTACCTCTGGGGGTGACAGGCCAAGTATTGGGGATTTTCTGCTTGGCCCTGCTTCAAAATCACGAAGATATTTTTAAATTCAAAACAAGCGGTTGTTTCTATCTAACTGGCAGAGCCCAACTTACTGCTAGGAATGGGAAAGCATGCTGGTGCAACAACAATAGTGTATTATGCGATTGTTACTGCCCATCATCGAATATAAAAACATTTCATTGAATTTTAATGGCTTTAGCAACGTGTATGATTTTCAAGATTACCTAATTGTCGATATTATAAAAGTAGATGACTCTTAGATTCCATTTTTTTCTATGAAATCAATAATAAATGTATCGATTTTTCCAAATCAACATTTATTAAGATTTTAAATTAGAATTCAATATTTTTGCTAACAACTAAAAAATAAAAAAAATTACAGAAAAAAGTATATAGACCAAATGCTAAAATATCTAAATATGAACTTACTTATTTGTGTCAATTTGTTCTTTTATTTTCTTCACTAAGCTTGAAGAAAGCAGCTCTTCAAATGGACGTAGCGACCAATCGGGATCACAAAGGTAATCCCAACATTCCAGATAAGCTCTCTTGGTTACTTCTGCTACAATGTGTATGTACTCAGAAGAATTGTGGCCTAAGGCTGAAATAGAAGCATAACTTTTAATAAATTTATCTATAATGACAAAGAACGGTAACATTTTTGACAAAGTTGGCCCTGTATAGGGGATGAGACATCACTTTCGAACCAAGTTCCAAAAGTTTCGTATGAGTTGCTAAGGATGTATGAGGTCTCGCTTTGTCGTTGTGGATCAACATTCCTTTGGAATTTGGAAATTTTGGCCTTTTCACTTTGATTATTTCCACCCAATTTCTTAAGTTTGCAGTAAACATCTGAGTTGAACGTTTGGTTATTCGGAAGCAGTTCAAAATACACTCCTTTTTAATCCTTCCAAATTTATAGCATATTTTTTGATGCAACTCAGATTTTGATATTGGTTATACTGGTTCATAATGCCTGGACCATGATCTTTTTGATTAACGTTATTGCAGACGATCTATTTTTCAGCTCCAGTTATGATTCGTTTAAAAAAAGGTGGATTGCATTACGTTCGAAATGCATATCACAAATATTGATTCGTTGTGTTAACTAAATTTCTTTCAATTCATGCGGAACCCAAATATAGAGTTTCTTAACAAGTCCAAGGCGTCTTATATGATATTCAATTGTTGTGTGTTATACATTTAACTGATTTGCAATTTATCGTACAGTTAGTTATATGACAATTGTATTCAATTATGGCTTTTATTTTGCCACCATCATCAGAAAGTCGATCATTTTTCAGTCAGAAATTTCCAGAAAGGAATTTTTTAAACCAATTCTGACACGTGCGTTCTGTTAAGCAATCAACACTATAGGCAATCACGCGTAACAAAATTACACGGAATTTGTTTCGATAGCAACTTAAAGGTATCGACTACCAAATTTCAAAAGAAAAAATTCTAACATTGACAAAAGCATAATGCGACAAACATAATACTATCTACTTGTACAAACCAAAATTACTTTCTTGCCAATCCCTTTGGAACAGAACTAGTGACAAATTTCAAATATGTTAAATTAGAAAAAAGCATTACGAAATTCTCATTTTTATTCATTAGTTCACATATAAGTAGACACAAATAAATAATAATTAGTCAAGTCTTAAATTATTGATTAAATTTTTCACATTACTTGTCATTAAGTGTATAAAACCGAACTATTATACAGAAGAAGTGATTTTGCCGAAATATAATTATTCTATTTCCACCAATACATACTGTAAAATCACAACAAAGTTGAAATTATTCTTATAATTATAATCTTGTCTCTTTAGGGAGTCATTTATATAAATTTTTTTAAAAAAAATTCACTTGATAGCAATTTTGTTTTCTAGAAAGTTGGTACATTTTATCTTTTTAGCATGGATACCTAAACCAAGAAGCATTAATTATAATACTCTTATTTAAAAAATGAAATTAGAAATTGTTTTATTAAAAGTCACTTCGTGATACATTGTTTTTGAAGTGGAGAAGCAATAGGACAGGAATTGTTTCATTTTCACAAAATTTAAACACAAGAATGACTGTTTCATTTTCTTTCATTAATTTTTAAAACCATGAATTTATGAAAAGCGGATCACTTTAATTTTTATATGATCAGTAAAAATCCTCCAAATTGTTAATCTAATTGCTTTGAGAAGTTTTTTACAATTTACAAATTATGGAGTTTAAATTTTGTCATTCATTCATCAATTTTACCATTTTGTGAACCTGATATAAAATTTATTCGTCTTGGAATATGGCATTTTAATTTTACACCATCAATGTTTATTTTTAAAATACTCTTCCTATTCCGCAATGTGAGAAACCATACAGTGTTCATGACATGTTAATTGGCCGTCTTAATTTCCCCCAATATTGAATTGTATATTTTAATAGTAAACTTTTAAGTTCATAGGATTTTTCGGAGAGACACCTCATTATAGCCTCTACCTTTTTACTTTCAAATAACGTTTTTTTACATTATATATAATGATTTTATTATTTCATTATATTTACTAATATATTTTGTTGGTTGTTTGTCGTTGGTTTTGAACTGCAAGGTTAAAAAGGATAATGTACTTACTATAACTTTTATGTACATATGAATGTACATGTGTGTATTTACTTTTATTTGTGTGCTCTCTTGATTACTTTTTATTTATAATATTCTTGGTGCAATTTTACCAAGGCTGTACCTTGTGCTATTAAAAGTGATGAAACGAAACCAAATTATACATGTTTGAACGTACTTTATTATTCATCATCAATAAACATTCTAATAATTAATTACTTTTATGCTCATTTGACATTCTAATTTTAATGCTCCAACTGTTTCAAGGTATATCATATTAAAAGATAAGAATATTCCTGAATATGTCTCTTCATAAATATTCTTCTCTTTCAATCAAAATTTTTTTAATAAATTATCATTAAAGTTAGTATTAAATCATAAATATTTTTATAAATATAAAAATTTAGAGCCTGTTACCCAAATTTTAATAAATAACTAAGTTATTTTGACTGAGCAATTTATTAATGCTATAGAAAAAATTATGTATTCTCATTAAAATATCTTACAAGTTGTTAAATTTTACTGCAGAGACTAAGACAATTCCTTTTGATATGAAGCATTATTTCGAAAGAATATATTTGGTATTTTTTATTACTGATTTTTTGAAAGTTATATTGAATCATAGGAAAATATTCATGAGACACGGTGTTCAATTTTGAACAACAATTTCCTTTTATGTAATAATCTTAATAAAACATTTTTCTAATAATCTTAATCTAAAATAATCTTAATAAAACAATATTCCTCTTGATTCATAACCTTATTTGAATATCGGGAATGGAAATCAGCGATTTGATGTTATAGTCATGAATATAATGTGTGATTGCAAATTTATTTGTATTCGTAATTTAATTGAACGTTACGTTAGATTGAACTAACAAAGCATTATTAATTTTAAATTATTTAGAAACCTGAAGCGATACTTACGATACTTTATTTAGATACCTCAAATGATACTTGAAATAATTGAAAATATTAAGTGGTAAATAAAGAATTAACCGACTGAGGACAAGCTTTTTTGATTGAATTTTTAAATCATTTATAAAATGTATTGAATTAATTTTTGGTATAGTAAAATTATATGATATTACCTAAAATTAACTTATTTCAGTACATATAACAGTCGTATGTTAACAGTAAGTACTTAAAGAATTATTATCACAGAGATGTTTTATAAGAGTTGTAATAAAAGGTTAATGAAAAGTAAAGAAAATTTTTTTGGATCTACATTTAACTTTAATTTTGTAGTATTGATAAACTTAAATTCAGAGACTAATTTTAAGTTTTGAAAAGCATCAAAATCCTTTAAAATTTTAGCGGGTAAGAAATAACTAGTTTCATCTTATCAAACAAAAAACTCGATATTTTATATTTATCATTAACCCTGTTATTGATAATTTTTTTTAAAGCCAGTGTGTTAGCTTTTAGAAATATTTCTTTGCAAATTTCAATTTTTCAAAATATTTCTAGGCTAAGGGTTAGATTTTTTAAGTAAAGGGTATTTTACACTTGACTTAAGACCTAGTCTGGCCAGCAGTGCCAGACTAGGTCCAAAAAGTTGAACACCCCCAAAAAATCAAGCACCATCAAAGAATCTTTATATAAATCATGCTTGGATAGCCCCAGGCACCCAAGGTTGTGTTCTGGCGTAGCTTGTTCAGCGGAACAGTTGGTGCAAGTCTCGAAAATTTTGGTGCCCTCAGAAAAATCTAAGGATTTGAGGTGACCACTTTGAAAGCGGGGGGAGCAGCTTGTTCCCGTGTTTTTAAGCAGTGAGCATTTACTTGTTATGTTGTTTCTAATCCCAGATGATGTAGCTAAACTACACCATCTCCATAAAACCAAAAATGTCCAGCAAGGTCCAAAAATAAAATGGGATCCCTTAAAATCTTAAAAACTGTAAAATTTAGATAAATAAGAATATGGTTGGGGGAGGCTTGAACAACTCCACACCAATGACAGTCTGAAAAAGCGCCTCTCGCCCTGTAAAAGTTCTTTTCAAAGTGCCATTGGCTTTAGTTAACGCGTGCGAATTCAATAAACATTTAATCTATGTAATCTTTTTAAAGAAATTCGTGATTTTTTAATATTTTTTCAAGGATCCTTTTCCATTGTTAATCTTATACACGTCTCTCTCAGTAAAATTCTATTTCCATGAAATACACTACTCTTATGCAATTTATTATAAAATCTATAACTTAATCAGTGTTAACATTTAATGTATAATAAAACTATTTTAGTGATGTTCTGAGTGTATTCGCGAATATTTCCAATTAAATAGCCAAACAAGATTCATGAAACAGTGATAAGACTTGTCAAAGATTGAACTAAACAAATATATTAATATCGAAATAATCTCACGAAGAGTTAAAATGGTGATAAAATATGTACCTTTTAAGTCGAACGTTTTTAATACATTTAATATTACTAAAGCTACAAGTCCCATAGTATTTGGCTTCATCTCCCATATCTTAAAACCATGAAAGTTGATGCTTATAGCATCCAATGGAACAGATGTCGGTGGGTGGGTGAGATGATTTTTCATGTCGTCCAAATTCAGAACGCCTCCGTATTTTTGAACTTCATTTGTGATGTGTTTCGCAATATCACCAGAGTAAAATGCTTCAGCACCTTGATCACCAATAGCCTAGAAATATACATTCAATGGTATATTTTTCTAAAGTAAAACAAGTTTCAAAATGTCATATATTACAATTTTTTAATAATTCTCTTTTTAGGTGGAAGAATTTTAAATGACATCTTACAAAAGAATCTCATTTCTGTAACGTCATATAGTTTTATCCATGACATGAATCTTTAGATAATACGAATTATAAAATGATATAACTTAAATAAGATTATAGTGAATATAGTGTGTGATTTTTATATAGTTAGTTATTAAAATAAATTTTCTAATTTTTATTAAATTTGTTCTAATATTCCTGTTTTACTAGAAGGCTGTTTCCAACTTTTTACTGTCAGGTTATTTTCAGCTGCAGTGGCCAGTGGCTTCACGCCGCTTCCCATAAGCTCAGCAAAGTAAAGCATCATTTGCCACGGGCATGGTTGAGAGGGTGATGATTTTTCCGCTAAGGTTTTTTATTCCTAATATAGTGGGTTATTTCCAGTACTTACGATTTGGAAGGTTCAAAATTACTTTTTGAGAGAAACTACATTATCCTCACGTAATGCAGCAATTAAATATGAGAGCTTGACTTGGAATCACTTGGAATGTTCTCCAAATTGTCAAATTTGGACACTTAAAAAGAGATCATAACTGACATTAATACATAAGCGTTTTTGTCCTGTGTTAAAACGAATCGTGACGACTTTGACGCATCAGTCAAGAATTTCTACAACCGCTACAAATTTGCGCAGCATGATACCGACACAAACTCACTTCTTCTTCTAACATTAATATCTATTTGAGTAAAAATACAAAAAGAAAAAAATAATTGTTACTAACTCCCTTAGTAATGAAACAATCTCTTTTATGTAAATTCAAATGCCTAAAAGCTTTTCAATTAAAACCTGCTGTTGAAGGCTCTTGGAAGTCTTCGCTTTCTATTTGAAGATCGTTTGTATCACTGAATATATAAACGTTGTTTCTCTCTTCCTCTCTCGCTGTCTCTGATGAGGACATATTATGTAAGGATATAGAGTGACTTGCATTATAGCTCCGGTAAAGAAACATTTATGATTCTGATCTTGAAACCTGTTATAGATGCTTCAGATCCTTTGCATTATGGGCAAATAGTTCTAACGAGTTGCTTGTGTAAAACTCCGAATCTATGGTCAATGCTCGCGTCATTTGTCATTGAAAAACATTAATTTAATCATATTAATCAAAGTGGTTTTCGTCCTGGGCCTAAGCAGTTACCAGGCGCGTCAGCAGGTGGTGGATCACCAAACGTCCTGTAGGAATGACAGGATAGCCTTGAATATAGAATCAGAGGCCACGAACCAGCTTCCGTAAACCCTGGTGTTATGCGACCCATGCCTAGGGCTATTTGGCACCGCGGTAATGGTGTCTTAGTGGAGCCTCTAGTTGCCTGGCGAACTTCTTGAGTATTTTGCCTTGCCCAGTAACTCAGGCAATGCTGGGGGGACTATCATATTACCAGAGCTTATTAATTGTTATCTTGTGGCTGAAAAGACACAAGAAATAACAAACCTCTCTGCATTTGCAGGTGAAGTTTCTGAAGTATACCTTGCTGAAAAAGACAAGGAAGGGAACTCAGAGGCAATCTAGTGAAGGGGCAGCAATGAATCCTTCACAGGAGGTAGAAATGATCTCCAAACCATCTTCTTCTGGTGAAAGTCAGGAAGCTATCTCTGACTAGCATGACTGACTCTCTGACCAGAATCAAGGACGCAAGAGGAAACGGCCAAGCATATCATTTACGAATGCGAGGCTCTTGCCCTCCCTAGATTATCTTCTTTAGGCATCATCCATACTATAGAGTTACACCTAGACTCCATTAAGGGGTTATCGGACTTTATTAATAAAGTGAGTGACCCGAGCAACTGAAACTAGGAAATATTGAGTTTGGAGTTAATGGTACAAAATGCTGATAAAAGCAGAGGTGCCCAATGACATACGAACCCCACTCTAAGAAGAAGAAATAGTTTCCGTAATGGGAGATACATTCTTTAAAACATTACAAACTCGGAAATCCGAACCCTCAATGTTTTTGCGCAGAGAAATCATGTGGCTTCTAATTTCTTTGACATGGAGAGGGCATGAGAACGTACACGACGATATAGTATTTTCTGCTTCTTATGTTTTTTTGGGTTTTCCGGGTGATCTTCGATATAAGGAGAGTGAGTTAAGCTTCCAACGAATTTCATTGACTCTAAATTGACTTTAAATTGTTGTCCAATCTAATTGTTTTAACTCTTAGTTTAGCCCTGTAAAATTAAAGCCATTGTCTGAGTACCTCACGGAAATTCATTCTCTTCTGGCAATGAACCTACGCATCGCAACCTACGTTGAAGTCATTTGTTCTGAGTGATGGTATTAGCTCTAGATGGACAGCTGTATATGCAGCACAAGTAAAGAGCACTATCCACACCTTTTGTCTAGATTTAGTTCATAAAGGTCGAGGTAAGTCTACACCTGATACTTGAGAAACAGCTGCTAATTCTGTTCTGTCTTTTTGAAGAGGTGGAAAAGATACCTCAAAATGTTTCACTGTCGTTTACACGTTAGAAATTTTTTTATAACACTCCGAATGGTCTTTTTTCCTTTTAATATCCAAAATCTTTCACGCAAAATTGTCAAAAGAGTACACTGCCCCAGCTTGTTTGTTAGCAAGACGTTCTTGAGCTATAAATATTCTCACTACCAGGTTTTTCGATGGTAGAATCACAGGAGAAATAAAATCTTTCAATTCTTCCTTATTTATCAGTCTGAACTTCAATCGTAAAATTCCTTCTTTATCTTCAAATACTTGAAACCCTTACAAAATTTTCCTTGTTTCTTCATCAGATTAACATTCCTTCGTTACTAAACAGAAAATATTCTTTTGTGCGTTTAACAATTTTTTTAGTTTTAAGTTCCTTACATTTTCTTAAGTCTTTGGTTGACTAGTCTTTGAAAATTTAGAAAATCTTCTGACTAACTGTAATGAAATTGACTCTTGTTCTGTATTATTAACACGTTTCTCTATCTCTACTTCTCGTTAACATTTACAGATTACTTTTTTCACTGTTCTTTCATTGATTCTTTTGATAAATGGTAATTAATAACTGCCATTAACAGAAAAGTTCTACTAATGATGCCAAAGACAACTCGAGTATGAAGGAAAGTTCAGATATTACTCTCATTGTCATACCAAAGAAATCATACGAAATTAGGATCTTTCTCATCTAAAGATATTTGTAGAAAAGCCCCTCTGATATCTAAAATTACACCAATTGGTTTCAATTTAAAACTCGCAGAAATTGAAGGAATTGTTTCAATTAAGTAATTTCGAGCCTCCAAACAGTCATTTAATGACGGATGGTTATGGATCTTATCAAAGGCATCAAAGAGGGTCTTATCTTCATGGAAGATGTTACGGATACTTCTTTGATCACGGGTCTATGCGGAAGGTAATGGGCATCAGCTAGTAACTCTTCGCCAAGAACTTCCTCAATATCTCCTACTTCTGACCATTCTGTAATGACTTCATGATACTTTTCTGTAAAACCAATTTTTTCCAACTTCCTGATAGTAGATTCAAGTCTTTTCAAGCACAACTCGTAATTGTCAGTTAGAAACGCATGAACCACTTTCCAAGACATATGGACCTCGTTTCTTCCAGCTTCCTTTTGTCTAACTGTTTCTTGACAGTTAATGATAACAGCTGTTTCAGCTTTCTCACTTGAATTTTGCTGAATAGGATCCCGTATACTAAGTTCTAGATTCCACAGTGAAGAAACTGGAATATCTGCTCGAGATAATATGGTAACAATATTCAAACTTGAATCTCTTTCGTCGGTATATTGCGGTACTTTACCAACCAAGTTCAACCTAATTTGGTTTCTAATGCAACAAAGCCAGTCTCTAACTCTTCTCGTCTACCAGTAACTACACTACTGGCCATTAAAATTTCTACACCAGGAAGCGGCACACCACACACGTGAAATTTGCATGACAGGTAGAACTTGCTGCGATATGCAAATGCTTAAATTTTCAGCGCATTCATACAAAGCAGGCGACAGTAGCGACATCTACAATGTGTATAAAACCAGAGATTTGACAGCAGTTTTCTCATACTCAGTTTCCGTTTCAACGTTGTTTTCGGCAAAAAAAAAATGTTGTAATGCCTCGTGTAAGAAGAAGAAATGCCTATCAGCACGTGTCTGACTTTGATCGAGGAAGGGTTATAGCCAACCGGGATTGCGGTTTATCGTACCGCAATATTGCTGCTCGCGTCGGTCGAGACGCCATGACTGTTAGCAGAATATGGAATCAATGGGTTCAGGACAATGATACGGAACGTCATGCAGGATCTCAGCGAACCCCCATCACTAACAGCAGAAAAGACAGACATCTTATCCGCATGGTCACAAGGGATCGTACAGCCACGTCATGAACCCTGAGTCAAGAAATGGAGTCATTTTCAAGGCAACAAGTTTCTGCTTGAACAGTTCTACGACGTTTCCAGCAGCATGGATTGTCTACACGACGACCATGGCTTCGGCTACCATTGACGCTGCGTCACAGACAGGAGCGCTTTCAATGGTTTTGATCAGCGACGAACCTGGACGCGGGAATGGCATCACGTCATCTTTACAGATGAATCTCGGTTCTGTATACAGGACCATGATGGCCGCATCCGTGTTTGGAGACATCGTGGAGAACACACATTGCCAGCTTGCATTGGACATTGCCATACTGACCCATCTGCTGAGTGATGGTATGGAATGCCATTGGATACACGTCTCGATCATCTCTTTTTCGCATTACTGGAACTTTGAACAGCAACCGTTACATTTCCGATGTGTTAAGGCCCGTGGCTCTGCCTTATCTTCGAGGCCTCCCTAATGCTTTGTTTCAACAGGATAATGCACGACCGCATGTTGCCCATACTGTTCTGAACTTCCTTGATACAGAACAGGTTCGACTGTTACCCTGGCCAGCACATTCTCCTGATCTGTCACCAATTGAGAACGTGTGGTCAATGGTTGCCGAGCGATTGGCACGCTATCACTCACCATCTACTACTGTCGATGAACTGTGGCATAGTGTTGAAGCTGCATGGACTGAGATCCCCGTACATGCCATACAATTTCTGTTTGACTCCATTCTAGGCGGTTGGTTGGTTGGTTGGTTGGGTTTTATGGCGCAAGGTCCAAAATTGGACATGCTGCGCCAAAACTATGATTTCAATTTTTTTTTCATATATATATTCTTTATAAACCCAATCAACATTAAAAGTTTAAAAAATAAAAATAAATGTATATGAAGTAATTAAAAACCTGAGGTACATATACAGACAGACACATAAATATATATAAAAAGTATAAATAAATAATACAAAAATTTAAAATTAAATCAAATATATGGTAAAAAACCTATTGCTCTTAAAAACGCAAATAGGTTTCTGTGGGATGGATCACCCAATAAATCACATAAAGTTAAAATATCTGTATTAAAGAAGTGTATACGTAAATGGTTAAAACATGAACATAAAATTAAAATATGATGCACAGTATAAGGTTCATCACACGTTTCATACCAAGGATTTAATTCACTCAAAAACAAATGTCTATGGGTGAAACGTGTGTGTCCGATACGAAGGCGAGTCAATCTAACATCTGCACTTCGTAACGGTAAAACTGATAATGAGGTGAGGGATGAGAAAATGTTATGGAGTTTGTTTCCGACCTGCAAGTTCCATGATTCTTCCCTTAGGGAACATATAAATCTTTTTATACCCTTTCTCACATCTGAGAGCGGAACCGATGGTAAAATTGGATCTTCAGCTGCCTTTGCAGCTGTATCCGCTCTCTCGTTTCCATCAAGACCTACGTGACTTGGTACCCAACAAAATATTATTTTGTATCCCTTGCCAGCAAGGGAATCCAATGCTGAGAAAATTCTCGACACAACAGGATGGCAGGTAACGCTATTGTTTTTCAAAGCTTCAATAATACTCATGCTGTCAGTGTAAATACAAAATTTACGAGAGTCATCTGTATTCACGTGCTGAAGCGCGTAGTAGATGGCGGTTGCTTCAGCAGTAAAGACGGAGCAGGATGGATGTAGGCTGTAACTAAAAGCTGTATTATTGATAAATACTCCACAGCCCACATGTCCTGCTGTTTTAGAACCGTCTGTGAATACAGGTTTGTATGATTGATACTGACAGCGATGAAAAGAATATAGCTGCTGAAAAACAATAGGTGTTGTGTCAGATTTTCTGTAGTGAGCAAAGGTATTGATAAAATCATATGTTGGGTTATACCAAGGCGGATGAGCAAATTGAGGTACAGTCTCAATCCGAATATCATGTAGGTCTGTGAGCCACAGATGTGATTTGGCTCGTGTGAGAAAAGGTGGGATGCTCATTGGACGAGCGTCATAAAGCCTCATGAGTGAGGTATTTGGAACCATGGAAAGTATCAGATGATTAGGGGTCGACATGGACATAGCATAATAATTGAGAGACTGCTGCATTCGTCTCAGGTCTAACGGTAATTGATGACATATCACGTATAGACTCTGGACGGGTGATGTGCGGAATGCCCCAGAGCATATCCTCAAAGCAGAGTGATGAACTGTGTCCAGTCTTCGTAAAATAGAAGATCTAGCCGATCCATAAACAACACTTCCGTAGTCAATGCGGGATAAAATCAATGACTGATAAATGCGAAGTAGTGATGTGCGATCTGCACCCCAAGATGTATTTGACAACACCTTGAGGATATTAAGCGATCGCTCACACTTCTTCCGCAAATATAAAATATGCGGAAGAAAGGTCAATTTTCGGTCAAAGATAATACCCAGGAATTTTATTTCATTGACTACTTGTATTGAAGTGTTGTTGATATAAATAGTTGGATCATTATGCAGGCTAGTCTTTCTACAGAAGTGGACACATCTACTCTTGCTAGGAGATAAAGTATGGCCATTCTCAGCACACCATGCAGCAAGCTTGTTAACTGCTGTTTGCAGTTGTCTCTCAATTAATCGCATATTCGAACCCTCGCATGATATTTGCAGGTCGTCCACAAACAAAGTACCATGTACTGATGATGGAAGCTGATGAGGTATGTTACTGATGAAGAGACTAAAAAGTGTGACGCTTAAAATAGAGCCCTGAGGAACACCCTCAGATTGTGTAAAAGTATTGGATGTATAACTTCCAATACGTACTTTAAAACCATGGGAGCATAAAAAATTCTGTAGGAATATCGGCAGATTACCCCGAAAGCCAAAATCATATAATGTACGGAGAATTCCATATCGCCATGTATGGTCATAAGCCTTCTCTATGTCGAAGAAAATGGAAACTAAGTGATTTCTCCGCACAAAAGCGTTGCGGATTTGAGTTTCCAAGTATATCATATTATCAAGACTGGATTTTCCTTTACGAAAGCCACTCTGATTTTTATGGATATAATTATTAGTTTCTAAGACACAGATGAGACGAGCATTGACCATACGTTCGAGAGTCTTACAAAAGCAACTCGTCAGAGCAATTGGTCGATAATTTGAAGGGTCTGAAGGATCCTTACCAGCCTTGAGGACAGGAATCACTATTGCTTCTTGCCATAAAGATGGAAATTTATTTTCAGTCCAGATCCTATTGAACAAATATAATACGTTAGATAGGGAGTCTGGACTTAAATTTCGAAGCATTTGATAGCTGATTCCATCAGGTCCTGGACTGGTATTATTGGCCTGCTGTAAAGCTTTCTTCAATTCAAACATTCCAAATTCGCAGTTGTACGGTAAGACTTGTCGATGGTTGAAGCGAATTTGTACTCGCTCAGCATGACTCTCAGTCCTCAAGAACGAAGGACAATAAGAGTCGTTGCTTGAGACGCTAGCAAATGCTTCACCAAGGACGTTAGCAATATCCGTAGGAGAAGAGTATATAGCAGCTCCGGATTTTAAAATAGGAATAGAAAATTCGCTATAAATTCCATTGGCTGCTTTCACCCTTCTCCACAACTGCTTACTGGAAGTTGAAGATGTTATAGAAGATACATAGCAGGACCAGGATTCCTTCTGACTTTGACGACGGGCTCTGCGAGCTAATGCTTTTGCTCTCTTAAAGGCGATAAGATTCTCCGTTGTGGGGTACCTCCTAAATATCCCCCAAAACTTCCTCTGTTTTTTATATGTTTCTTGGCATTGTTTGTTCCACCAAGGTTTGCAACGCCTGTGTGATATAGAGGAACTCTTAGGTATTGATGCATCAGCTGCTTTCTTAATTGTGTCAGTGACTTTACTAACGGCAATATCAATATCTTCGATCGAGACCATTTTATCATCAACAACTGCCAATTGTGTAAATAACGTCCAATCTGCCCGACTGTACACGTAAGTAGGTAAGCGTTGTCCTACACTACTACCTCCAGTCTGGGAGATGACGAGAGGAAAATGATCGCTATTGTGCAGATCATTTCCTACAATTAAATTTAACAATGGCAGAAGAGATGGAGAACAAATGGCCAGATCGAGAGAATGAAATGTTTTTGTGGGTATGTGAAAGTGGGTCTTTTCCATTCTAGGCGGATAAATGCTGTTTTTTGTTGAGTAGTAAGTCACATAGGTGTTGATGGAAATGAGAGAGCAGATGTAGCTGTGAAGGCTGCACTGGAATTAATTCTGTCTAACGTTCTGCTCTCTGATATGTGAAAAGGCATAAAATTTTTTTCTTTGACAGGTGTCAAGGAACATACAGATCGTCAATAAACTGCGTACCTTCTTAATATATTTCAGCACATTCCCAATTTTACCGTTACAAAGTCCATGTGTTCATTGACTCGCCTCCGTATCAGATATACACATTTGATATACAGATATTTGTTTGAAAGGTAATTTAATCCATTGTATGAGACTTGTGATGAGCCTCATACAATCTATCATATTTCAAATATGTGTCGTGATTTTGAGTACCAATGTTTATACTTTCTAAAATTGAAATTGTAACAATTTGATTGTTGGGGGAGCTGAGCCACAAAAAGTTTGTGCATTTTTAATGGTAATGAGTTTTATATAATTGATTTAATTTTTTAATTAAACATAAAAACAATGAAAAATATAATTTTAGAAACTTAAAAATATACTACAAACTAAATTATATACATTAATTTTTGTATTTTAGAATAATAAATTTTTTAACATTGTTTAAGTTCTGTAAAAAAGAGGTCCCTCAAAATCTAATTTTTGACGCAGGGGTTGTCTTCTTTTACTCTCTCCAAAAAACTCAACTACCAAAAGTGTTATGTGTGAGACGTGCGCTATGAGTAAAGAAATTCCATCATTGTACTCTATTCTGGTTGAATCAATGAATCTATTATGCAACATTTCTTAGTGTTCTCAATCTTAATATTTGAAAAAAAATAAATAACAATTTCCATCAAAAACATACTCTTGGCACAGCATGTCCAATTTTGGACCTTGCACCATAAAACCCAACCAATCTTAATAATTGCATTTGTGTATGAGTATGTTAGTTATATTTCAATTTGTTTCCTGTCTAAATTTAATAATTAATCAAAAATTGATAATTAATAATTAGTTTCCCAACTAAAATTAATAAGATCAAACACATTTTTAGTTATTTAATTATAAATTAAATAACTAAATGTTTTTAATATAAGGTTAAGCAAGTGAGAGTTATTGTGAGATTTTGATGAATTCCAAAATGCACATCTATATTTTCAATTGCTCTGCAATTGTATATTTTGGCTATTTAATAACATAATTATATACAGACTGTACAGTTATGTCATTAAAAATATATTTTGCATATAACATTTCTATTTCGGATTTTTTATCACCATTAATTTAGTCTTATTTTAAGAAGTTTGGGCTGATAAAAAATCAAATTTCATTCCTCAGCATAAATTGGATTTAAAATAGATATCATCGGTGATATGGTTTTTGTATAACAGTTGATTTATGTTAAAAAATGATAGATGTATTAATAAAAGTTTATTACGAAAGTAATAGCCTTTACCTGTAAACACTTGGCAAGCTTTGGTGCACGAATAATATCACCGGGTAAAGGAGGATTATTTTCAATTAGCAAATCACTAGCATTTTTAGAATGTAAAAATGCATCTTGACAGATTGTCCATTCGTTCGCAGCTTTGTAAGGTATTGGGGCACCTTCCACAGCAAGAGTTATTACTGGTTCAAGTATCTGTTTCATTGTTAGCTAAAAAACATTGTAGAAGTTAATTTTTTTAAAAAAATATTTATTTTTAGTGTTTATTATACATTAATATTTGAAAAATAATTTTTACTTAAAATTTGTTTTAAAATCAATATTTTCTTTATTAGTTTTGGTCTTGATTTGGAGATGGGATAAAAAATAAGAAATCAGATTTTGTAACTTAATGTATATTCAGTTAGATTAATACTTTGCTTATCCGAAAAGTATGATTTAATCAATTTGCATACTATTAATTATTATTGAATCCCTATTTTTAAAGTGATCTTTGTCAAACAGATGTATTTAAAATAATTTAAGTACACGTTTTTCATAGAATTAAAAAATTTTGTTCCTCGACTTTACTATATTTTTACACTCAACATATCAGGGAATTCAAAATTATTTATTTCCTGTCTTATTAAAAACTACCTATAATGAAAAAATATTGTAAATTGCAAAAAAATTGTTAAATTCAAATTAAGATATGTTTTGTGGTTGGCAAACTAAACTTTGAATTGAGCAGTAAAGAAGTCATGTGTTAGTTTTAATGGTGAGTGTCCTATCGTTTTTTGAAGTTGTTACTTCTCATACACCACAAGCTACGCTAATAGATTTTTATATATATAATACTAAATATTTTAAGTTATTAAAGGAATGTTTTATTGTACCTAGATATATTTATACTTTTATAATGAATTAGGTTACAAAAGTTTAAAACAACATATTAAATAATATAATCTGCAAATCCAGCAACATATAAAATAATTCATTTTTACTTCCACTTGTAAATGTAACACAAATTAAAAAGCCGAAAAATTTTCATCCCATATATAGATAATTCCTCAAAATTCTTCTGCTCACTAAGAACCACAATTTAATTAAAAGCTCCTTGCGAGAGATCTGCAGAAAGTCTAGTACACTACTGAACATTAAAATTGCTACACCAAGAAGGAATGCAAATAACAGAACGATATTTATTCGACACATACATTATAGTGGAAAGAACAAGTGATTAGATTTACAGGGAATTAGGATGTATAGATCTTGAGAAATCAGTACCTAGAGCAGCCACCTCTGGCTGCAATAACAGCATTTATCCGCCTAGGCATGGAGTCCAAAAAGATTGTATGGCATGTACGGGGATCTCAGTCTATGCAGCTTCAACACTATGCCACAGTTCATTGACAGTAGTGGATGGTAAGTGATGGCGTGCCAATCGCTCGGCAACTATTGACCACACGTTCTCAATTGGTGACAGATCAGAAGAACGTGCTGGCCAGGGTAACAGTCAAACCTGCTCTGCATCAAGGAAGTTCAGAACAGTACGGGCAACATACGGTCATGCATGATCCTGTTGAAACAAAACATTAGGGAGGCCTCGAAGATAGGGCAGAGCCACGGGCCTTAACACATCGGAAGTGTAACGGTTGCTGTTCAAAGCGCCAGTGATGCGAACAAGAGGTGATCCAGACGTGTATCCAATGGCACTCCATACCATCACTCCAGCAGATGGGTCAGTATGGCAATGTCCAATGCAAGCTGGCTATGCGTGTTCTCCACGATGAATCCAAACGCGGATGCGGCCATCATGGTCCTGTATACAGAACCGAGATTCATCTGTAAAGATGACGTGATGCCATTCTCGCGTCCAAGTTCGTCGCTGATCAAACCATTTAAGGCGCTCCTGTCTGTGACGCAGCGTCAATGGTAGCCGAAGCCATGATCACCGTGCAGACAATCCATACTGCTGCAAACGTCGTTGAACTGTTCGAGCAGAAACTTATTGCCTTGCAAATGACTCCATTTCTCGACTCAGGGTTCGTGACGTGGCTGTACGATCCCTTATGACCATGCGGATAAGATGTCTGTCTTCTCTGCTGTTAGTGATGAGGGGTCGCTGAGATCCTACATGAAGTTCCGTATGATTGTCCTGAACCCATCGATTCCTTATTCTACTAACAATCATGGGGTCTCGACCGACGCGAGCAGCAATATTGCGGTACGATAAACCGCAATCCCGATAGGCTATAATCCTTCCTCGATCAAAGTCAGACACGTGCTGATAGGCATTTCTTCTTCTTACACGAGACATCACAAACACTTTCTTTGCCGAAAACTACGTTGAAACGGAAACTGAGTATGAGAAAACTGCTGTCAAATCTCTGGTTTTATACACATTGTAGATGTCGCTACTGTCGCCTGCTTTGTATGAATGCGCTGAAAATCTAATCATTTGCATATCACAGCAAGTTCTACCTGTCATGCAAATTTTACATGTGTGGTGTGCCGCTTTCCTGGTGTAGCAATTTTAATGGCCAGTAGTGTATAGGCACACATACTCAAAAAGCCTTTCTATCTCTGGAGAATGACGCAATTTCTTTGCATCGTCACTTCAGCAACGATATATCGTATGAGCAAATTACAGGTTAATTGCCATCTATCCCTGTTTAAAGATTTTTCAACATAAATTATATTTCCCTTTGCTTCATGGAGCTATAATTATTTGTGTCTTCATATCGAACAGAAAAAGCCCATAATTTTAGATTACAGCTTAAAATTTCGGCAGAAGATATTCTTGAGCTTCATCAATAGCATTTCAATAAATGGGATTATTTTTTTCAGTCGAACATGCTTTTACCAATGAAGAAGTGTCATGTTATTATAATAATTGGGAGAATATGAATCAGTATAAAATTTCTGAGTTTAAATGAAATAAAAATTTATTTTCATTCTATTGTAAGGAATATCTTTGTTATTGTGATTACCTTTTCATAATTTGTTTTATTGGCTAAAGATAGATATGAGAATTAAATATACATTATTTTTAGTGTCGTTTAATCGCTATTATCCCAATTATTATTCTATAGTAGGTTTATTTTGACAGTCGATAGGGAGAGTTAAAAAGTTAACCAAAAATTATATTTGTTCTTTTATAGATATGTATTCGTGAACTATCTAGAAAATTTTCAGTGAATTTTTACAAATACAAAACTGGTGATTTTAAAATAACATAATCTTTTTAAAATGATTGTTACAAAGTCTTAAATAAAAAAATAATTTAAAATTCGAATGCTGATAGTCGGATTGAAATTTTAGAGGACAATCTGAAAAAAATTATAAATTTAATCTGCAAAACTACTATTAGTTTGAACAAGTGTGAATTTGCTCCATATAAAAAATAAAATTAATTGTAATGAACTTTCCAAAATGGTTTTAAAAGTTTTTAAATTTTCCTCCAATATTAAATTATTTTTTATGACCTTATTATAAACTATCTAAATATTTTTTTACAATTTTTTTTTAAATGAATAGTGTTAAATAAAAATTGATTTGAATAGTAGAATTCACTAAGTTTAAAAAGAAAAATGAAACTTTAATGAAAAATGTGTCATTTGTTCTTACTTTTTTGGAACCAAAGTGCTCCACAATATTGCACATTCCAGCAACAGTTCCGGGAACGGATACCCAGTAACCGTGATTAAACCATTCTCTTTTTTGAGGATCTGTTATTCCGGCCTTTCTGATATCCTCTAAGTTCACCGCTCCACTTGTTCTTCCACTGCATATTACCAATGAGAAGAAATCAAGAATTGTTTCATATGAAATTCGAAATCGAATGTCGAACAAAATATCTATCAACAAATATTTTAAATTGTTTTGACAGCCAACAGTAGCGTGTAAGCATCATTAATGATTAAGCGCACTACACTATTTGGATAGTATAAAGTCAGACTGGAAAAATCTTCTTAGAAAAGCGCTGTCGTGATAATGTTGATGATAAAACTGTTAGGATAAAGTTGCATGTAAGTATTTCAAATTAGAAACTTATGGTGTGTATATTAAAAATATCAAAAACCATGGAAAACTCCTCTAAAAAACTCCTGGTATATTAAGTAAAGTCTATGTGCTGCCCTTACCATCAACGCTGATAGTCATTCAGTCCTCCATTAGCAGGCGCGCTAATGGACGCATCAGGTTCTTATTTTGATCAAGGGCAAAATACCTATCCAAAGTATACCTAATGCAACATCACGCGTGCGTGCAGGCTTCTCCCTATCACATACTAATCTGTACAGGTTTCTATAGAATTGACCTTTTTAACAGTCTCCTTCTTGTTTATGTTTTTTAAAAATTCATGGGCTAGTAGACTTGGTCTAATCTGCAGCTAGATAATGGGGAATAAGAGAACAAGTGCTATATATATGAAAATAATGGAAGAGATTTTTTTGTGAAACATCAAAATGGAAATGCTTTTTCCGTGGAGACATTAAAATTATATAAATAACGACAACTTTCACGTAAATATTGAATTGTTGTGAATAAATCTCGGTGAATAGAAAAAAAAACTATAATTTATAACTGATTTTAGTTTGAATTCTGTTTCGTGAAAGAACATATAGTTTTGAAGATTTATGACAGGAGGAAACATTAACAGTAAAGTCTAAAAATTGAGTTAATATTTTTTAGTTGATAATAACCAGAAATTGCTATTGGATAAAATGCGAAATAAATATTAAAAGTATAAATATATGCCTAAAATAGCAATATTTCTGACAATGAAGATGTTATACTTGACTAAATTATCTAAATTATACTGTTTAGTAAATTTTTCATCGAATCACTGCAAAAATTCATGCATTGCAAATTTTTTTTGTATACTTTACAAGATAGATTTTCCCTGCAATAGAAAATTTACAAATTGTATGCAGAAATTTGAACATTGAACTATAAAAATAAACATCAAACTCAACTATGTTTTTTCTTTCAAACAGTTCCTAATGAGAACCAATTATCTTCGAATGATCTATGAAAATATTTTTCTAATGAAAACAAATTATCGGAATAATTGATTTGATTTTTAAGTGAAAATTAAGAATAATGATAATATAAAAATCTCAATTTATCCGTTAATTTCATATCATACCCAATATTGGTTATAAAAATGCTATAGCTTCTTTATTAAATATAGATTTCAAGTTAGAAATTTAAGCAGAAATATATTATTTCACTTCGAAACCTGCAATTTGAATCTTTTTATATTGTTGACCGGCTATTACTATTGAAGTATTTCCATATTTTAGATCAGAAGTTTTCAATTTTTCCTGTGGCTTATCAAATCAGTCCAATCATACAATTC
Organism: Latrodectus hesperus; assembly: GCA_037975125.1. Taxonomy (NCBI): domain Eukaryota; kingdom Metazoa; phylum Arthropoda; class Arachnida; order Araneae; family Theridiidae; genus Latrodectus; species Latrodectus hesperus. The sequence goes on along the minus strand of CM075858.1, from coordinate 152,971 downwards.
AAGAAATTGGTCATTGTATATAAAAAAAAGAAGAATTCAATATCCATGGTAATACATGTAGAATCAGTAATCGACATCAAGAATGTAAATCTAGATTTTAAATTTGTATTAATTATGCATCATTTAAAGACTTATAGGTATAAAAATAAACAATATAAAATAATCCTTCATATTATATTTGTAGATAGATTATGATATTTTAAGCATGTGTATTAAAATGAGGAATTAAAATTATTAAATAAATTATACTGTATAGTTAAATGAAAAATTTAAATTTCTCTTAGAAGCATTCTTTACACTACATTATTAAATAAAGCTTGGTAAAGAATCTCGTAGTTTTACTTCACCCGGCATTATATCAATATTAAGATTGGTTGGTTGGTTGGGTTTAATGGCGCAAGGTCCAAAAACGGACATGCTGCGCCAAGAATTAAGTTTAAAAGTAGATATTTAGAAGATATTTTTTTATTTTTTATTAATTTATTTTAAAAACCCAAGCAACATTAAAATTTTAAAAATCAAAAATCAGTGTATAAATATATTAAAATCAAATTACACATAAAAGCAAAATCAAAATATATATACTTATAAAATTTAAAAAAAAGTAAATTAAATATAATGTATAAAACCTATTGCCCTCAAAAAGGCAAATAGGTTCCTGTGGAGTGGTTCCCCAAGCAAATCAAATAAGGTTAAAATATCACAATTAAAAAAGTGTAAACGATATTGGTTAAAATATTTGCATGAAATTAAAATATGATAAACAGTGAATGGTTCATCACACGTTTCACACCATGGATTTAATTCGTTTAGAAACAAATGTCTATGTGTGAAACGTGTGTGTCCGATACGAAGGCGGGTTAATCTTACATCAGCACTTCGTATCGGTAAAACTTTTAATGAGGTGATGAATGGAAATATGGCACGCAATTTGTTATTAACCTGCATGTTCCAAGACTCCTGCCAAAGATCTTGAGTAAATTTTTTTACACACCTTCTCACATCAAACAAAGGAATGGATGGAAGAGATGGGCCAGATGCAGATTTAGCAGCTGCATCAGCCCTCTCATTGCCATCGAGACCTACATGACTTGGGATCCAGCAGAAAATAATGTCATATTAGGTATTGATGCATCAGCTGCATTTATAATTGTTTCAGTGACTTTAGATACGGCATTATCAATATCATCGATCATAACCATTTCATTATCAACAACTGCCAATTGTGTAAATAACGTCCAATCTGCCCGACTGTACACGTAAGTAGGTAAGCGTTGTCTTACACTACTACCTCCAGTCTGGGAGATGACGAGAGGAAAATGATCGCTATTATGCAGATCATTTCCTACATTTAAATTTAACAAGGGCAGAAGAGATGGAGAACAGATGGCTAGATCGAGAGAATGAAACGTTCTTGTGGGTACATGGAAATATGTCTTCTCGTCGGTATTAAGCAGACAGAGACTATTATCTGAAATAAACTGCTCTATCTGCCGACCGGGAGAATTAGTATTATCATTTCCCCACAAAGAACTATGGCCGTTAAAGTCACCTAACAACAGAAATGGTGTTGGCAGCTGATCTAGTAATGCATCGAGTTCCTCTTGGCGGATGACATCGTGTGGTGGCAAATACAAACTACAGACTGTTAATAAGCATGATGTGTGAATTCGCACAGCTACAGCCTGTAGTGCTGTATTTAAATGCTGGGCAGTGCTGGGATAGTTGTTAGATGTTAAAATTCAAACACCTCCAGACACTGCACCATCGTCACCACAGTCTTTTCTAAAGCTTTTAAACCCATGCATGGAAAAGTTATTGCTGGACTTCAGGAATGTTTCCTGAAGTGCAACACATGCGGGGTTGTAAACTGAAATTATAGACTTGATGTCATCATGATGAGAGCGCAAACCATGGCAGTTCCAAGAAACAAAGGAAGTTATTGTTGAATTTGAAAAGCTCCTTTCCCGGAGCTGGAAGGCATGTCATCTGACATCTCCTCGAGTGACAGATCTTCGTCCGAGGGATGTAGATATACGGCGTCAGCCTCCAGGTTTAAGGCTTTACGGGTGGATATGGAGGGCCTAATAATGCCCTCTTTTGCTGATTTCAGTTTTAAAGCCTTTACGGCTTTAGATTTAGCCATCGGAGCTTTTCTTCGAGTAGTCAATGAGGATGTCGATTTTGGCTTGTGTGCAGATGTAGGGGGTAATTTAACAATCGGGAGTGAGAGAGCATCTGTTTGTGTACTAGTCGTTCTGGTGACTTTTGCGGCGACAGTTGCATAGCTAACTCCAACTTGAGGAGTACGAGCTGTAACAGCACGTCTCGCCTCGGGATATGAACAATTGTTCTTAACTTTAGTGGTTGTGATCTCCTTCTCCAGTACCCAGATAGGACAACTTCTAGCGTAGGAGAGGTGGTCACCTTTACAGTTGACACACCTCTCCTTTGCAGTACAGGACGAACTGTCGTGGCCAACTGCTGCGCAGCGAGCGCAAGTCAGTTTGCCTCTGCATGCCGCTTTAGAGTGACCAAATCTCTGGCACTGGAAACAACGCAAAGGATTTGGAATAAATGGCCTAACGGAGAGATGCATATACGCAGCATTAATATGCTGCGGTAGGTCTGGCGTCGCAAATGTCAGGATCAGATGTTTAGTGTTAATAACTTTATCATCTCTCCTGACAGTAATGCGTTTTACAGCGCAGACCTTTTGCTCTTTAAGATTTTCTAGTATCTCATCCGTAGGCGTGTTAAGCAAATCCTTCGCGGATATCACACCACGAGAAAAGTTAAGGTTTGTGTGAGGTGAGACAGACACCTCAAGAGTAGCCAGCATATTCATATTTTCAATTAAATTTGATTGTGTTTTTGATGCAACTTCTACCATTAAGTCGCCAGAACGTAATTTTCTGATGCTCTTCACATCACCGATTGTGCCTTTAATAGCTTTTTGAATGAGGAAAGGGGATACTGTATCAAAAGTACCCTCTTTCCGTTTGATTACATAAAATTGTGCATTCAAAATAGACAATGTGTGCTCCCGTGGGAGAATAGAAATATTTGATTCCATATCTAAAATTGAAAATTCGGGACCTGACGGCACCACCCACCACCGAGTCCAACAAGGGGATGCAGACCAGCTGCACCAGTGCTAGTCAGGTCCTATACGCTCACAGTACATCCCTGAAGCGGCCTCCACCCTTAACGAGTCACCCAGTAGATGTACCGATCGCTTGATCCATAAAGCCGATTGATGTGCTGAGGACCACAACACACCTCCCGTTTACCTGAAGCAGAGGCCAAAGTAATGTGTTGGTCTCTGGGGGCCTCAATTACCAGGACCCTCCTTTCCATGGACACGGGTCTCCACGCACGGCAAACACGTGGTTGATTTAGTCCCCAAGAGGAGCTAATAGCAACAGAGCGGCGAAAGCTGCTCAAGGGGAGCCCTCAACCTCTTGCGAGGCAACCACGCTGAGGGAGAAGAGGAAGAAAAAGCAGAAGAGTAGAAGAGAGAAGAAAAGAAAGAAGAGGACAGATCACTAGGGTACCTCGGGATTGTGACACCCGTGTTTACCTAAAGAAGGTAAACCCCCTGAGGGGTATCAATATTAAGAATTGTGCTATTTAGAATTGTACCAAATACTATATTTTGGTATCATAAATTAAACCATTTAGATATATTTCAGATTATTTGGCAGAAATCATGGAATATTAGTTGGAAACAAACTGTATACTATATTCTCCTCCCTCACTTCATTATCTGTTTTACCGTTATGAAACGCTGATGTCCACCATTCCCAATTATTGATGTGAGAAAAAGCTTGAAAACATTTATATTTTCTCTTTGGCAGGAATCATGGAACATGTAGATCGGAAATAAGCTGAATTCACGCATACTATAAATCATTCCATATAAAGTTTTACCGTTGCGAATGTTGTTGTTAAATCAACTTACCTTGATACCAGACACAGGTTTCACGCAAGGCACTTGTTTTTAAGTGCACTAAATCCGTGGTGTAAAAGGTGTGATGAGCCACTTTCTGTATTTCATATTTTAGTCTCCTTTCGAAAGTTTAGCCTTAATATTAATTTTAAAATTGATATTTTAACAATGCTTGATTTAGTGAGAGAACCTCGCCATTAAAACATCTTTGCCTATTTAAAGGCAATAGGTTTTATTCAATATATTTAAACCGGCTCAGCCTGTATTGGTTGGTTGGTTGGTTGGGTTTTATGGCGCAAGGTCCAAAGTTGGGCATGCTGCGCCAAGAATAGTGTTTTCGTAGAATATATTTTTATTATGCTATATACTTTTTTAATTTTGTTTATAAATATATATTTATTTTAAAAACCCAAGCAACATTAAAATCTTAAAACACAAAAATAAGTGTATAAATTATTTTAAAATCCATACATAATAGAAGAATATAAAATAAATCAAATGTATATAAATTCTAAAATGAATAAATATAAATTATATAAAATTTAAAAAACCTATTGCTCTTAAATAAGCAAATAGGTTTTTGTGGGGTGGTTCCCCCAGCAAATCAAACATAGTTAAAAGGTTTGTTTTAAAAAATTTAAAACGGTAGACGTTAAAAGTGGAACATGAGATTAAAATATGATAAATAGTAAATGAGTTCATCACACGTTTCACACCATGGATTTAGTTCATTTAAAAACAAATGTCTGTGTGTGAAACGTGTGTGTCCGATACGAAGGCGAGTTAATCTAACATCCGCACTTCGTAACGGTAAAACTGATAATGAAGTGAGGGATGGGAAAATGGTATGTAATTTGTTGACAACCTGCAAGTTCCATGATTCCTGCCAAAGACCATATATAAAACTTTTTATAGCTTTTCTCACATCTGAGAGAGGAACCGATGGTAATATTGGATGTGATGCAGCCTTTGCAGCTGCATCTGCTCTCTCATTTCCTTCAAGACCCATGTGGCTTGGTATCCAACATAATATAATTTCCTTTCCCTTGCCAGCAAGAGAATCCAATGCTTTAAAAATTTTGGACACAACTGGATGACAGGTAACGCTATTGTTTCTCAAAGCCTCTAAAATACTCATGCTGTCAGTATAGATACAATATTGATGATAATAATCTGTATTCACGTGCTGAAGCGCATAATAAATTGCTAGAGCTTCAGCAGTAAAGATGGAGCAGGAGAAATGCAGGCTGTAGCTTAATGACGTATTATTGATAAAAACACCACAGCCCACATGTCCTGCGGTTTTAGATCCATCCGTGAATACAGGTTTGTAAGATTGATACTGACAGCGATGAGAACAGTACAGCTGTTGAAAAACAATAGGAGTTGTGTCCGATTTTTTAAATTGAGCAAAGGTATTTAAGATGGTATTTGTTGGTTCATACCAAGATGGATAGAGAAAGTGGTCAATATTTTCTATCCGAACATCACATAGGTCTGTGAGCCAGAGATGTGATTTGGCTCTTGTGAGAAAAGGTTGGATGCTCAATGGTCGAGCATCATAAAGTCTTTTAAAGAGGCATTAGGAACCATAGAAAGTTATGGATGGTCAAGGGTCGACATGATCTTAGTATAATAATTGAGAGACTGCTGCATTCGTCGCAGGTCTAAAGGCAATTGTTGGCATATTGCATAAAGACTCTGGACGGGTGATGTGCGGAATGCGCCTGAACATATTCTAAGAGCAGAATGATAGACAGTGTCCAGTCTGCGTAAAACAGAAGACCTAGCAGATCCGTAAACAACACAACCGTAATCTATGCCAGATAAAATTAATGATTGGTAAACTCGGAGGAGTGACGTGCGATCAGCACCCCAAGATGTGTTTGAAAGCACCTTGAGGATATTGAGTGATCGCTCACACTTCTTCCGCAGATATAATATATGCGGAAGAAAGGTTAATTTACGGTCAAATATCAGTCCGAGGAATTTTACCTCAGTGACTACTGGTATAGGTGTGTTGTTTATACGAATAACGGGATCATTGTGCAGGCTAGTCTTCCTGCAGAAATGGACACAATTGCTCTTGCTAGGAGATAGTGTATGGCCATTCTCAGCACACCATGCAGCAATTTTATTAACAGATGTTTGTAATTGTCTCTCAATTAAATTCATGTTAGACCCTTCACAAGACATTTGCAGGTCATCAACGTACAAGGTACCATGCACAGATGGTGAAAGTTGATGAAGTATGCAGCTGATATGAAGATTAAAAAGGGTGACACTTAAAATACTTCCCTGAGGAACACCTTCAGGTTGGTTAAAAGTATTGGACAAAAACGTACCAATACGAACTTTAAAACCACGGGAGCGTAAAAAGTTTTGTATAAATATCGGCAAATTACCCCTAAAGCAAAAATCATACATCCTACGGAGAATTCCATATCGCCATGTACGGTCGTATGCCTTCTCGATGTCAAAGAAAATGGAGACCAGATGGTTCCTCCGCACAAAATCATTGCGGATTTGGGTCTCCAAGTATGTGATATTATCAAGAGTGGATCTCCCTTTACGGAAGCCACTCTGATTAATATGTATACATTTATTTTTTTCTAAGACATACACGAGACGGGCGTTGACCATACGTTCGAGAGTCTTACACAAGCAACTCGTCAGAGCTATTGGTCGATAACTTGAAGGAACAGAAGGATCCTTACCAGCCTTAAGGATCGGAATCACTATTGCTTCGCTCAAAAGTGATGGATATTTATTTTCTGTCCAGATCCTATTGAACAGGTAAAGTAAGTTCAACAGGGAATCTGGACTTAAATGACGAAGCATTTGATAGCTGATTCCATCTGGTCCTGGGCTAGTATCATGGGCCTGCTGTAATGCTCTCTTCAATTCCAACATCTGAAGTTCACAGTTGTAAGGCAAAGCTTGTCGATGGTTGAAACGAATTGATGTTCGCTCAGCACGACTCTTTGTCCTTAAAAACGAAGGACTATAAGAGTCGTTGCTTGAGACGCTAGCAAAGGTTTCACCAAGGACATTAGCGATGTCCTTAGGAGAAGAGTATATAGCAGCTCCGGATTTCAAAATAGGAGTGGAAAATTCTCTATATATTCCATTGGCTGCTTTCACTCTTCCCCACAACTGTTTACTGGATGTGAAAGAAGTAATTGAGGATACATAGCGAGACCAGGATTCCTTCTGACTTCGACGACGAGCTCTGCGAGCTAATGCTTTTGCTCTCTTAAAGGCGATAAGATTCTCCGTTGCGGGGTATCTTCTGAATAGCCCCCATAATTTCCTCTGTTTCTTATAGGTGTTTTGACATTCATCATTCCACCAAGGTTTGCAGCGCCTATGTGGTATAGGGGAACTCTTTGGTATTGATGCATCAGCTGCATTCTTAATTGTTTGTGTGACTTCAAAAACGGCAATATCAATGTCTTCGATCGAAACCATTGCATATCCAACAACCGCCAATTGTGAAAATAACGTCCAATCTGCCCGACTGTACACGTAAGTAGGTAGGCGTTGTCCTACACTACTACCTCCAGTCTGGGAGATGACGAGAGGAAAATGATCGCTATTGTGCAGATCATTTCCTACAATTAAATTTAACAATGGGAGAAGAGATGGAGAACAAATGGCCAGATCGAGAGAATGAAATGTTCTTGTGGGTACATGGAAATAAGTCTTCTCGTCGGTATTAAGCAGACAGAGACTGTTGTCTGAAATAAACCGCTCTATCTGCCGACCGCGAGAATTAGTATCATCATTTCCCCACAAAGAACTATGGCCGTTAAAGTCACCTAACACCAGAAATGGTGTTGGCAGCTGATCTACTAATGCATCGAGTTCCTCTTGGCGGATGACATCGTGTGGTGGCAAATATAAACTACAGACTGTCAACAAGCATGAAGTATGAATTCTTATAGCAACAGCCTGTAGAGTAGTATTCAATGGATGGGCAGTGCTGGGAAAAGTATTAGATGTTAATATACAAACACCTCCAGACACTGCACCTTCGTCACCACAGTCCTTTCTAAAGCTTTTAAACCCACGCATGGAAAAGTTATTGCTAGACTTCAGGAATGTTTCCTGAAGTGCAACACATGCGGGGTTGTAGGCTGAAATTATAGACTTGATGTCATCATGATGAGAACGCAAACCATGGCAGTTCCAAGAAACAAAGGAAGTTATTGTTTAATTTGAAAAGCTCCTTTCCCGGAGCTGGAAGGCATGTCATCTGACATCTCCTCGAGTGACAGATCTTCGTCAGAGGGATGTAGAGACACAGCGTCAGCTTCAAGGGATAAGGCTTTACGGGTGGATATGGAGGGTCTAAAATTGGCCTCCTTTGCAGATTTAAGTTTTAATGCCTTTAGGGCTTTAGATTTAGCCATCGGAGCTTTTCTACGGAGAGTATTTGCGGATGTTGCTTTTGACTTTTTCTCAGATGTATGGGGTAATTTGACTATTGGAAGTGAAAGAGCATCCGTTTGGATACTAGCCGTTCTGGTGACCTTGGCGGCGACAGATGCATAGCTAACTCCTGCTTGAGGTGTACGTGCTGTGACTGCACGTCTTGCCTCAGGGTATGAACAATTATTTTTAACTTTAGTGGTTGTGATCTCTTTTTCCAGTATCCAGATAGGACAACTTCTAGCGTAGGAGGGGTGGTCACCTTTACAGTTGACACACCTCTCCTTTGCAGTACAAGACGAGCTGTCGTGGCCAACTGCTGAGCAGCGAGCGCAAGTCAGTTTGCCGCGGCAAGCCGCTTTGGAATGTCCAAATCTCTGGCACTGGAAACAACGCAAAGGATTTGGAATGAACGGCCTAACGGATAGATGCATATACGCAGCTTTAATATGCTGCGGCAGGTCTGGCGTCACAAATGTCAGTACGAGATGTTAATATTGATTATCTGCCCATCCCGTCTGACAGTGATGCGTTTAACAGCACAGACCTTTTGATCTATGAGATTTTCTAAGATCTCGTCCGTTGGCGTATTTAGCAAATACTTGGCGGATACCACACCACGTGAGATGTTAAGGTTCATATGAGGTTGGACGGACACCTCAAGGTTAGCTAGCGTATTCATTTTGCTAATCAGAGCTGCTTGTGCATCTGAAGCAACTTCAACCATCAAATCACCAGAACGAAGTTTCCGAATGCTCTTTACTTCGCCGATATTTTTACTGATATCTTTTTGGATTAGGAAAGGGGATACATTATCAAAGGTACCCTCCTTCCTTTTCACAATGTAAAATCTTGCCTTTATTAGCTTAAAAGTATGCTCCCGTGGGAGAGATGAGAATAGTTGTGTTTCCATATTTGAGATGGAATATTCGGGACCTGACGGCACCAACCACCACCGAGTCCAACAAGGGGATGCAGACCAGCTGCACCAGTGCTAGCCAGGTCCTATACGCTCACAGTACATCCCTGAAGTGGCCTCCACCCTTAACGAGTCACCCAGTAGATGTACCGATCGCTTGATCCATAAAGCCGATTGATGTGCTGAGGACCACAACACACCTCCCGTTTACCTGAAGCAGAGGCCAAAGTGATGTGTTGGTCTCTGGGGCCTCAATTACCAGGACCCTCCTTTCCAGGGACACGGGTCTCCACGCACGGCAAACACGTGGGTGATTTAGTCCTCAAGAGTAGCTAATAGCAACAGAGCGGCGAAAGCTACTCAAGGGGAGCCCTCAACCTCTTGCGAGGCAACCACACTGAGGGAGAAGAGGAAGAAAAAGCAGAAGAGTAGAAGAGAGAGGAAAAGAAAGTAGAGGACAGATCACTGGGGTACCTCGGGATTGTGACACCCGTGTTTACCTAAAGAAGGTAAACCCCCTGAGGGGCCAAAACAAAAGAGATTTCACTTGCGAGGAGAGAACAAATCTTTCACCTGCACAATAGTGGCAAAACATTTCGAGAAATTTCCAGTATAAACTATTTTGCCGAGCTTCCAACACTCTTACATTTACTATTTTATCTTTGTATTTATCGTCACTTTATTATTCTTTATCACACGTCACTTATTAGTTGAATGTTTCACTTTGCGCAATTCACAACATTTTAAAAAAGAAAAAAGAAATTGGGGTTGTGGATAATAGGCCAAGATCAGGGAGACCAAGCAAGCTAACTGTCAGAGAAAAACGACAAATGGTTAAAGATGCTCTACAGTATCCGACAGGAAGTGCAAGGATGTTGCCCGCAAATATTGAATCAATCTCAGGAAATATTGTAACACCTCAAACAGTTAAAAATGTATGCTATACATTTAGCATAATGCTGGTATAAAAGGAAGAAGGCCAAGGAAAAAGCGTTTTATTTCAGAAATCAATGGAAAGGAACGCCTAGAATTTGTCAAAATTTATAAAAATAAACCATTAGATTTATGGAAAAACGTTATTTTCTCCAACGAGAGTAAAGCTGAAATTTTCAAACTTAAACACGTGCTCACAGTTTGGAGAAGAAAAGGAGCTGCTTTTCAGGCTCAAAATGTACAGAAAACTATAAAGCACAGTGGAGGGAATGTCATGGTCTAAGGCTGTATGCCTTACAATGGAATTGGAAATCTCCACTTCATTGATAATGAAATTACAGCTTTGTCATATATTGAGGTGTTACGAGATAACTTGGAAGATAGTGCAAAGAAATTAGCTTTAGGGAAGACATTCATTTTTCAACAAGACAAGACTCCTAAGATACTGCCAACAAAACCAAAGAATGGCTGTTATATAATGCTCCTCGAAGATTGGTAACTCCTCCACAGTCCCCAGACCTGAATCCTATAGAACATTTGTGGTATCTATTGGATGAAAAAGTGAGAAAATTCCCAATAACAAGTAAAGCAAGCTTTGCAAGACCAGCATGTCATCAAACGTCACCAAAGATTTGGTGGAATCTATGCAAAGACGTCTGGATGCAGTAATTTCAGCAAAAAACTACATACCAAATATTAGTATCACGTTTGAATTTTTAGTTATTTTATTTTATGTATGATTCAATATTGAAGTCCGATGTTCTAATACTTTTTTGCAATGCAAATCTCCATTTATTTTAATTTTTTAAATTCTTTTGATTTTAAATATTTGATTCTTACTCCATGAGTAATTATGTAAAAGTATTACATAATATAAATACTATGTGACAAATATTTCATTTTATTACCTTGTTAACTTAAAATTTACTACTGTTCTAATACTTTTTTTGCCTACTGTACATTAATGCAGAAATGAACGATTAAAGTGTAACGAAATAAATTCAAACTTAAACTTGTCAAATAAAGTAAGTTACCTGCCGTTAATTGAAAGAACAGCCTGATCCGAAGCCCTGAAGAACAAACAATGACAGTCTCCACCAATACCACTGGAATAAGGTTGGATGAATGATACAGCAGCCATTGTTGCCACCGCAGCATCAGCAGCGTTTCCGCCCATTTTTAAAATATCTAAAAGGAATTGGTTTACTTCATGTAAGTATTAAAAATTAATCTCTCTATAATTTTGACTGAAATAATAATAAACATTGTTAGGCCTCTTTTTTATATATCTGTTGATGCTAAAGAAAAATTTTTTCTTTAAGAAAATTGTTAACAATAAGTTTTACAATTCCAAAAACTTCATCTTATAGTGTTACGAGTATTACCCTTGTGAGAACTGTTCGATTTGTGACAGTCAAATATAGGAAAAAAATTACAGATTTTACAATACAGTTTCATGAAATGATAATGTACATTTCTAAAAAAACGTACTTTTCCTGTCAATTGCTACGTCTCAATTTAAATAAAATTCTTTATATTGAAGTATCTTAAAAATTAAATATTAATGTATATATTTTATATTTTCTTCTCTTCTTTTGTTAAATATACTTCTAATGTTAAATATACTAAATATAATAGTATGTTATAGAAAATTTTATATATATATGTCCAAATTTAATAATATTTATAGAGTATCTCTAAGAAGAATAGATGAAATACATGTCAATACCTTAGTTAAAGAAATATTTTTTTAAAAAAGTTCAAATTTATAAGATTTACTTGGATTGTATCACTATATCCGATATACATTGTTTTGTATTTTCCGAATTAAAGCTGTCAATCCATTATATATATATATATATATATATATATATATATATATATATATATATATATATATATATATATATATATATTATATATATATATTTGGAGTACAAACTTGACGTACTTGCTATCCAGGAAATGCGATGGACTGGGAAAGGTGTAATGGACAAGCGAAATTGCAGCATATACTACAACTCCCATAACAAAAAACATCGATTCGGAATTGGGTTTATAGTTAGTAAAATAATTCGTGACAAAGTAATAGATTTCAGACCAGTGAATGAACGAATGTGTAGTTTACGTATTAAGGGTAAAACCCACAATATTTCAATTGTCTGTGCCCACGCCCCAACAGAGGGGAAAAAAGATGAAGAAAAAGATGAGTTTTATGATCTTCTTGAAAAGACATACAGTGAATGTCGCTCAAATGATGTGAAATTGGTTATAGGTGACTTCAACGCAAATATAGGACATGATACTAGCCTGATGATTGGTTGGTTGGTTGGGTTTTATGGCGCAAGGTCCAAAGTTGGACATGCTGCGCCAAGAGCAAGTTTTTGTTGCATTAAATATTTATTTAATTATTTTATTATTTATTTATTTTTTTAAAACCCAATCAACTTTTAAAATTTTTAAAATACAAAAATCTGTGTATATAATAATTTAAAATAAATTTTATAAAATGAAATACATGTACAATTTTAAAATTTAATAGTTAAATCAAATAAAATGTATGAAACCTATTGTTCTGAAAAAAGCGAATAGGTTTCTATGGGGTGGATCCCCTATTAAATCAGGTAAAGTTATAAAATCAGTATTAAAATAGTGTAAACGTTCTTGGTTAAAAACATGACATGAAATTAAAATATGATGTATAGTAAATGGTTCATCACACGCTTCACACCATGGATTTAGTTCATTTAGGAACAAATGTCTGTGTGTGAAACGTGTGTGTCCGATACGAAGGCCAGTCAACCTAACATCTGCACTTCGTAACGGTAAAACTGATAATGAAGTGAGGGATGAGAAAATGGTATGTAGTTTGTTTCCGACCTGCAAGTTCCATGATTCTTCGCAAAGGTAACAAATAAAGTTTTTTATACTCTTTCTCACATCTGAGAGCAGAACCGATGGTAAAACTGGATCTTCAGCAGCCTTTGCAGCTGCATCTGCTCTCTCGTTTCCATCAAGACCTACGTGACTGGGTATCCAACAAAATACAATTTCTTTTCCCTTGACAGCAAGAGAATCCAATGCTTTCAAAATTCTCGACACAACAGGATGACAGTTAACGCTATTGTTTTTCAAGGCTTCAATCATACTCATGCTGTCAGTGTAAATACAAAATTCATGACAATCATCGGTGTTCACATGCTGAAGCGCGTAGCAGATGGCATTTGCTTCAGCAGTAAAGACGGAGCAGGATGAATGCAGGCTGTAACTAAAAGCTGTATTATTGATAAAAACTCAACAGCCCACATGTCCTGCTGTTTTAGAACCGTCAGTGAATACAGGTTTGTATGATTGATACTGACAGCGATGAGAAGAATATAGCTGCTGAAAAACAATAGGTGTTGTGTCAGATTTTCTATAGCAAGCAAAGGATTGACAAAAGTATATGTTGGACCACACCAAGGCGGATGAGCATATTGATCGACAGACTCAATCCGAATATCACATAGGTCTGTGAGCCACAGATGTGATTTGGCTCGTGTGAGAAACGGAGGGATGCTCATTGGACGAGCATCATATAGTCTCATGAGAGAAGTATTTGGAACCATGGAACGTATCAGATGACTAGGGGTCGACATGACCTTAGCATAATAATTGAGAGACTGCTGCATTCGTCTCAGGTCAAACGGTAATTGATGACATATCACGTATAGACTCTGGACGGGTGATGTGCGGAATGCCCCAGAGCATATCCTCAAAGCAGAGTAACGAACTGTGTCCAACCTTCGTAAAACGGAAGATCTAGCTGATCCATAAACAACACTTCCGTAGTCAATGCGGGACAAGGTCAATGACTGATATACTCGAAGAAGTGATGTGCGATCTGCACCCCAAGATGTATTTGACAACATCTTGAGGATATTAAGCGATCGCTCACACTTCTTCGGCAAATATAAAACGTGCGGAAGAAAAGTTAATTTTCGATCAAAGATAATGCCCAAGAATTTTATTTCATTGACCACTTGTATTGGAGTGTTGTTGATGTAAATTATTGGATCATTATGCAGGCTAGTCTTTTTACACAAGTGGACACAATTACTCTTGCTTGGTGATAAGGTATGGCCATTCTCAGCACACCATGCAGCAAGTTTGTTAACTGTTGTTTGCAATTGTCTCTCAATTAATCTTATGTTAGACCCCTCACATGATATTTGCAGGTCGTCGACAAACAAAGTACCATGTACTGATGTTGGAAGTTGATGAAGTATGTTACTGATGAAGAGACTAAAAAGAGTGACGCTTAAAATTGAGCCCTGAGGAACACCCTCAGATTGTGTAAAAGTATTGGATGTATAGCTTCCAACACGTACTTTAAAACCACGGGAGCATAAAAAATTCTGTAGGAATATCGGCAGATTACCCCGAAAGCCAAAATCATATAATGTACGGAGAATTCCATATCGCCATGTATGGTCATAAGCCTTCTCTATGTCGAAGAAAATGGAAACTAAGTGATTTCTCCGCACAAAGGCGTTGCGGATTTGAGTTTCCAAGTATATCATATTATCAAGAGTGGATCTTCCTTTACGAAAGCCACTCTGATTTTTATGGATATAATTATTAGTTTCTAAGACATAGATGAGAAGAGCATTGACCATAACTTCGAGAGTTTTACAGAAGCAACTCGTCAGAGCAATTGGTCGATAACTTGAAGGGTCTGAAGGATCCTTACCAGCCTTGAGGACAGAAATCACTATTGCTTTTTTGCCATAAAGATGGAAATTTATTTTCAGTCCAGATCCTATTGAACAAATATAATATGTTAGATAGGCAGTCTGGACTTAAATTTCGAAGCATTTGATAACCGATTCCATCAGGTCCTGGACGGGTATTATTGGCCTGCTGTAAAGCTTTCTTCAATTCAAACATTCCAAATTCGCAGTTGTACGGTAAGACTTGTCGATGGTTGAAGCGAATTTGTACTCGCTCAGCACGACTCTTTGTCCTCAAGAACGAAGGACTATAAGAGTTCGAGCTTGAGACGTTAGCAAATGCTTCACCAAGGACATTAGCAATATCCGTAGAAGAAGAGTATATAGCAGCTCCGGATTTTAAAATAGGAATAGAAAATTCTCTATAAATTCCATTGGCTGCTTTCACCCTTCTCCACAACTGTTTACTGGAAGTTGAAGATGTTATAGAAGATACATAGCAGGACCAGGATTCCTTCTGACTTCGACGACGGGCTCTGCGAGCTAATGCTTTTGCTCTCTTAAAGACGATAAGATTCTCCGTTGTGGGGTACCTCCTAAATATTCCCCATAACTTCCTCTGTTTTTTATATGTTTCTTAGCATTGTTTATTCCACCAAGGTTTGCAACGCCTGTGTGGTGTAGAGGAATTCTTAGGTATTGATGCATCAGCTGCATTCTTAATTGTTTCAGTGAATTTACTGACGGCAAAATCAATTTCTTCGATCGAAACCATTTTATCGTCAACAACTGCCAATTGTGTAAATAACGTCCAATCTGCCCGACTGTACACGTAAGTAGGTAAGCGTTGTCTTATACTACTACCTCCAGTCTGGGAGATGACGAGAGGAAAATGATCGCTGTTATGCAGATCATTTCCTACTATTAGATTTAACAATGGCAGAAGAGATGGAGAATAAATGGCCAGATCGAGAGAATGAAATGTTCTTGTGGGTACATGGAAATATGTCTTCTCGTCGGTATTAAGCAGACAGAGACTATTATCTGAAATAAACCGCTCTATCTGCCGACCGCGAGAATTAGTATCATCATTTCCCCACAAACAACTATGGCCGTTAAAGTCACCTAACAACAGAAATGGTGTTGGCAGCTGATCTGTTAAAGCATCGAGTTCCTCTTGGCGGATGACATCATGTGGTGGTAAATATAAACTACAGTCTGTTAATAAGCATGCAGTATGAATTCTTACAGCAACAGCCTGTAGAGTAGTATTTAATGTATGGGCAGTGCTGGGAAAAGTATTAGATGTTAATATACAAACACCTCTAGACACTGCACCATCGTCACCACAGTCATTTATAAAGCTTTTAAACCCACGCATGGAAAAGTTATTGCTGGACTTCAGGAATGTTTCCTGAAGTGCAACACATGCGGGGTTGTAGGCTGAAATTATAGACTTGATGTCATCATGATGAGAACGCAAACCATGGCAGTTCCAAGAAACAAAGGAAGTTATTATTGAATTTGAAAAGCTCCTTTCCCGGAGCTGGAAGGCATGTCATCTGACATCTCCTTGAGCGATAGATCATCGTCCGAGAGATGTAATGAAACAGCGTCAGCCTCCAGGGTTAAGGCTTTACGGGTGGATATTGAGAGCCTAATACTGCCCTCTTTAGCAGATTTTAGTTTTAAAGCTTTTACGGCTTTAGATTTTGCAATCGGAGCTTTTCTACGGGGAATGGTTGTGAAGGTTGATTTTGGCCTTTTCTCAGAGGTAGGGGGTAATTTGACTATTGGAAGTGAAAGAGCATCAGTTTGCGTGCTAGTCATTCGGGTGACTTTTGCGGCGACAGAAGCATAGCTAACTCCTGCTTGAGGTGTACGTGCGGTAACAGTACGTCTCGCCTCAGGATATGAACAATTGTTCTTAACTTTAGTAGTTGTGATCTCCTTTTCCAGTATCCAGATAGGACAACTCCTAGCGTAGGAGGGGTGGTCACCCTTACAGTTGACACACCTCTCCTTTGCAGTACAAGACGAACTGTCATGGCCAACTGCTGCGCAGCGAGCGCAAGTCAGTTTGCCTCTGCAAGTCGCTTTGGAGTGACCAAATCTCTGGCACTGGAAACAACGCAAAGGATTTGGAATAAATGGCCTTAATGGGTAGATGCATATACGCAGCTTTAATATGCTGCGGTAGGTCTGGCGTCGCAAAAGTCAGTACGAGATGTTTAGTATTAATCATCTGCCCATCTCGTCTGATAGTTATGCGTCCTACAGCACAGACCTTTTGATCTTTGAGATTTTCTAAGATCTCATCCGTAGGCGTGTTAAGCAAATCCCTTGTGGATACCACACCACGAGAAAAGTTAAGGTTCATATGAGGAGAGACAGACACTTCTATGTTAGCAAGTATAGACAAGTTGTTTATAGCGTTAGCTTGTGCTTCTGAAGTGACCTCAACCATTAAGTCTCCAGAACGCATTTTCCTAATGCCCTTCACTTCGCCGATATTTCCGCTAATAGCTTTTTGGATTAGGAAAGGTGATACATTTTCGAAGGTACCCTCTTTCCGTTTTACAACATAAAATTTGGCATGTAATACTGACAAAGAATGCTCCCGTGGGAGAGAAGAATAAGCATTTGTTTCCATATTGGAAATGGAAAATTCGGGACCTGACGGCACCACCCACCACCGAGTCCAACAAGGGGATGCAGACCAGCTGCACCAGTGCTAGCAAGGTCCTATACGCTCACAGTACATCCCTGAAGTGGCCTCCACCCTTAACGAGTCACCCAGTAGATGTACCGATCGCTTGATCCATAAAGCCGATTGATGTCCTGAGGACCACAACACACTTCCCGTTTACCCGAAGCAGAGGCCAAAGCAATGTGTTGGTCTCTGGAGGCCTCAATTACCAGGATCCTCCTTTCCAGGGACACGGGTATCCACGCACGGCAAACACGTGGGTGATTTAATCCTCAAGAGTAGCTAATAGCAACAGAGCGGCGAAAGCTACTCAAGGGGAGCCCTCAACCTCTTGCGAGGCAACCACACTGAGGGAGAAGAGGAAGAAAAAGCAGAAGAGTAGAGGAGAGAAGAAAAGAAAGAGGACAGATCACTGAGGTACCTCGGGATTGTGACACCCGTGTTTACCTAAAGAAGGTAAACCCCCTGAGGGGGGTCTTGAAGGAAATGAGAGAGCAGATGCAGCTGCAAAGGCTGCATCAGATCCAATTTTACCATCGGTTCCTACTAGTCTGAGTAAATTTATGGGAAATGAAAGTTTACATGAGGAGACAAGTATAAACGGTTTTAGACTTCTTAATTTCGCCATCCCTAATAACTTAGTAATTGGAAGTACTACATTTAAACATAAAAGAATACACAAAGTTACTTGGAGATCTCCAGAAGGACAGACCCAAAATCAAATAGATCATTTATTAATCGATCTGAGACATAGAAGCTGCCTCATGGACACCAGAACGTACCGGGGAGCAAACGTAGATTTTGACCACTTTTTGGTGGTTTCCAAGCTACGCTACAAAATTAACATGTCATATCATAAAAGAAGAGACAATAACAATGAGAGGATAGATATTGAACACCTGAAGAGGACAAATATTGTGAATAATTACAATATGGAAATAAAAAATTCAATTGTAACGAGTGACGGATCCCACATACTGGATTCCATGTGGCAGAACTTAAAACAAGCCATTATCAATGCATCTAGAAAGACTATTCCAGTGTTAGAGAAAAATAAAAACGTATAGTTTGATGAGGAGTGTAGTGAAATAACGAAGAAGAAGAAGGAGGCATATAAGATCATGATCCAGAAACACTACACAAGAAATGCGGAGGAGATATACAAAGAATTTAGGAGAGAGGAAAAAAGAACCCATAAAAAGAAAAAGAGGGAATATTTAGAAGATCTGTATAGAGACATTGAACACTTAAAGTCTCAGAAGGAGGCTAGAAAGTTTTATCAACTTGTAAATAATGTGAGGGCTGATTATAATCCCATTACTGCCACCTATAAAAAGAAAAATGGAGATCTCACCCGTGACCCAGATGAAGTTTTGGCTCGTTGGCGTGAATATTTTATGGAACTTTTGACGGGTAAAGATAAAGTGGAAGACCTGACCACTCTTGCTGTGCTGCCATCCTTGTCCTCTAATGATGAGGACTTGGAACATAATATACCATCTATACATGAAGTTGAAGCAGCTATGAAAAAGCTAAATAACAATAGGTCGGCTGGACCCGATGGTATTAAAGCCGAACTCCTCAAAACCAATGAAAGGAGTGTAAACAAAGCAATTCATGATTTGATCTGTTGCATCTGGTCACAGGGAGAAATGCCCACTGAGTGGGAAGAAGCTTCTGTCTGTCCTATTCACAAAAAATGTGACAAATTGGAATGCAACAACTATAGAGGAATATCCTTGCTTAACACGACTTACAAAATCTTCTCCCTTATTCTATTCAATCGGCTAACATACTACACTTCCAATATTATTGGAAATTACCAGTGCGGATTTCAGAGGGGAAGAACAACGACCGACCAACTACACACTATAAGGCAGATCCTGGAAAAAACCAAGGAATATAATATTGATACGTAACATCTTTTTATCGATTTTAAAGCTGCCTATGATAGTGTCTTTCGCGACAAATTATTAGAAGCAATGCTAGAATTTGACATCCCAATGAAGCTGGTTAGCCTTACCAGGATGACTCTAAAAAGAGTCTCCTGTAGAGTAAAAATCTTGTCAAGTCTCTCGGAGCATTTCTTTACTGAGAAAGGCCTTAGACAGGGAGATTCCCTGTCCAGTCTATTGTTTAACATTGCTTTGGAGAAGGCTATCAGAGACTCTGGTATAAAGACCAGTGGTACTATCCTACATAGAACAATTCAAATTCTTGCCTTTGCCGATGACATTGATATCATAGGAAGATCAAAGAGATCTATCATTGAGGCTTTTGTAGCGCTTGAGAATGCGGTAAAGGAAATGGGATTTATTATTAATGGACACAAAACAAAATTTCTGATTGCAACAAATAAAACTTTTGACCCAACACCTTTGAGGATAGGTGATTATACTTTTGATTCGGTGAAACAGTTTAATTACTTAGGAACTTTGATCTCATGTAACAATGATTTAAAAATCGAAATTAATAATAGAATCTTTCTTGCTAATAGATGCTTTTATGGCCTCAGAAGCCAATTCAAATCTGGGTTAATTTCTATAAATACAAAATTGAATCGATATAAAAATCTAATCAGGCCAATTGTTCTGTATGGTAGTGAATGCTGGACCCTCATTAAGACAGAGGAGGAAAAGCTATTGATCTTTGAAAGAAATATTTTTAGGAAGATTTTTGGACCCATCCAAGTGAATAATGAGTGGAGGATTTTATTCAATCATGAAATCAATAGAAAATATAGCAAATACGGTGGGACCGATATTGTAAGAACTATAAAGGCATCACGAATAAGGTGGTTGGGCCACCTGTACAGATGCACCGATGCTTTTCCCACCAAAAAAGTGACACTCTCAAAAATCGAAGGGATTCGTCGTAGAGGACGTCCACTCACGCGGTGGCTGGACGATGTTGAAAAAGACCTCAAAATAATGGGAGTCAACCGATGGAGGGCTGTTGCGGCTAATAGAGTCAGCTGGAAGAAGATCAGCGAGTCAGCCTTGGCCTGCAATAGGCTGTTGAGCTTGTGAAGAAGAAGAAGAAGAATATTGAAATACAATTTAACTTTTAATGTTTACTAAGTTAATATATTGAGTGAGCCATAGCTTTATTAAAAATATAAAAAAGGAAAGAATAAGGATTTTTTCTAACAGCTGGCATCGGGTGACTAACCCTTTACCACAACAAGGCCAGAAACTGCTACTCAATTATTGTTGCCTGGTGTGCACTTGTGAACCAAATCACGGAGGTAAGTGGCATTACCCACGTCACTGCACCTCAAGCTTCTTGAAAAGGTGGAACTCCTTTCATCGTCTCAAAAGAAAGGATAAGGAAACGGAGAGAGAAAGGAAAATCTATATCCGAACCGGGATTCAAACCCAACAGCTTAGGAATCAGGAACACTAATCACTCAGCCATCGGTCGGCACGGAAAAAATCGAATTTGCCTAAGAGAAAAAAAAGGTTAAAAATACCCCCGGGTAACTGTGCTTGAGAGATATCTGAAACTTAATAATCAAAACCAAAATACATGCCACTCATTTATTCATACAATAACAAGTACTTAACAGGGCATGCAGAACATTATAATGTTGTTTAGGCGGTTCAAATTCATAACACCTTATCATAACAGCGTGAAATATGTCAGAATGAATTGTAAGAAATCTTTCATGTCTTTATCAATGTAACTTTTTCAACAGTGATATATTTTAACTTTATTTGATTTGTAATTGAGACACCCGGCACAGAAATCTTATTGTCTTTTTAAAGGGGTTAAGATCTATTTATTTATTTATTTAGTTTATATAGATTCTCAAAAGATGATTCTATTTAAATTTTTGAGAAATAATATTTGTGTATAATTATGCTTAATAAATTTGTTCATTTATTAAAATTTTAGAATTATAATTTTTTTAATATTATTTCCTTTTATTATATATATTATTTTATTTTTTTAATTTTAACTACTCATAGAATTGCTCATATATTTTTTATTGAAGTCTCTTTATAAAGTTTCTATTTGAAGTTTTATCCTAGATTGGTCTTTTTTGTTCATTTTAATGCCAAATTTCAAAATTACGTATTGAATAAGGGATTTCAAAGTACTTCTTATCGTTCTTATCATGCACATAATTCACTTATTTTTTGATGAAAAAAATTAATATAGAAATAATGTTATGCAAAATCTTAAGAAAAGTTATAAAACTATTTTATAATTTTCTTAGTAAATTATTTAATGAATAAAATTTTTTCATCACTTTTCAAAATAGGATAGTTTATTATAAAGTAGTGTTTTTTTTTTTTTCAGCGTGTACTTATAGTCTCAATCTTGTATAACTAAACATCAACACAATTAGTTGACAAGACAACAACATTTTTTATTTAAAATCTACCTATATTTTTAAGCTTTTTAGAAACTTTAGAATTACTCTTATTCTGTATTTTAAATAAGTGATTCTGATTGAAATTTTTCGTAAAGGAAATAGGTTAATTATATTTATAAGTATTAAATCACTAGTTTAATATTTAGAATAATGTTTTCAGTGTTGATTATAAAAACTAATTTTTAAAAACCTTTTTAAATTTAGGATATGGAAAAATATTTTTTTCATACCTATCCCGATGCTGGTAGCTAAAGGTTGATCGGAACAAACAGCTGCATTTTTCGTGATAACAGACGATGTTTGAGCCCAAATATCCATTTTCTCATGAACGATAAAGAAAGATTTTCTGGAAAAAGCCTGAAAAAAAGAAAAAAAAGCTTATAAAAAAAGGCATTACCCATTGCATTTCGTTAATGCTAATACTTAATTTTCTAAAATGCACAGTTAATATATATATATATATATATTTATATTTCAACTAATAAACTAATAAAGAATCATTCCACTAATTAGTAAATAGTTGTACTAATTTTAAATATGACTGAGAGGTTTTTTCGTAATTTTATAGATACTTTTCTGCCCACGAGAATTTATTCGGCGTTGATCAAGTTGAATCCCGAACACTTATATATATATATATATATATATATATATATATATATATATATATATATATATATATATAAATATATATTTATATATAAACTAAATTAATACTATTTTTAGGATTTCTAAATATTTTAGTGTAACAGCGTTAGCAATTGCTTGGATGTCTTTCATACAGATGTAGAAATTTCTTAGACCTTGAGCCATGAAACAACCAACCATGCAGGTGTAGGAATATGGAAATTTTTTTCTTAACAAAATTTTCAAGAAATATCAATTTTGCTCATACGTAGTGAAACATTAATTTGTATTCTATAAATATAACACTTTATAGAGAGAGAAAACAATATATTTTTAAGGATATATTAAGAATTCAAACCTCAAAAATTTATTGGTAACAGAACAATATGAAAAGTGATGCAGAAATTAAACTTATGAATTTTTAATAAAATATTCAATATAATGAGAATTTCATGTTAACTGCATCAAATAGTAGTACATTTATGTATAAAAAATATTCATTTTTTAATTGTGTGCATTAACGTTTAATTCTGATGGTTTAATACAGCACTTTTTTGCTTACCATTGAAAAATTCAATCTCTGCATTAGCAGTAGACAATTTCATCTATCCAGATTAATAGTCATTCTTATTATATTATCACTAATGGCACATGCAGTTTTCTTTGTTGCATTATTCACAAGCTTTTGAGATGCACACTGATTATCACAAGCAAAGTTTTCTCTTCAAGTTCATTTATCTTCTGTAACAGTGAGATTGTTTATACTTTTTTTCACGAGTAGCTATTAGGTGATTTTCGTTGAGATTTATTTTTTTCTCCTGTTTTGTTGTTGACCAGCTGCCTGCTCCATATTTGTTACTCAATGACTTTAATGACATAGTTTATTTGTTGGTTTGGGGTGATACAATTTCTCACGGTTCATCAATATTCTCTCTGTCTTAAGATAGAGCAGTTCATTTCTGACAACTGTCGCTGCTTAATACAGACGAGAAAACTTATTTCCAAGGGCTCCCAAGAACGTTTCAACCACTTGATTTGGCCATGGGCTCTCCACTGTTCTGCCATTATTAGAATTAACAGTGGAAAATTATCGCCATGATAGTTATCATTATTCTCTCCTCGTCTTCAAGATTAAAGGTAGTAATGTGTGCTAATTAGATGTTTAAACAACTGGTAGTTATTACAAATGTAATAGTTATGATCACTAATATTGATTAAGCAATTCAAAAGGTCACTAATGTAATTATTAAAGCAACGAAGGCAGCTATTTCTAAGAGTTCTTATAAACCACGCCAACATTACAAACCCTGGGGAAATGCTTAATTGCTAAAACGCTTATAAAGAACAAATACGTTTTGGGGGGTATTCTTATGATACCAAACAATTTCAAGCTTTTTACTATGAATAATATTTAATTTCTTACAATTATTTGGCTTCAACAGGGTTTAAAAATATAATTCTCAGTAATAATTTTGTTTTGTTTTTCAGTAGGTAAGAAATATGAATATCTGTTTTTTTATTTTTATTTATTTCTTTATTTTTTATTTATTTATTTATTTTTGTAATTTCGTCTAAAAATGAAAAATGAAAGATCAATATCACAGAACTAAAGTGTTTTGAAATATGTTGCCAGACTAAAATAACCATGTAGCTGATTCTTTTGTTAGATAACTTGTGACTTTTTTCTATGGTCAAATCAACCCCATAAAAACCTATCCGCTTTCTTGAGAGCAATATGTTTCATACATTTTATTTAATTTGTATTTTAAATTTTTAAATTATATATTTTCATTTGAATTTTTCATATTTTATATTTTATAAATAGATTTTAAAGTAATGTATATAATAATTTTTGTTTTTTAAGTTTCTAAAATGTTGCTTGGGTTTTTTGAAAAAAAAATATTCTTACTGATAATAAAATAAAATAAAATAAAACTAAAAAAAAATCTTACCTTTGGCACAGCAAGTCCAAGTTTGGACCTTGCGCCATAAAACCCATCCAACCAACTATGGTCAAATCATGAAATATTTCTGTATAAATGTTAGCCGAATCATTCAGGGATAAAAAAATTTTTTATTGCTACTAAAATTAGCCTGATTTCAGCTTTTAACTATCTTCTATGTTGTCGTTTCGGAAATATCAGTTATGTTACTACAGCCGAAAAATATTTTCTAAGCATACTTTACATACCTATTTTAATTTTGCTAATTAACGTATTTATTCTGAAAAGTAACGATGCACGATGAACGACAGTCCATATACCTTATCTATTGCTTTTAAATTGAATTTTAAGTTCGTGAATGCCATAATATTACTGCAACTTTAATTCCAATATGGTCGAAAGATAAACAGTCAAAGAAATGTTTATTCAAAATTAAGAAAAAAATAGAACTAGCCTGTATGAAATTATAAAGTTTTCAAATTTGATGTAATTGTGAACAAATTATTAATATGAATTTCTGTAAGAATTTCGATGGAAAATTATCATATAAAGGCTAAATTCATTTTGTAAATGATATTGAATGTTAGACTGCTATATTTTTTAAATAAAAATTTAATTGATTGTAACTATCGATAAATCAAAAGCATCTATTTAAGAAGTGTCTGTGTAAGGACAAGATAAAATATGAAAGATTAAATGTCGAGTTTCTTAGAATTTTTTTTTTACAATTAAGGATTATTCTCTTGTAAAACAATTAAATGGTATTAAATATTTTTGCAGTTGAAAGGATATTTGTTGACCAAACATAAAGAAATCGCAATAATTATGTAAAATATTTCTTGACTTTTTGGACCTCATGATAATCAATAATACATTTTAAGTTTTCTTCAGAACATTTTAGTAAACACTTAATTGTCATTCAAGAAATGTAAAATGAATTTTTGATTGTAAAATTCACAATGTTATACTGCCTATTACAGTTACAATATTTATTAAAGGTAATACTAAATACTGTGTTTCATTGATTTCAAAATATTTCGTATAAAAGTTGAAATACCGCAACATTTAACGTAGATTACAAAGTCTATGATAAATATTAATATTTTACTAATTCGAGCAAATGTAATTTTTGGTAGATAATTGTGATAATAGTAGTATGGAATATTTTCAAATATATTCGTAATTTATAGAGTTTATGTGCTAATATTATTGTGAATTGATACACATTTAAGAGTAATAAATTTTAATTTATTTAAATTAAATATTTTGAAACGCTCATTAAATGAAATGATCACTTAAATATAACTATTGTTCCTAAATTTAAAAAAATTTACATCAAATAATGAACTGTGTATGTTTAAAAAAGAATGCAAAATTTATTTATTTT
This sequence comes from Latrodectus hesperus, assembly GCA_037975125.1. NCBI lineage: Eukaryota > Metazoa > Arthropoda > Arachnida > Araneae > Theridiidae > Latrodectus > Latrodectus hesperus. The sequence goes on along the minus strand of CM075858.1, from coordinate 126,973 downwards.
ATTCATTTTAAAATAAAGTTAGAAATTTTAATATTCTGCTTGTTTATTCCTGAATACTTAAGAAATAACTTAAGATTAAAATGATGGTACTCATAAAAATATTAATGGCTAGAGCTTTAAACTAAATTTTTAAAAAAATATTTTTCTGGTACATTGGAGATGTTTCCGTAAAGGAAGATCCTTTCTTAATAATATTACATATTTGCAAACTGCGATAGAACAACTCCTTTATCAGAAGGAATAATCTGGTTTCATTTTTTCGGGCATCGAAAAGGCTTGAAATTATATCGAATTCTTCGTACACTGTATAATTTTGGCTCTTTTGTGGTTTTTGTTGACAAAAATGCCATTTTATACCTTTTTTGTCCAATATTTTGTAAAACAGGTGTTCCTTATAATAATATTCTAAATATCACACTAATTATGGCATTTTCTTCAGACACATCCTTAATCAATTTTTACCTCTTGTACATGTTAAAACTGAAATATTTAAGTCTAATTAAAGGACAGTTACAAAAAATTGTTAACAAATTGGCTGGAGCCAATTTGTTAACAATTTTTTGTATTGGATAGTGGATTGAGAATGGACATATTTACTTTCCTTGCAAAAGCATCTGTATTTATTTTTGCTATACTTGTCTTTATAAGGATACAATGACCCACATCAACAATACATCAAGGTCAATGAAGTAAAATTCCTTTCAATTTAATATCTTTCCAGCATGTATTAGATTTGTGAAGGAAGCGTGTGAGATTATTTAATATACCAAAGTGCTTTTAGTTGCATCTTGGGGTGCAAATTATTCTTTCGCGTCTATAAATTATCAATAACATCTTTAATTGACTACTGTTATTTTTTACGTAGATTAGACGCTGTTCAACACCCTGCTAGGATAACTTCAGGTGCCCTCTGCACATTATACGTCCCTAGTCCATATGTAATCTATTAACTTAATTTTTAAACCTGAGAGGAATACAGCTGTATTTCAATTATAATGCAAAAATCAAATTTTTACCCAAATTTTAGGCAATTTTTTCCCTTATATTCCAAGATTTGTTCATTTACTTTCAATTGGTTATTATGTTAGTCCAATGAGATCCCCACACACACTTTTTCCGCTCTGACTTAATTATATTTGTATTGTCTGATCAATCTGTTGTTCGCTTAGACGAAAGATTGATCAGACTTTATAAATGCATTCACTTGATCCTTTGTAGGATCCATAAATAACTGTAATTAATTCGGGAAAAATTATGCATAATTCCAAATGTTTTCCAACAGCTATAATCATCGGAATTATATCTGTCAGTATACTTCGTACTTGCTCTTGTTTACTGAGAGGTCTAAAACAAGAGGATATGTTTTCTGTGAGCCTTCTTGAATAATAATGCACTTATAATTTCGACTTTCATCCATCCTGATCGATTTCACTACTGAAGCTCGATTAAACTTATAATGCTCTTCTCCACACATGTATAAGAGTCGTTGTCATAAGCTCAGTGTGTATACTGACCGCTAAGTGCTTTTGATATATTGAAGGGCGGTAATTTTGCATGTCATCTTGTATCTGAAGCCATTAATAAAAGAAATAATATTTTGCTAAAAACAAAGACACTTAAATAATGAAGGCAAAGTAAAGGCAGAAGCAGCTACTAAGGCTGTATCCCTATATCAGTTCATCCTGTGAAACCAGTTTCTGATATGAGATAGGGTGTAAGAAAGTTGATATATTTTCTCTTATAGAAATCATAGTTGTGTTGCTCGCCAATATATGATTTGTTATACCCATGCGTCACTTCATCACTTTCATTCCTTATGAAATGCTGATGTTCGATTTATTCACCCATTCATATCAGGCACAGACGTTTCATATACAGAAATTTCCTTCTAAATGAATGTAAAGCATGTGATGCAAAGCGTGAGGAACCTTATGTAGATAATCGTTTTAATTTTATAGATTTTAATTTTAACTATTATTTTTTTTCAAATTCATTCATTTAATTTAATTAAAATTTTTATTGAATTATTAAGTATTTAATGAAACCGTGCTTTTAATTGATTTTTTAACGTTTGTATTTTGATAAATTAAGAATGAATAAAACACACTTCCACACAAGCATATATATATATATATATATATATATATATATATATATATATATATATATATATATATATATATATATATATATATATATATATATATATATATATATATATATATATATACACACAAAATATTTTTTAAATCTAATATTCAGTGCAGCTTCTTTTTGGGTACCATGCGTCCCAAAACCCCACTGACAAGTGCTTTATAAGCTGAACTTAAGTATAATATTTATATCTTGAGTGTTAATGCTGTGTTTCGTAAATTTAATATTTATTGAATTCAACAAATTTTGTTTATTTTTAAAATTTTAAATGTGAATTCTACATAATTTTAAGATAATTCTATGTAAGAACTACTACCGTTATCTTAATAACAAATCATTTTCTTAAACCTACTTTTTAATAACAACGTAAGTTAATATATACATTTCTTCACAATTACTAAGTTATTTAAGCCATTAGAAATGTAATTTAAAACATATTAATTCTTTTATTTCTTTGGTTTCCTAAAATTTGATAACCATACAAAATATTGAGGAAAGGAATGAGAAAATTCATACTTACCAAAATGTATTTTTCTAAATAGATAATCTTAATTCATTCAATCTATTTTGTAAAACACTACACATGGAGTATCACTACTTCAGGGATATGATACTCAGTTAAAGTTTTAAGCGTTGGAATTTTTTTCGAAATGTTAACTCTTCGCTTAATTATGAAATTTTCAGCAACACATACTCCTTCTGGTTATAAATATCCGTCGACTGTATTCACAAAGTTGACATGTTGTACCACAGGAAGCTTTCCCAACACGATTTAGAAGTGTTTTGCATATCTTTAACAGTGAATGCGTGCACAGGTGAAATAAAACGACAAAACTTTGCATTATAAGATGGTGAAACACTGTCTTGTATTTGCACAGAAACCCGCATAACAGTAAGTGAAGAATCTCAAGGAAACGAATGTGAAGACAACTCAAGCTGTGTCAACATGTCACCCGATACCAGTTGAAAATTATTCTCAAGAAGTAATATATCATTGCATCAAGTTTTTATTCATTTAATTATCAGGTTAAATAACTACCTCATTCCTAAATCATGAGAGGGTAAAACAAACATAAAAGAAGTTGTGCTGCTTACAGATACTGTATTGGCAATCATTATAACATTTATTAAAGCAGTTTTTTTTAAATCAAACTACTTGTTTGCTTTTTCTACTTTATTGGATGAACTATATAAATTCCTACCAAAAATTTTGTTAACATGTTTTCTTGTTCTCGAATATTATGTCTTATGTTTTTATACCTAATGCCCACTAAAGAAGTCAACTGAAGAAATAGTTTTTTTTAAAGTAATGCTAAGTAATAATTCCAACATTTTAAAATAACTTTCCCTGTTAAATGTTCGCTTCTTACCTGGTACGTCGTATTTTTGATTGCAGCTCTGGGTAGCCTTTAATTTGACAATCCCAGATCACTTAAATAATACTTCGGAAAAATAACTAATATAAAAACTAAGTTGCAACTTTTAGGCAATCTTCTTTCAAAACTGAATTATAAGTGGTAGAATAAAACTATTTTATTGCATAGAATAAAATAGTTTTATACCATTTTTGATACATAATAAAATATTTTGGAAATCCATTAATTGGAATAAACAAATTTTCAATCTTACTACTCAGGTTATACAAAAGTGTACAAAATTCAAATGACAAAAAATTTATATGAAAATATAAAATATTAGCCAAATATTTTAGCCTCATATATTTTATCAGATGAATAGAAATTGAAGTTAATATAGCCTGTATCCAACAAATATCTCAGACTTATATTTAGAAAAATAGGAATCAATAATTCAAGTAAATTTGTTTTCTTGTAAACACACAGAATTATAATGCGCAAATCAATTGTGTGCTATGCATGGATCATCCTTTTGAAAACTGACTACTTTATAAACAAACTTCACATTTGTTAGAATAATATTATGAAACAAATTCATGATGGTATTATTTCAATAATTTGCTAGTCATTTAATATTTTTTCTTTAAATAAGAATAATTATTTAATTGTAATATTCCGTAAAAACATAAGAATGAAAAATTCAAAAGTTAAGTACAAGTAATATACTGAATATTAGAATCTTCTAAATTACTTTTTGTGAGATTTCAATTCTAATTTCTTACCTTCAAATAGACCATAAACTACAAGACTTTATGTGATTTTTTATTCTTTTTCTTATTTTCCCTACTTTATACAAATGCTTTAAATGATTTTCCTTTTTCCAAAATTAAAACGTCGATGTTTTTAAATAAATAAAAAATTTCTTAAAATCATTTTGTTAAAATTTTAAATATTTCTAATCTTTTCAAAAAAGATGACTTCTTGTGGTGTCATTCTAATTAAAACAGTAAAATTAATTCTCACAGACATTGCCTACTGTACAGTTCTATATTGCATCCTAGCAGGGATGAGAGTTTCATACAAATAAACTAACCCCTGTTGATGTAGCAGCAGCATCTGATTAAACACTTTTAAAAGCATAGAATTTCGGGCATTTTAGTGGTAACAGTGGGCTTCAAGAATGTTACTAGAGAGAACATATCTAAGGTAGCAGAATAAAATAATGGATTTCATGCCATCGATTCGAGACCGAGAACCGAAATTCCATGAAAGAAAGTCCTTAATAAAATATTATCTCGCATTTATACCAGCTCAGCTAACGGAACCTCAGACGATACTTCAAAACCAAAATGAACGTCTGAGACCTTTCAGGTGGTTTCCTTTCCTTAAATAAGCGAGTTCATTACAATTCCGAAGTATCCCATAGATTTGTCCTCTTTCTTTTTCCTTTCAACCTCTTCCTTTCTTCCTCACTATAGTTGCCTATTATGAGGTTAAGGGCTGTCCTCTTGAGTACCTATCCATGCTCTCTTGCCATTTGCTTCTCTTAGAAATAAATTACCCAAGTATTTCCTGTGGTATGCTTATTCCTCAATTACCAGGATTCCCCGTTTTAGGGACACCCATGTCCATAAAACGGGGAGTCCTGGTAATTGAGGCCCCGAACTCCAAAACATTACTTTAGACTCTGATTTAAGTGACTTTTCTCAATGCGTAATGGAAAGGGATTTGCTGAATGTGTTGCTGAATGAAGTTTTACAAAATCTAAAAAATCCTTAGATCTGTGGTGAAAGGGGTTTTACAAGTTGGTTGCGTTTTCTGGCGCAAGGTCCAAAAAAGGACAAACTGCGCCAATCTTTGATTTGTTTCCTTTTTTTATAAAAGTGAGGAAAACCAAAGCAACATTTAAAATCGTATTAAAATACAAAAAAACAGTGTATATAGTGTATTTAAAATTCAATTTTAAAAATATAATTTTTTTATAAAAATATTAATTTAAAATGCATCTAAAATTTAAATAAAATGGAGAGAATTTATTGCTCTCTCAAAAAGGTAAATAGATTTCTATGTGGAGGTTCTCCCAGTAAATCAAATAATATTAAAATATCTGTTTTAAAAAGATGTAAATGTAAATGGATAAAATCATGACATGAAATTAAAATATGATATATTGTATAAGGGTCATCACACGTCTCACACCATGGATTTAATTATTGGAAGCATTATATGAGATTATATAATGCTACACCATCAAGCATTCAACATTTTCTCTCTCGTATTAAATCCCATATTTTGCTGACTGACCTATTGAGGTCAGGTACAAACTTGTTCGCACATCTGTTTTTGTATGATCCACGCATTATTGTTCTCAATTCCTTTGAAAAATTTAAAAATTTGGACAGTAATCCTGCAATTTTAAGATTTTTTCATTAATGGTTAGTTCTTCCAAAGGATAACTGTGCTTCTTAAAACACTTGTTAGGATGTTTGGTTGGTTGGGTTTTATGGCGCAAGGTCCAAAAACGGACATGCTGCGCCAAGAATACGGTTTTGGAAGAATATTTTTATTTTATTTATTATTATTTTTTTCTTATTTTTTTTCCATATATATATATTTAAACCCAAGCAACATTAAAATATTAAAACACAAAAACCAGTGTATAAGTTATCTTAAAATATATATATTAAATAAAATAAATCAAATATATATAAAATCTTAAAATGTTTAAATATAAATCATATAAAATTTAAAAAACCTATTGCTCTCAAATAAGCAAATAGGTTTTTGTGGGGTGGCTCCCCCAGGAAATCAAACATTGTTAAAAGGTTTGTTTTCAAAAATTTAAAACGGTAGACGTTAAAAGTAGAGCATGAGATTAAAATGTGATAAACAGAAACTCGTTCATCACACGCCTCACACCATGGATTTAAATCACTTAAAAACAAATGTTTGTGTGTGAAACGTGTGTGTCCGATACGAAAGCGAGTTAATCTAACATCAGCACTTCGTAACGGTAAAACTGATAATGAGGTGAGGGATGGGTAAATGATATGTAATTTGTTGACGACCTGTAAGTTCCATGATTCCTGCCAAAGACCATATATAAAACTTTTTATAGCGTTTCTCACATCTGAGAGAGGAACGGATGGTAATATTGGATCTGATGCAGCCTTTGCAGCTGCATCTGCTCTCTCATTTCCTTCAAGACCCATGTGGCTTGGTATCCAACAAAATACAATTTCTTTTCCCTTGCCAGCAAGGGAATCCAATGCTTTAAAAATTCTCGACACAATAGGATGACAGATAACACTATTGTTTTTCAAGGCTTCAATAATACTCATGCTGTCAGTATATATACAATATTGATGATAGTCGTCTGTATTCACAAGCTGAAGCGCGTAGTAAATGGCGGTTGCTTCAGCATTAAAGATGGAGCAGGATGGATGTAGGCTGTAATTAAAATCTGTATAATTGGTAAAAATTCCACAGCCCACATGTCTTGCTGTTTTAGAACCATCTGTGAATACAGGTTTATATGATTGATACTGACAGCGATGAGAAAAGTATAGCTGTTCAAAAACAATAGGTGTTGTGTCGGATTTTTTGAACTGAGCAAAGGTATTTATAAAGGAATTTTTTGGTTTATACCAAGGTGGATAGAGAAATTGATCAATTGACTCTATCCGAACATCACATAGGTCTGTGAGCCAGAGATGTGATTTGGCTCTTGTGAGAAAAGGTTGGATGCTAAATTGTCGAGCATCATAAAGTCTTTTTAAAGAGGCATTAGGAACCATAGAACGTGATGGATTAACAGGGGTCGACATGATCTTAGTATAATAATTGAGAGACTTCTATATACGTCTCAGGTCAAGAGGCAATTGTTGGCATATTGCATAAAGGCTCTGGACGGGTGATGTGCGGAATGCGCCAGAACATATTCTCAGAGCAGAATGATGGACAGTGTCCAGTCTGCGTAAAACAGAAGACCTAGCGGATCCGTAAACAACACAACCGTAGTCTATGCGGGATAAAATAAGTGATTGGTATGATTCCTTCTGACTTCGACGACGAGTTCTGCGAGCTAATGCTTTTGCTCTCTTAAAGGCGATAAGATTCCCCGTTGTGGGGTATCGTCTGAATAGCCCCCATAACTACCTCTGTTTCTTATAGGTGTTTTGACATTCATCATTCCACCAAGGTTTGCAACGCCTGTGTGGTATAGGGGATCTCTTTGGTATTGATGCATCAGCTGCATTCTTAATTGTTTGTGTGACTTCAAAAACGGCAATATCAATGTCTTCGATCGAAAAAATTGCATCATCTACAACTGCTAATTGTGTAAATAGCGTCCAATCTGCCCGACTGTACGCGTAAGTAGGTAGACACTACTACCTCCAGTCTGGGAGATGACGAGAGGAAAATGATCGCTGTTATTTAGATCATTTCCTACTATTAGATTTAACAATGGAAGAAGAGATGGAGAACAAATGGCCAGATCGAGAGAATGAAATGTTCTTGTTGGTACATGGAAATATGTCATCTCGTCGGTATTAAGCAGACAGAGACTATTATCTGAAATAAACCGCTCTATCTGCTGGTTGGTTGGTTGGTTGGGTTTTCTGGCGCAAGGTCCAAAGAGGACAAGCTGCGCCAAGTCTAAAATTATTGTTGATTTACTTTATTTTATTTACTCTTTTTTTTTTTTCAAAAAACCCAAACAACATTAAAATTTTAAAAAACAAAAATCAGTGTAAATATAATTTTAAAATCTTTTTATGAAATATAAAAAGCAAATAATAATTAATATATATATATATTTTAAAATTCATAATATATATTTAAATAAAATTTAAGAAACCTATAGTTCTCAAAAATGCAAATAGGTTTCTATGGGGTGGATCTCCCAATATATCCAATAAAGTTAAAATATCAGTTTTAAAATAGTGTAAACGTAAATGGTTAAAATCTTGACATGAAATTAAAATATGATATACTGTGTAGGGTTCATCACACGTTTCACACCATGGACCCAACTCACTTAGAAATAAGTGCCTGTGTGTGAAACGTGTGTGTCCGATACGAAGGCGAGTCAAACGGACATCAGCACTTCGTAACGGTAAAACTGATAATGAGGTGAGGGATGAGAAAATGCTATGGAGTTTGTTTCCGACCTGCAAGTTCCACGATTCCTGCCAAAGACCATATATAAATCTTTTTATACCCTTTCTCACATCTGAGAGCGGAACCGATGGTAAAATTGGATCTTCAGCAGCCTTTGCAGCTGCATCCGCTCTCTCGTTTCCATCAAGACCCATGTGGCTTGGTATCCAACAAAATACAATTTCTTTTCCCTTGCCAGCAAGGGAATCTAATACTTTAAAAATTCTGGACACAACTGGATGACATGTAACGCTATTGTTTTTCAAAGCCTCTAAAATACTCATGCTGTCAGTATAGATACAGTATTGAAGATAATCATCTGTATTCACATGCTGAAGCGCATAATAAATAGCTGTGGCTTCAGCAGTAAAGATGGAGCAGGACGAATGTAGGCTGTAGCTAAAAGTCATGTTATTGATAAAAATTCCACAGCCGACATGTCCTGAGGTCTTAGATCCATCCGTGAATACAGGTTTGTAAGATTGGTTCTGACAGCGATGAGAACAATATAGCTGTTGAAAAACAATAGGTGTTGTGTCCGATTTTCTAAATTGAGCAAAAGTATTTATAAATGTATTTGTTGGTTCATACCAAGGTGGATAGAGATATTGGTCTATAGACTCTATCTGAGCATCACATAGGTCTGTGAGCCATAGATGTGATTTAGCTCGTGTGAGAAAAGGTGGGATGCTCATTGGTCGAGCATCATAAAGTCTTTTAAGAGAGGCATTAGGAATCATGGAAATTAGTGGGTGATGCGGGGTCGAAATAATTTTTGCATAATAATTGAGAGTTTGCTGCATTCGTCTCAGGTCCAACGGTAGTTGATGGCATACAACGTATAGACTCTGGACGGGTGATGTGCGGAATGCCCCAGAACATATCCTCAAAGCAGAGTGATGAACTGTGTCCAGTCTTCGTAAAACAGAACATCTAGCTGATCCGTAAACAACACATCCGTAGTCAATGCGGGATAGAATCAATGACTGATAAATTCGCAGTAGTGATGTGCGATCTGCACCCCAAGATGTATTTGATAACACCTTGAGGATATTAAGAGATCGCTCACACTTCTTCCGCAAATGTAAAATATGCGGAAGAAAGGTTAATTTTCGGTCAAAGATAATACCCAAGAATTTTATTTCATTGACTACTTGTATTGGAGTGTTGTTGATATAAATAGTTATATCATTATGCAGGCTAGTCTTTCTGCAGAAGTGGACACATTTACTCTTGCTTGGTGATAAGGTATGGCCATTCTCAGCACACCATGCAGCAAGTTTATTAACTGCTGTTTGCAGTTGTCTCTCAATTATTCGCATATTGGACTCCTCACATGATATTTGCAGGTCGTCAACAAACAAAGTACCATTTACTGATGATGGAAGTTGATGAAGAATGTTACTGATGAAGAGGCTAAAAAGTGTGACGCTTAAAATAGAGCCCTGAGGAACACCCTCAGATTGTGTAAAAGTATTGGACGTATAACTTCCAATACGTACTTTAAAACCACGGGAGCGTAAAAAATTCTGTAGAAATATCGGCAGATTACCCCGAAAGCCAAAATCATATAATGCACGGAGAATTCCATATCGCCATGTACAGTCGTATGCCTTCTCGATGTCAAAGAAAATGGAGACCAGATGGTTTCCCCGCACAAAAGCATTGCGGATTTGGGTCTCCAAATATGTGATATTATCAAGAGTGGATCTCCCTTTACGGAAGCCACTCTGATTAATATGTATACATTTATATTTTTCTAAGACATATACGAGACGGGCGTTGACCATACGTTCAAGAGTCTTACATAAGCAACTCGTCAGAGCAATTGGTCGATAATTTGAAGGATCTGAAGGATCCTTACCAGCCTTTAGGACAGGAATCACTATTGCTTCTTGCCATAGAGATGGAAATTCATTTTCCGTCCAGATCCTATTGAACAGGTAAAGTAAGTTCTACAGGGAGTCTGGACTCAAATGTTGAAGCATGAGATAACTGATTCCATCAGGTCCTGGACTGGTGTTTTTTGTCCTGGACTGGTTTTTTGGTGTAAAGCTTTCTTCAATTCAAACATTCCAAATTCGCAGTTGTACGGTAAGACTTGTCGATGGTTGAAGCGAATTTGTACTCGCTCAGCACGACTCTTAGTCCTCAAGAACGAAGGACTATAAGAGTTCGAGCTTGAGATGTTAGCAAATGCTTCACCAAGGACATTCGCAATATCCGTAGGAGAAGAGTATATAGCAGCTCCGGATTTTAAAATAGGAATAGAAAATTCACTATAAATTCCATTGGCTGCTTTCACCCTTCTCCACAACTGCTTACTGGAAGTTGAAGATGTTATAGAAGATACATAGGAGGACCAGGATTCCTTCTGACTTCTACGACGGGCTCTGCGAGCTAATGCTTTTGCTCTCTTAAAGGCGATAAGATTCTCCGTTGTGGGGTACCTCCTAAATATTCCCCATAACTTCCTCTGTTTTTTATATGTTTCTTGGCATTGTTTGTTCCACCAAGGTTTGCAACGCCTGATTGGTATAGAGGAACTCTTGGGTATTGATGTGGGAAAAGTATTAGATGTTAATATACAAACATCGCTATAAAACCGATCGCTTGATCCATAAAGCCGATTGATGTGCTGAGGACCACAACACACCTCCCGTTTACCTGAAGCAGAGGCCAAAGCAATGTGTTGGTCTCTGGAGGCCTCAATTACCAGGATCCTCCTTTCCAGGGACACGGGTCTCCACGCACGGCAAACACGTGGGTGATTTAGTCCTCAAGAGTAGCTAATAGCAACAGAGCTGCGAAAGCTACTCAAGGGGAGCCCTCAACCTCTTGCGAGGCAACCACACTGAGGGAGAAGAGGAAGAAAAAGCAGAAGAGTACAAGAGAGAAGAAAAGAAAGAAGAGGACAGATCACTGGGGTACCTCGGGATTGTGATACCCGTGTTTACCTAAAGAAGGTAAACCCCCTGAGGGGGCTCTATCTGCTGACCGCGAGAATTAGTATCATCATTTCCCCACAAAGAACTATGGCCGTAAAAGTCACCTAACAACAGAAATGGTGTTTGCAGCTGATCTATTAATGCATCGAGTTCCTCTTGGCGGATGACATCATGTGGTGGTAAATATAAATTACAGACTGTTGATAAGCATGCAGTATGAATTCTTACAGCAACAGCCTGTAGAGTTGTATTCAATGAAAGGGCAGTGCTGGGAAAAGTATTAGATGTTAATATACAAACACCTCCAGACACTGCACCATCGTCACCACAGTCTTTTCTAAAGCTTTTAAGCCCACGCATGGAAAAGATATTGCTGGACTTCAGGAATGTTTCCTGAAGTGCAACACATGCGGGGTTGTAGGCTGAAATTATGGACTTGATGTCATCATGATGAGAACGCAAACCATAGCAGTTCCAAGAAACAAAGGAAGTTATTGTTCAATTTGAAAAGCTCCTTTCCCGGAGCTGGAAGGCATGTCATCCGACATCTCCTCGAGCGATAAATCTTCGTCCGAGGGATGTAAGGAAACAGCATCAGCCTCCAGGTTTAAGGCTTTACGGGTGGATATAGAAGGCCTAATTTTGCCCTCTTTTGCAGATTTTAATTTTAAGGCCTTCATGGCTTTAGACTTAGCCATCGGAGCTTTTCTACGTTGAATATTTGTAGAGGTTGATTTTTGGCTTTTATCAGATGTAAGGGGTAATTTGACTAGTGGAAGTGAAAGAGCATCGGTTTGTGTACCAGCTGTTCTGGTGACCTTGGCGGCGACAGATGCATAGCTAACTCCTGCTTGAGGTGTACGTGCTGTGACAGCACGTCTTGCCTCAGGGTATGAACAATTACTTTTAACTTTAGTGGTTGTGATCTCTTTTTCCAGTATCCAGATAGGACAACTTCTAGCGTAGGAGGGGTGGTCACCTTTACAGTTGACACACCTCTCCTTTGCAGTACAAGACGAGCTGTCGTGGCCAACTGCTGCGCAGCGAGCGCAAGTCAGTTTGCCCCGGCAAGCCGCTTTGGAGTGTCCAAATCTCTGGCACTGGAAACAACGCAAAGGATTTGGAATGAACGGCCTAACGGATAGATGCATATACGCAGCTTTAATATGCTGCGGTAGGTCTGGCGTCGCAAATGTCAGTACGAGATGTTTAGTATTAATAAACTGCCCATCTCGTCTGATAGTGATGCGTTTTACAGCACAGAGCTTTTGATCTATGAGATTTTCTAAGATCTCGTCCGTTGGCGTATTTAGCAAATCCTTGAAGGATACCACACCACGTGAAAAGTTAAGATTCAAGTGAGGTTGGTTGGTTGGTTGGTTGGGTTTTATGGCGCAAGGTCCAAAATTGGACATGCTGCGCCAAGAGTAAGATTTTGTTTCTTCATTATTAATTTATTTTTCTTTCTTTATTTTTTTTTCAAAAAACCCAAGCAACATTTAAAAAATTTTAAAATACAAAAATCTGTGTATATAATATTTTAAAATAAAATTTATAAGATAAAATATATGTATAATTTTAAAATTTAACAAACAAATCAAATAAAATGTATGAATCCTATTGCTCTTAAAAAAGCGAATAGGTTTTTATGGGGTGGATCCCCTATTAAATCAAATAAAGTTATAAAATCAGTATTAAAAAAGTGTATACGTAAATGGTTAAAACATGAACATGAAATTAAAATATGATGCCCAGTATAAGGTTCATCACACGTTTCACACCAAGGATTTAATTCACTCAAAAACAAATGTCTGTGTGTGAAACGTGTGTGTCCGATACGAAGGCGATTCAATCTAACATCCGCACTTCGTAGCGGTAAAATTGAGGGATGAGAAAATGCTATGGAGTTTGTTTCCGACCTGCAAGTTCCATGATTCTTCCCATAGGGAACATACAAATCTTTTTATACCCTTTCTCACATCTGAGAGCGGAACTGATGGTAGAATAGGATCTTCAGCAGCCTTTGCAGCTGTATCCGCTCTCTCGTTTCCATCAAGACCTACGTGACTTGGTACCCAACAAAATATAATTTTGTATCCCTTGCCAGCAAGGGAATCCAATGCTGAGAAAATTCTAGACACAACAGGATGACAGATGACGCTATTGTTTTTCAAGGCTTCAATCATACTCATGCTGTCAGTGTAAATACAAAATTCATGATAATCATCTGCATTCACGTGCTGAAGCGCATAGAAGATGGCGGTTGCTTCAGCAGTAAAGACGGAGCAGGACGAATGTAGGCTGTAACTAAAAGCTGTATTATTGATAAAAACTCCACAGCCCACATGTCCTGCTGTTTTAGAACCGTCTGTGAATACAGGTTTGTATGATTGATACTGACAGCGATGAGAAGAATATAGCTGTTGAAAAACAATAGGTGTTGTGTCAGATTTTCTGTAGTGAGCAAAGGTATTGATAAAATTATATGTTGGGTTATACCAAGGCGGATGAGCAAATTGAGGTACAGACTCAATCCGAATATCATGTAGGTCTGTGAGCCACAGATGTGATTTGGCTCGTGTGAGAAAAGGTGGGATGCTCATTGGACGAGCATCATATAATCTCATGAGAGAGGTATTTGGAACCATGGAACGTATCGGATGATTAGGGGTCGACATGATCTTAGCATAATAATTGAGAGACTGCTGCATTCGTCTCAGGTCTAACGGTAATTGATGACATATCACGTATAGACTCTGGACGGGTGATGTGCGGAATGCCCCAGAGCATATCCTCAAAGCAGAGTAATGAACTGTGTCCAGTCTTCGTAAAATAGAAGACCTAGCCGATCCATAAACAACACTTCCGTAGTCAATGCGGGATAAAATCAATGACTGATAAATGCGAAGTAGTGATGTGCGATCTGCACCCCAAGCTGTATTTGACAACACCTTGAGGATATTAAGCGATCGCTCACACTTCTTCCGCAAATATAAAATATGCGGAAGAAAGGTCAATTTTCGGTCAAAGATGATACCCAGGAATTTTATTTCATTGACTACTTGTATTGAAGTGTTGTTGATATAAATAGTTGGATCATTATGCAGGCTAGTCTTTCTACAGAAGTGGACACATCTACTCTTGCTAGGAGATAAAGTATGGCCATTCTCAGCACACCATGCAGCAAGCTTGTTAACTGCTGTTTGCAGTTGTCTCTCAATTAATCGCATATTCGAACCCTCGCATGATATTTGCAGGTCGTCCACAAACAAAGTACCATGTACTGATGATGGAAGCTGATGAAGTATGTTACTGATGAAGAGACTAAAAAGTGTGACGCTTAAAATAGAGCCCTGAGGAACACCCTCAGATTGTGTAAAAGTATTGGATGTATAGCTTCCAATACGTACTTTAAAACCACGGGAGCATAAAAAATTCTGTAGGAATATCGGCAAATTACCCCGAAAGCCAAAATCATATAATGTCCGGAGAATTCCATATCGCCATGTATGGTCATAAGCCTTCTCTATGTCGAAGAAAATGGAAACTAAGTGATTTCTCCGCACAAAAGCGTTGCGGATTTGAGTTTCCAAGTATATCATATTATCAAGAGTGGATCTTCCTTTACGAAAGCCACTCTGATTTTTATGGATATAATTATTAGTTTCTAAGACATAGATGAGACGAGCATTGACCATACGTTCGAGAGTCTTACAGAAGCAACTCGTCAGAGCAATTGGTCGATAATTTGAAATGTCTGAAGGATCCTTACCAGCCTTTAGGACAGGAATCACTATTGCTTCTTGCCATAAAGATGGAAATTTATTTTCAGTCCAGATCCTATTGAACAAATATAATATGTTCGATAGGGAGTCTGGACTTAAATTTCGAAGCATTTGATAGCTGATTCCATCAGGTCCCGGACTGGTATTATTGGCCTGCTGTAAAGCTTTCTTCAATTCAAACATTCCAAATTCGCAGTTGTACGGTAAGACTTGTCGATGGTTGAAGCGAATTTGTACTCGCTCAGCACGACTCTTAGTCCTCAAGAACGAAGGACTATAAGAGTTCGAGCTTGAGATGTTAGCAAATGCTTCACCAAGGACATTCGCAATATCCGTAGGAGAAGAGTATATAGCAGCTCCGGATTTTAAAATAGGAATAGAAAATTCACTATAAATTCCATTGGCTGCTTTCACCCTTCTCCACAACTGCTTACTGGAAGTTGAAGATGTTATAGAAGATACATAGCAGGACCAGGATTCCTTCTGACTTCTACGACGGGCTCTGCGAGCTAATGCTTTTGCTCTCTTAAAGGCGATAAGATTCTCCGTTGTGGGGTACCTCCTAAATATTCCCCATAACTTCCTCTGTTTTTTATATGTTTCTTGGCATTGTTTGTTCCACCAAGGTTTGCAACGCCTGATGTGGTATAGAGGAACTCTTGGGTATTGATGCATCAGCTGCATTCTTAATTGTTTCAGTGAATTTACTAACGGCAATATCAATATCTTCGATCAAAACCATTTTATCATCAACAACTGCCAATTGTGTAAATAACGTCCAATCTGCCCGACTATACACGTAAGTAGGTAAGCGTTGTCTTACACTACTACCTCCAGTCTGGGAGATGACGAGAGGAAAATGATCGCTGTTGTGCAGATCATTTCCTACTATTAGATTTAACAATGGCAGAAGAGATGGAGAACAAATGGCTAGATCGAGAGAATGAAATGTTCTTGTGGGTACATGGAAATATGTCTTCTCGTCGGTATTTAGCAGACAGAGACTATTATCTGAAATAAACCGCTCTATCTGCCGACCGCGAGAATTAGTATCATCATTTCCCCACAAAGAACTATGGCCGTTAAAGTCACCTAACAACAGAAATGGTGTTGGCAGCTGATCTGTTAAAGCATCGAGTTCCTCTTGGCGGATGACATCATTTGGTGGTAAATATAAACTACAGACTGTTAATAAGCATGCAGTATGAATTCTTACAGCAACAGCCTGTAGAGTAGTATTCAATGGATGGGCAGTGCTGGGAAAAGTATTAGATGTTAATATACAAACACCTCCAGACACTGCACCATCGTCACCACAGTCTTTTCTAAAGCTTTTAAACCCACGCATGGAAAAGTTATTGCTGGACTTCAGGAATGTTTCCTGAAGTGCAACACATGCGGGGTTGTAGGCTGAAATTATAGACTTGATGTCATCATGATGGGAACGCAAACCATGGCAGTTCCAAGAAACAAAGGAAGTTATTATTGAATTTGAAAAGCTCCTTTCCCGGAGCTGGAAGGCATATCATCTGACATCTCCTCGAGCGATAAATCCTCGTCCGAGAGATGTAATGAAACAACGTCAGCCTCCAGGGTTAAGGCTTTACGGGTTGATATTGAGGGCCTAATAATGCCCTCTTTAGCAGATTTTAGTTTTAAAGCCTTTACGGCTTTAGATTTTGCAATCGGAGCTTTTCTACGGGGAATGGTTGTGGAGGTTGATTTTGGCCTTTTCTCAGAGGTAGGGGGTAATTTGACTATTGCAAGTGAAAGAGCATCAGTTTGCGTGCTAGTCGTTCGGGTGACTTTTGCGGCGACAGAAGCGTAGCTAACTCCTGCTTGAGGTGTACGTGATGTAACAGTACGTCTCGCCTCAGGATATGAACAATTGTTCTTAACTTTAGTGGTTGTGATCTCCTTTTCCAGTATCCAGATAGGACAACTCCTAGCGTAGGAGGGGTGGTCACCTTTACAGTTGACGCACCTCTCCTTTGCAGTACAAGACGAACTGTCATGGCCAACTGCTGCGCAGCGAGCGCAAGTCAGTTTGCCTCTGCAAGTCGCTTTGGAGTGACCAAATCTCTGGCACTGGAAACAACGCAAAGGATTTGGAATAAATGACCTTACGGGTAGATGCATATACGCAGCTTTAATATGCTGCGGTAGGTCTGGCGTCGCAAAAGTCAGTACGAGATGTTTAGTATTAATAATCTGCCCATCTCGTCTGACAGTAATGCGTCTTACAGCACAGACCTTTTGATCTTTGAGATTTTCTAAGATCTCATCCGTAGGCGTGTTAAGCAAATCCCTTGCGGATACCACACCACGAGAAAAGTTAAGGTTCATATGAGGAGAGACAGACACCTCTATGTTAGTAAGCATAGACAAGGTGTTTATAGCGTTAGCTTGTGCTTCTGAAGCGACCTCAACCATTAAGTCTCCAGAACGCATTTTCCTAATGCTCTTCACTTCGCCGATATTTCCGCTAATAGCTTTTTGGATTAGGAAAGGGGATACATTTTCGAAGGTACCATCTTTCCGTTTTACAACATAAAATTTTGCATGTATAACTGACAAGGAATGCTCCCGTGGGAGTGAAGAATAAGAATTTGTTTCCATATTGGAAATGGAAAATTCGGGACCTGACGGCACCACCCACCACCGAGTCCAACAAGGGGATGCAGACCAGCTGCACCAGTGTTAGCCAGGTCCTATACGCTCACAGTACATCCCTGAAGTGGCCTCCACCCTTTACGAGTCACCCAGTAGATGTACCGATCGCTTGATCCATAAAGCCGATTGATGTGCTGAGGACCACAACACACCTCCCGTTTACCTGAAGCAGAGGCCAAAGTAATGTGTTGGTCTCTGGGGGCCTCAATTACCAGGACCCTCCTGTCCAGGGACACGGGTCTCCACGCACGGCAAACACGTGGGTGATTTAGTCCTCAAGAGTAGCTAATAGCAACAGAGCGGCGAAAGCTACTCAAGGGGAGCCCTCAACCTCTTACGAGGCAACCACACTGAGGGAGAAGAGGAAGAAAAAGCAGAAGAGTAGAGAAGAGGGGAAAAGAAAGAAGAGGACAGATCACTAGGGTACCTCGGGATTGTGACACCCGTGTTTACCTAAAGAAGGTAAACCCCCTGAGGGGGATTCAAGTGAGGAGAGACAGACACCTCAAGGTTAGCTAGCGTATTCATGTTAGCAATCAGAGTTGCTTGTGCATCTGAAGCAACTTCTACCATCAAATCACCAGAACGAAGTTTCCGGATGCTCTTCACTTCGCCGATATTGCCACTAATACCTTTTTGGATTAGGAAAGGGGATACATTATCAAATGTACCCTCCTTCCGCTTCACAATATAAAATTTGGCTTTTAAATTTTTCAATGTATGCTCCCGTGGGAGAGAAGAGAATAATGTTTCCATGATAAAGATGGAAAATTCGGGACCTGACGGCACCACCCACCACCGAGTCCAACAATGGGATGCAGACCAGCTGCACCAGTGCTAGCCAGGTCCTATACGCTCAAAGTACATCCCTGAAGTGGCCTCCACCCTTAACGAGTCACCCAGTAGATGTACCGATCGCTTGATCCATAAAGCCGATTGATGTGCTGAGGACCACAACACACCTCCCATTTACCTGAAGCAGAGGCCAAAGCAATGTGTTGGTCTCTGGAGGCCTCAATTACCAGGATCCTCCTTTCCAGGGACACGGGTCTCCACGCACGGCAAACACGTGGGTGATTTAGTCCTCAAGAGTAGCTAATAGCAACAGAGCGGCGAAAGCTACTCAAGGGGAGCCCTCAACCTCTTGCGAGGCAACCACACTGAGGGAGAAGAGGAAGAAAAAGCAGAAGAGTAGAAGAGAGAAGAAAAGAAAGAAGAGGACAGATCACTGGGGTACCTCGGGATTGTGATACCCGTGTTTACCTAAAGAAGGTAAACCCCCTGAGGGGGCTCTATCTGCTGACCGCGAGAATTAGTATCATCATTTCCCCACAAAGAACTATGGCCGTAAAAGTCACCTAACAACAGAAATGGTGTTTGCAGCTGATCTATTAATGCATCGAGTTCCTCTTGGCGGATGACATCATGTGGTGGTAAATATAAATTACAGACTGTTGATAAGCATGCAGTATGAATTCTTACAGCAACAGCCTGTAGAGTTGTATTCAATGAAAGGGCAGTGCTGGGAAAAGTATTAGATGTTAATATACAAACACCTCCAGACACTGCACCATCGTCACCAAAGTCTTTTCTAAAGCTTTTAAACCCACGCATGGAAAAGATATTGCTGGACTTCAGGAATGTTTCCTGAAGTGCAAAACATGCGGAGTTGTAGACAGAAATTATGGACTTGATGTCATCATGATGAGAGCGCAAACCGTGGCAGTTCCAATAAACAAAGGAAGTTATTGTGTAATTTGAAAAGCTCCTTTCCCGGAGCTGGAAGGCATGTCATCTGACATCTCCTCGAGTGATAGATCTTCGTCCAAGGGATGTAGATATACGGCGTCAGCCTCCAGGTTTAAGGCTTTACGTGTGTATATGGAGGGCCTAACAATGCCCTCTTTTGCGGATTTATTTTTAAAGCTTTTACGGCTTTAGATTTAGCAATCGAAGCTTTTCTTCGGGGAGTGGTTGTTGAGGTTGATTTTGGCCTCTGTACAGATGTTAGGGATAATTTAACTATTGGAAGTGAAGAAGCATCAGTTTGCGTGCTAGATGTTCTGGTGACTTTTGCGGCAACAGAAGCATATCTAATTCCTGCTTGAGGTGTACGGATATGAAATGTTATTCTTAACTTTAGTGGTTGTGATCTCCTTCTCCAGTAACCATATAGGACAACTTCTAGCGTAGGAGGGGTGGTCACCCTTACAGTTGACACACCTCTCCTTTGCAGTACAAGACGAACGGTCGTAGCCAACTGCTGCGCAGCGAGCGCAAATTAGTTTGCCCCTGCAAGCCGCTTTGGAGTGACGAAATCTCTGGCACTGGAAACAACG
This sequence comes from Latrodectus hesperus, assembly GCA_037975125.1. Taxonomy (NCBI): domain Eukaryota; kingdom Metazoa; phylum Arthropoda; class Arachnida; order Araneae; family Theridiidae; genus Latrodectus; species Latrodectus hesperus. The sequence goes on along the minus strand of CM075858.1, from coordinate 106,556 downwards.
CAAAGGATTTGGTATTAACGGCCTAATGGGTAGATGCATATACGCAGCTTCAATATGCTGCGGTAGGTCTGGCGTCGCAAATGTCAGTACGAGATGTTTAGTACTAATAATCTGCCCATCTCGTCTGAAAGTGATTCGTCTTACAAAACAGACCTTTTGATCTTTGAGACTTTCTAAGATCTCATCCGTAGGCGTGTTAAGCAAATCCCTTGCGGATGCCACACCACGAGAAAAGTTAAGGTTCATATGAGGAGAGACAAACACCTCAATGTTAGCAAGCATAGTCAAGTTGTTTATAGCGTTAGCTTGTGCTTCTGAAGCGACTTCAACCATTAAGTCTCCAGAACGCATTTTCCTAATGCCCTTCACTTCGCCGATATTTCCGCTAATAGCTTTTTGGATTAGGAAAGGGGATACATTTTCGAAGGTACCATCTTTCCGTTTTACAACATAAAATTTTGCATGTATAACTGACAAGGAATGCTCCCGTGGGAGTGAAGAATAAGAATTTGTTTCCATATTGGAAATGGAAAATTCGGGACCTGACGGCACCACCCACCACCGAGTCCAACAAGGGGATGCAGACCAGCTGCACCAGTGTTAGCCAGGTCCTATACGCTCACAGTACATCCCTGAAGTGGCCTCCACCCTTTACGAGTCACCCAGTAGATGTACCGATCGCTTGATCCATAAAGCCGATTGATGTGCTGAGGACCACAACACACCTCCCGTTTACCTGAAGCAGAGGCCAAAGTAATGTGTTGGTCTCTGGGGGCCTCAATTACCAGGACCCTCCTGTCCAGGGACACGGGTCTCCACGCACGGCAAACACGTGGGTGATTTAGTCCTCAAGAGTAGCTAATAGCAACAGAGCGGCGAAAGCTACTCAAGGGGAGCCCTCAACCTCTTACGAGGCAACCACACTGAGGGAGAAGAGGAAGAAAAAGCAGAAGAGTAGAGAAGAGGGGAAAAGAAAGAAGAGGACAGATCACTAGGGTACCTCGGGATTGTGACACCCGTGTTTACCTAAAGAAGGTAAACCCCCTGAGGGGGATTCAAGTGAGGAGAGACAGACACCTCAAGGTTAGCTAGCGTATTCATGTTAGCAATCAGAGTTGCTTGTGCATCTGAAGCAACTTCTACCATCAAATCACCAGAACGAAGTTTCCGGATGCTCTTCACTTCGCCGATATTGCCACTAATACCTTTTTGGATTAGGAAAGGGGATACATTATCAAATGTACCCTCCTTCCGCTTCACAATATAAAATTTGGCTTTTAAATTTTTCAATGTATGCTCCCGTGGGAGAGAAGAGAATAATGTTTCCATGATAAAGATGGAAAATTCGGGACCTGACGGCACCACCCACCACCGAGTCCAACAATGGGATGCAGACCAGCTGCACCAGTGCTAGCCAGGTCCTATACGCTCAAAGTACATCCCTGAAGTGGCCTCCACCCTTAACGAGTCACCCAGTAGATGTACCGATCGCTTGATCCATAAAGCCGATTGATGTGCTGAGGACCACAACACACCTCCCATTTACCTGAAGCAGAGGCCAAAGCAATGTGTTGGTCTCTGGAGGCCTCAATTACCAGGATCCTCCTTTCCAGGGACACGGGTCTCCACGCACGGCAAACACGTGGGTGATTTAGTCCTCAAGAGTAGCTAATAGCAACAGAGCGGCGAAAGCTACTCAAGGGGAGCCCTCAACCTCTTGCGAGGCAACCACACTGAGGGAGAAGAGGAAGAAAAAGCAGAAGAGTAGAAGAGAGAAGAAAAGAAAGAAGAGGACAGATCACTGGGGTACCTCGGGATTGTGATACCCGTGTTTACCTAAAGAAGGTAAACCCCCTGAGGGGGCTCTATCTGCTGACCGCGAGAATTAGTATCATCATTTCCCCACAAAGAACTATGGCCGTAAAAGTCACCTAACAACAGAAATGGTGTTTGCAGCTGATCTATTAATGCATCGAGTTCCTCTTGGCGGATGACATCATGTGGTGGTAAATATAAATTACAGACTGTTGATAAGCATGCAGTATGAATTCTTACAGCAACAGCCTGTAGAGTTGTATTCAATGAAAGGGCAGTGCTGGGAAAAGTATTAGATGTTAATATACAAACACCTCCAGACACTGCACCATCGTCACCAAAGTCTTTTCTAAAGCTTTTAAACCCACGCATGGAAAAGATATTGCTGGACTTCAGGAATGTTTCCTGAAGTGCAAAACATGCGGAGTTGTAGACAGAAATTATGGACTTGATGTCATCATGATGAGAGCGCAAACCGTGGCAGTTCCAATAAACAAAGGAAGTTATTGTGTAATTTGAAAAGCTCCTTTCCCGGAGCTGGAAGGCATGTCATCTGACATCTCCTCGAGTGATAGATCTTCGTCCAAGGGATGTAGATATACGCCGTCAGCCTCCAGGTTTAAGGCTTTACGTGTGTATATGGAGGGCCTAACAATGCCTTCTTTTGCAGATTTATTTTTAAAGCTTTTACGGCTTTAGATTAAGCAATCGGAGCTTTTCTTCGGGGAGTGGTTGTTGAGGTTGATTTTGGCCTCTGTACAGATGTTAGGGGTAATTTAACTATTGGAAGTGAAGAAGCATCAGTTTGCGTGCTAGATGTTCTGGTGACTTTTGCGGCAACAGAAGCATATCTAATTCCTGCTTGAGGTGTACGGATATGAAATGTTATTCTTAACTTTAGTGGTTGTGATCTCCTTCTCCAGTAACCATATAGGACAACTTCTAGCGTAGGAGGGGTGGTCACCCTTACAGTTGACACACCTCTCCTTTGCAGTACAAGACGAACGGTCGTAGCCAACTGCTGCGCAGCGAGCGCAAATTAGTTTGCCCCTGCAAGCCGCTTTGGAGTGACGAAATCTCTGGCACTGGAAACAACGCAAAGGATTTGGTATTAACGGCCTAATGGGTAGATGCATATACGCAGCTTCAATATGCTGCGGTAGGTCTGGCGTCGCAAATGTCAGTACGAGATGTTTAGTACTAATAATCTGCCCATCTCGTCTGAAAGTGATTCGTCTTACAAAACAGACCTTTTGATCTTTGAGACTTTCTAAGATCTCATCCGTAGGCGTGTTAAGCAAATCCCTTGCGGATGCCACACCACGAGAAAAGTTAAGGTTCATATGAGGAGAGACAAACACCTCAATGTTAGCAAGCATAGTCAAGTTGTTTATAGCGTTAGCTTGTGCTTCTGAAGCGACTTCAACCATTAAGTCTCCAGAACGCATTTTCCTAATGCCCTTCACTTCGCCGATATTTCCGCTAATAGCTTTATGGATTAGGAAAGGGGATACATTTTCAAAGGTACCCTCTTTCGGTTTTAAGACATAAAATTTAGCTTGTAATAGTGACAAATAATGCTCCAGTGGGAGAGAAGAATAAGCATTTGTTTCCATATTAGAAATGGAAAATTTGGGACTTGACGGCACCACCCACCACCGAGTCCTACAAGGGGATGCAGACCAGCTGCACCAGTGCTAGCCAGGCCCTATACGCTCACAGTACATCCCTGAAGTGGCCTCCACCCTTAACGAGTCACCCAGTAGATGTACCGATCGCTTGATCCATAAAGCCGATTGATGTCCTGAGGACCACAACACACCTCCCGTTTACCTGAAGCAGAGGCCAAAGCAAAGTGTTGGTCTCTGGAGGCCTCAATTACCAGGATCCTCCTTTCCAGGGACACGGGTCTCAACGCACGGCAAACACGTGGGTGATTTAGTCCTCAAGAGTAGCTAATAGCAACAGAGCGGCGAAAGCTACTCAAGGGGAGACCTCAACCTCTTGCGAAGCAACCACACTGAGGGAGAAGAGGAAGAAAAAGCAGAAGAGTAGAGGAGAGGGAAAAAAAGAAAGAGGACAGATCACTAGGGTACCTCGGGATTGTGACACCCGTGTTTACCTAAAGAAGGTAAACCCCTGAGGGCAACATTTGTTAGGAAGATTGGTTGGTTGCTTCGTTGGATTTTATGGCGCAAGGTCCAAAATCGGACATGCTGCGCCAAGAATATAAGTTTTGAAGAAGATATTTAATTTTTTTTAATTTATTGTTATTTCATTTTATTTATTCACTTATTTACTTTTTTGGAAACCCAAGCAACATTAAAATTCTAAAAAAACAAAAATTAGTGTATATACTATCATATTAAAATCCAATTATAAAATATAAATGGTAAAATCAAAAATTATATATACATTTAAAATTTAGAAAATACAAATTAAATATAATATAAAAAACCTATTGCCCTCAAAAAGGCAAATAGGTTCCTGTGGGGTGGTTCCCCCAGCAAATCAAATAATGTTTAAGATATCACATTTAAAAAAGAGTAAACGATATTGGTTAAAATATTTGCATGAAATTAAAATATGATAAACAGTGAATGGTTCATCACACGTTTCACACCAAGGATTTAATTCGCTTAGAAACAAATGTCTATGTGTGAAACGTGTGTGTCCGATACGAAGGCGGGTTAATCTTACATCAGCACTTCGTATCGGTAAAACTGTTAATGAGGTGATGTATGGAAATATGGCACGCAATTTATTACTGACCTGCATGTTCCATGACTCCTGCCAAAGAGAATGGATTAATATTTTAACATTTCTTCTCACGTCAGACAAAGGAACTGATGGAAGACATGGGCCAGATGCAGATTTAGCAGCTGCATCAGCCCTCTCATTGCCATCGAGACCTACATGACTTGGGATCCAGCAGAAAATAATGTCATATCCCTTGCCAGCAAGGGAATCTAATGCTCGGAAAATTCTAGACACAACAGGATGACAGTCAAAACTACTGTTCCGCAAAGCTTCCAACACACTCAAACTGTCAGTGTACACACAGTATTTAGAATTATCACATGTATTCATCTGCTGAAGAGCTTGGTAAATAGCACTTGCTTCAGCAGAGAAGATGGAACAGGATGGATGGAGGCTGTAGCTAAGTGTTTTGTTCTCAATAACTACAGCACAACCAACATGTCCTGTAGATTTTGAACCATCAGTGAAAACTGGTGTATACGTGGTATACTGACAGCGATGTGAGGCATATAGCTGCTGGAAAACAGTAGTTGCTGTGTCTGATTTTCTAAAACGAGCAAAAGGATTGATGATTTTAATCTGTGGATCATACCAAGGTGGGTGTAGAAGAAGGTCCGTTTTATCAAAACGGACATCACATAGGTCTGAATATAATAAGTTGGACTTTGTCCGAGTGAGAAAAGGTGGAATGCTGTATGAGCGTGCGTCATACAGCCTTATTAATGCAGGAGTAGCAGTCATGGATCTTAATGGATGATGAGGGTCAGCCATAATTTTTGCATAATAATTGAGAGACAGCTGCATTCGTCTCAGGTCTAAAGGCAGTTGTTCGCAAATCGCATATAGACTCTGGACGGGTGATGTGCGGAATGCGCCTGAGCATATTCTCAAAGCAGAGTGATGTATTGTATCCAATCTGCGTAGAACGGAAGACCTAGCAGATCCATACACAGCACACCCATAGTCAATACGAGATAAAATTAATGATTGGTAGACACGAAGTAGTGCCGTGCGATCAGCACCCCAAGATGTATTAGAAAGCACCTTGAGGATATTAAGCGATCGCTCGCACTTCTTCCGCAAATGAAGAACATGCGGAAGAAAATTTAACTTCCGGTCAAAAGTTATTCCCAGAAATTTTATCTCGTTGACAACAGGGATAGGTGTATTATTTATGCAGATTGTAGGATCATTATGTAGGCTGGTCTTCTTGCAAAAATGGATACAATTACTCTTGCTAGGAGATAATGTGTGGCCATTCTCAGCACACCATGCAGCAAGTTTGTTAACAGTTGTTTGTAGCTGTCTCTCAATTAAACGCATGTTAGAACCCTCACATGAAATTTGCAGGTCATCAACATAAAGCGTGCCATATACAGGAGGTGAAATTTGATGAAGGATGCAACTTATGTACAAGTTAAAAAGTGTGACACTTAAAATAGAGCCTTGGGGTACACCCTCGGCTTGAATAAAAGTATTGGAATATACTGTTCCAACACGTACTTTAAAAAAACGGGAGCGTAGAAAATTTTTAGGAATATCGGAAGATTACCCCGAAAGCCAAAATCATATAATGTACGGAGAATTCCGTATCGCCATGTACGGTCATATGCCTTCTCGATGTCAAAGAAAATGGAAACCAGATGGTTCCTCCGCACAAAAGCGTTGCGGATTTGGGTTTCCAAGTAAGTAATATTATCAAGAGTGGATCTTCCTTTACGGAAGCCACTCTGATTTATATGAATGCATTTATTTATTTCTAGGACATATACGAGACGGGCGTTGACCATACGTTCGAGAGTCTTACAGAAGCAACTCGTCAGAGCTATTGGTCGGTAGTGTGAAGGAACAGAAGGATCTTTACCAGCCTTAAGGATCGGAATCACTATAGCTTCGCTCCAAAGTGATGGAAATTTATTTTCAGTCCAGATCCTATTGAACAATAACAACAAGTTCAAAAGGGAATCTGGACTTAAATGACGAAGCATTTGATAGCTGATTCCATCTGGTCCTGGGCTAGTATCATGGGCCTGCTGTAATGCTCTCTTCAATTCCAACATCCGAAATTCACAGTTGTAAGGCAAAGCTTGTCCATGGATGAAACGAATTGGTGTTCGCTCAGCACGACTCTTTGTCCTTAAGAACGAAGGACTATAAGAGTCGTTGCTCGAGACGCTAGCAAAGGTTTCACCAAGGACGTTAGCGATGTCCTTAGGAGAAGAGTGTACAGCAGCTCCGGACTTTAGAATAGGAATAGAGAATTCCCTATACATTCCATTGGCTGCTTTCACTCTTCTCCACAACTGTTTACTGGATGTGGAAGAAGTTATTGATGATACATAGCGGGACCAAGATTCCTTCTGACTTCGACGACGAGCTCTGCGAGCTAATGCTTTTGCTCTCTTATAGGCGATAAGATTCTCCGTTGTGGGGTACCTTCTGAATAGCCCCCATAACTTCCTCTGTTTCTTATAGGTGTTTTGACATTCATCATTCCACCAAGGTTTGCAACGCCTGTGTGGTATAGAGGAACATTTAGGTATGGATGCATCAGCTGCATTTATAATTGTTTCAGTGACTTTAGATACGGCATTATCAATATCATCGATCATAACCATTTCATTATCAACAACTGCCAATTGTGTAAATAATGTCCAATCTGCCCGACTGTACACGTAAGTAGGTAAGCGTTCTCTTACACTACTACCTCCAGTCTGGGAGATGACGAGAGGAAAATGATCGCTATTATGCAGATCATTTCCTACATTTAAATTTAACAATGGCAGAAGAGATGGAGAACAGATGGCCAGATCGAGAGAATGAAACGTTCTTGTGGGTACATGGAAATATGTCTTCTCGTCGGTATTAAGCAGACAGAGACTATTATCTGAAATAAACCGCTCTATCTGCCGACCGCGAGAATTAGTATTATCATTTCCCCACAAAGAACTATGGCCGTTAAAGTCACCTAACAACAGAAATGGTGTTGGCAGCTGATCTATTAATGCATCGAGTTCCTCTTGGCGGATGACATCGTGTGGTGGCAAATACAAACTACAGACTGTCAACAAGCATGATGTGTGAATTCGCACAGCTACAGCCTGTAGTGAAGTATTTAAATGTTGGGCAGTGCTGGGATAGTTGTTGGATGTTAATATGCAAACACCTCCAGACACTGCACCATCGTCACCACAGTCTTTTCTAAAGCTTTTAAACCCGCGCATGAAAAAGTTATTGCTGGACTTCAGGAATGTTTCCTGAAGTGCAACACATGCGGGGTTGTAGGCTGAAATTATAGACTTGATGTCATCAAGATGGGAACGCAAACCATGGCAGTTCCAAGAAACAAAGGAAGTTATTGTTTTGTTTGAAAAGCTCCTTTCCCGGAGCTGGAAAGCGTGTCATCTGACATCTCCTCGAGCGATAGATCATCGTCCGAGGGATGTAAGGAAACAGCGTCAGCCTCCAGGGACAAGGCTTTACGGGTGGATAGGGAGGGTCGATTTGAACCCTCTTTTGCAGATTTTAATTTGTACGCCTTCGTGACTTTTGATTTAGTCGTAGGAGCTTTTCTTTTACTTATTGGAGTAGATATGGATTTTGGCTTTAAAGTTGATGTTTGGGGTAATCTAACAAGGGGAAGTGATATAGTCTCTGTTTGAGTACTAATGGATCTGGTGACTTTTTTGTAACGGTTGCATAACTTAACCCAGGCTTTGGACTACGTGAGGTAACTTGACGTCGAGCCTCAGGGTATGTACAATTTGTAGTAACTTTTAACGTGGTGATTTCCTTCTCAAATGCCCACTGTGGACAACTTCGAGAGTAGGAGGGATGGTCTCCTTTACAATTGACACATTTCTCCTTCGCTGTGCAGGTCGAGCTATCGTGGCCAACTACAGCGCAACGTGCGCAAGTAAGTTGGCCCCTGCAAGCGTTTCTCGAATGTCCAAATCGTTGGCATTGGAAGCATCGCAGCGGATTTGGAATATATGGCCGGACGGGTAAATTCAGATAAGCAGCTTTAATGTGCTGTGGAAGGTCTGGAGACGCAAAAGTCAGAATGAGATGTTTCGTATCAATAAACTTCCCATCTCTTCTGACTGTAATACGTCTGACTTCACAGACCTTCTGACTACTTAGATTTTCAAGAATTTCATCCGTCGGCGTATTCAACAAATCTTTTGCGGATATAACACCACGAGAAAAGTTTAAATTCCCATGAGGTGACACAGTTACCTCTAAATTTCCTAACAAATTCATGTTAGATAGCAGATTAGCCTGAGTTGCATTTGCAACCTCAATCATCAAGTCACCGGATCTCATTTTACGTATACTTTTAACTTCCCCTATATAACCCGATATTCCTTTTTCAATTAGGAAGGGGGACACTTTTTCAAAAGTTCCCTCCTTCCTTTTAATTACAAAGTATTTTGCATTTGATTTATCTATTTGTTGCTCCCGAGGGAGAGATGAAAATTTTGATTTCTCCATAAGTTTAAAATAAAATTTCGGGACCTGACCGCACCACCCACCACCGAGTCCAACAAGGGGATGCAGACCAGCTGCACCAGTGCTAGCCAGGTCCTATACGCTCACAGTACATCCCTGAAGTGGCCTCCACCCTTAACGAGTCACCCAGTAGATGTACCGATCGCTTGATCCATAAAGCCGATTGATGTGCTGAGGACCACAACACACCTCCCGTTTACCTGAAGCAGAGGCCAAAGCAATGTGTTGGTCTCTGGAGGCCTCAATTACCAGGATCCTCCTTTCCAGGGACACGGGTCTCCACGCACGGCAAACACGTGGGTGATTTAGTCCCCAAGAGTAGCTAATAGCAACAGAGCGGCGAAAGCTACTCAAGGGGAGCCCTCAACCTCTTACGAGGCAACCACACTGAGGGAGAAGAGGAAGAAAAAGCAGAAGAGTAGAGGAGAGAGGAAAAGAAAGAAGAGGACAGATGACTAGGGTACCTCGGGATTGTGACACCCGTGTTTACCTAAAGAAGGTAAACCCCCTGAGGGGGAAGAAAAAGCAGAAGATTAGAGGAAAGAAGAAAAGAAAGAAGAGGATAGATCAATAGGGTACCTCGGGATTGTGACACCCGTGTTTACCTAAAGAAGGTAAACCCTCTGAGGGGATGAAGTTGAGAGAAACTTGAACAACTTTGTAAACAAGTCAACGAACAAGACACCATTTGAATTGCTCCATGGTTATTGCCCACGATTCAACGATGGAATTTTGAGAAAATTAACTGATGAAGAAGCTCAGAGTTGGCAAGATCTATCTGTAGTGCAGGAAGAATCTCGAAGACAAATAGAAGAAAGTCAACAAAAAATGAAGTATTATTATAAAAAGAGATGTAGAGCAATCACGTTTGAACGAGGAGAGATTGTCGTAATGAAAAGAGCTCCGAAATCTTCAGGCCAACCTACGAAGACACAATTTAAATACCGAGGCGCTCTTATTGTTACCGAGGTATTTCCAAACGATGTTTACCATGTGACTCAGCTGGAAGAAAAAAAGAAAGGCCACTTCTACGCAACAACAGCTCACATTAGTCAACTAAAACCATGGCTAAATGAACCAGATTCGGATGAAGATAGTGATATCGATAGTACCAATAGTGATGATAATGACTATTCTTTGAACAGTCCGAGACGCAATCCACATAGTTCCACTCGCAAGGATTAAAGTTGAATGAGGGATCCCAAATGGTGAGATCTTTTCAATTTTATTTAAAGAAAAACTTGTAATTTAAAGGCAATGAACTTATCATAAACTATTGACTCTAATAATAAATAACATTAATGATAATTTACTGTATACTGAAATATTCATCAAACAATATGAAAGTCTGTTGAATTTATTCTGTGAATGATTTAATATTCCTAAGTTCATTTAAAGTTTTGTAAACTTTTGTTGTAAGTAATTTTATTGGAATTTAGAATTACATCAAGAATTACTAGTGGAAAAAGTGTATTATATATTATTATAGTTTTTTTTTAATCTAACATAATAATTTTTCTACCTTTAATGAAAGATGTGTATTATTAATGATTATAATTACAGTAATTGTTTATGTGAATGAAAAATAATGTTAGTTACGTAGTTAATAATTTTATTTAATCTGCTGTGTTTAATTTTTAATGTTAATTTTGTTGTATTAATTAGTAATTGAGTATTAATATACCAATTGAGGACAATTGTAAGGTCAGTCTGGCCGAATGTGAACAATGAAAAATCGCCACTAGAGGACGAACAAAAAAGAGTCAGTTGATGTACGTCGATCGCGAGATGCGGTCATAGATTTGGCGAAGCGCAATATTCAATACAGTTGTTATTTGTTACTGAAACGCAGTATTCTCATTTAAAACAGTATAAATAACCTTAAATGATAAATTAAGTAAAAGCACGTAGGCTTTTAACACGATTTTTTACTGATTTACTTCAACTTGTTCAGTGTGGAATAAATTTTAAACAGAAGAGAAAATGGAGTTGACGCGAGAACATTTTCTCGCTGATTTTCTACGATTTCAAAGCAGGATTAAATCAAGAAGAATGCGTTCAACGGTTGCAATTAGCATTTGGTGATGAATCTCCAGCTCGAGCTACTGTATTCAGATGGTTTAGAGAATTTAGAAGAGGTCGCGATTTTCTTCAGGATGAAGAACACACAGGAAGGCTGCCGTCGGCAGTATCCCGGATAATGTGTCTGCCATACGAAAAATGTTAATGGATGATAATCGTTGTACCGATCAAATGATACAGAAGGAACTTAACATTAGATCCGCAGCCATACACAAAATCATTCATGAAGAATTACACATGAAAAAAGCAGTTTGCCGTTGGATTCCCCATCATCTAACTGAGCATCATAAAGAGGAGCGTGTCAGAATCAGTAAAGAAACTCTTAATATGCTGAAAGATGGAGGCCACCGCATCATTTCTAAAATTGTAACAAGTGATAATGGTTGGTTGGTTGGTTGGTTGATTGGGTTTTATGGCGCAAGGTCCAAAATTGGACATGCTGCGCTAAGAGCAAGTTTTTGTTGCTTTAAATATTTATTTAATTATTTTATTATTTATTTATTTATTTTTTTCAAAAAAAAAATCAACATTAAAATTTTTAAAATACAAAAATCGTTGTATATAATTTTTTAAAATAAAATATACGTACAATTTTAAAATTTAACAATTAAATCAAATAAAATGTATGAAACCCATTGCTCTTAAAAAAGCGAATAGGTTTCTATGGGGTGGATCTCCTATTAAATCAAATAAAGTAATAAAATCAGTATTAAAATAGTGTAAACGTTGTTGGTTAAAAACATGACATGAAATTAAAATATGATATATAGTAAATGGTTCATCACACGCTTCACACCATGGATTTAGTTCATTTAAAAACAAATGTCTGTGTGTGAAACGTGTGTGTCCAATACGAAGGCGAGTCAACTTAACATCTGCACTTCGTAACGGTGAAACTGATAATGAAGTGAGGGATGAGAAAATGGTATGTAGTTTGTTTCCGACCTGCAAGTTCCATGATTCTTCCCAAAGGGAACAAATAAATCTTTTTATACTCTTTCTCACATCTGAGAGCGGAACCGATGGTAAAACTGGATCTTCAGCAGCCTTTGCAGCTGCATCCGCTCTCTCGTTTCCATCAAGACCTACGTGACTTGGTATCCAACAAAATACAATTTCTTTTCCCTTGCCAGCAAGAGAATCCAATGCTTTGAAAATTCTCGACACAACAGGATGGCCGTTAACGCTATTGTTTTTCAAGGCTTCAATCATACTCATGCTGTCAGTGTAAATACAAAATTCATGACAATCATCTGTATTGACATGCTGAAGCGCGTAGCAGACGGCATTTGCTTCAGCAGTAAAGATGGAGCAGGATGAATGTAGGCTGTGACTAAAAGCTGTATTATTGATAAAAACTCCACAGCCCACATGTCCCGCTGTTTTAGAACCGTCTGTGAATACAGGTTTGTATGACTGATACTGACAGCAATGAGAAGAATATAGCAGCTGAAAAACAATAGGTGTTGCGTCAGATTTTCTATAGTAAGCAAAGGCATTGATAAAAGTATATGTTGGGTGAGCAAATTGATCGACGGACTCAATCCGAATATCACATACAGTTGGCAAAAAAAGTATTAGAACAATGAGAAATTTGTAGTTTTCAAGTTAATAAAATCAAGTAAAACTTATAATCAGTTTATAACTGATAACATGTTCTTAGAAATTTATAACTAAGAAAAAAATAAAATTTAAAAATAATTACAATATTATTAAAATAAAAATAACAAAATTTGCATTGCAAAAAATGTATTAGAACAAAAGCAGAAACATGCAAATTACAGCGCTGGTGACGTCACTAAAATTTCAAGGTTACTTTCAACCGTATCAATGTCAAGGGCACTCCTCTCATTCACTGCTAATTTGTAGAAATTCAGTTTACGTGGTCTTTTCCTACCATGGCATCCAAAATAAAAGAGATTTCACTTGCGAAGAGAGAACAAATTGCTTACCTGCACAATAGTGGCAAAACACTTCGAGAAATTTCCATTAAGTTGAACGTTTCACTTTGCGCAATTCACAACATTCTAAAAAAGAAAAAAGAAACTGGTATTGTGGACCAACAAGACCAAGACCAGAGAGACCAAGCAAGCTGACTGTCAGAGAAAAACGAGAACTGGTTAAAGATGCCCTACAGTATCCGACAGGAAGTGCAAGGATGTTGGCTGCAAATATTGAATCAATCTCAGGAAAGGTTGTAATACCTCAAACAGTTAGAAATGTATTGCATAATGCTGGTAATAAAAGGAAGACGGCCAAGGAAAAAACTCTTTCGTTTAGAAATCAACAGGAAAAAACGCCTAGAATTTGCCAAAAATTATAAAAATAAACATTAGATTTCTGGAAATATGTAATTTTCTCCGACGATAATAAATTTAGAATTTTCAAACCTAAGTACGTGCTCACAGTTTGGAGAAGAAAAGGAACTGCTTTTCAGGCTTAAAATGTACAGAAAACTATAAAGCACGGAGGAAGGAATGTCATTGTCTAGGGTGGTATGGCTTACAAAGGAGATGGAAATCTCCTGTTCATTGATGATAAAATTACAGCTTTGTCATATATTGATGTGTTACAAGATAACTTGAGACATTGTGCAAAGAAATTAACGTTAGAGAAGACATTCATTTTTCAACAAGAACAAGATCCCAAACATACTGCTAACAAAACCAAAGAATGGCTATTATATAATGCTACCCGAAGATTGGTAGCTCCCCCACAGTCTCCTGACTTGAATCCTATAGAACATTTGTGGTATCTATTGGATGAAAAAGTGAAAAAATTTCCAATAACAAGTAAAGCAAGCTTTGCAAGATGCCTGGACCAGCATGTCATCAAACGTCACCAAAGATTTGGTGGAATCTATGCCAAGACGTCTGGATGCAGTAATTTCAGCCAACGGACTACATACCATGTATTAGTATCACGTTCGAATTTTTAATCATTTTATTTTATGAATGATTCAATATGGAAGTCCGATGTTCTAATACTTTTTTTGCAAAGCACAAATCTTTTATTTTAATTCTTTTAAATCTTATTGATTCTAAATATTTGTTTCTTACTCCATGAGTAGTTATGTAAAAGTATAACATAATATACATACTATGTGACAAATGTTTCATTTTATTTCCTTGAGAACTTAAAAATTCCTTTTGTTCTAATACTTTTTTGCCAACTGTAGGTCTGTGAGCCACAGATGTCATTTGGTTCGTGTGAGAAACGGAGGGTTGGTTGGGTTTTATGGCGCAAGGTCCAAAAACGGACATGCTGCGCCAAGAATAAAGTTTTAAAGCATACATTTAATTAAATTTTTTATTTTATTTTATTTATATTATTTTTTTGAAAACCCAAGCAACATTAAAACTTTAAAAAACAAAAATCAGTGTATTTATTTTACATTAAAATCCAATTATAAAGTATAAAATGAAAATCAAAAATATATATACTTTTAAAATTTAGAAAACATAAATTAAATATTATGAATAAAACCTATTGCCCTCAAAAGGCAAATAGGTTCCTATGGGGTGATTCCCCAAGCAAATCATATAATGTTAAAATATCACAGTTAAAAAAGTGTAAACGATATTGCTTAAAATATGAACATGAAATTAAAATATGATAAACAGTGAATGGTTCATCACACGTTTCACACCAAGGATTTAATTCATTTAGAAACAAATGTCTATGTGTGAAACGTGTTTGTGCGATACGAAGGCGGGTTAATCTTACATCAGCACTTCGTATCGGTAAAACTGCTAATGAGGTGATGTATGGAAATATGGCACGCAATTTATTGTTGACCTGCATGTTCCATGACTCCTGCCACAGACAATAGATTAGTTTTTTAACATTTCTTCTCAGTCAGACAAAGGAACTGATGGAAGACATGGGCTGGATGCAGATTTAGCAGCTGCATCCGCCCTTTCATTGCCCTCAAGACCTACGTGACTTGGGATCCAGCAGAAAATAATGTCATATCCCTTGCCAGCAAGGGAATCTAATGCTCGGAAAATTCTAGACACAACAGGATGACAGTCAAAACTACTGTTCCGCAAAGCTTCCAACACACTCAAACTGTCAGTATAAACACAGTATTGGGAACTATCACATGTATTCATCTGCTGAAGAGCTTGATAAATGGCTATTGCTTCAGCAGAGAAGATGGAACAGGATGGATGGAGGCTGTAGCTAAGAGTTTTATTCTCAATAACTACAGCACAACCAACATGTCCTGCAGATTTTGATCCATCAGTGAAAACCGGTGTATACGTGGTATACTGACAGGCGATGTGAGACATATAGCTGCTGGAAGACAGTAGTTGTTGTGTCTGATTTTCTATAAGGAGCAAAAGGATTAATGATTTGAATCTGTGGATCATACCAAGGTGGATGTAGAAGAAAGTCCGTTTTGTCGAAACGGACATCACATAGGTCTGAAAATAATATGTTGGACTTTGTCCGAGTGAGAAAAGGTGGAATGCTATATGAACGTGCGTCATACAGCCTTGTAAGTGCAGGTGCATTAGTCGTGGAACGTAATGGATGATGAGGGTCAGACATGGTTTTTGCATAATAATTGAGAGATAGCTGCATTCGTCTCAGGTCTAAAGGCAGTTGTTGGCAGATTGCATATAGACTCTGGACGGGTGATTTGCGGAATACGCCTGAGCATATTCTCAAAGCAGAGTGATGTACTGTATCCAATCTGCGTAGAACGGAAGACCTAGCAGATCCATACACAGCACACCCATAGTCAATACGAGATAAAATTAATGACTGGTAGACACGAAGTAGTGCCGTGCGATCAGCACCTCAAGATGTATTAGAAAGCACCTTGAGGATATTAAACGATCGTTCGCACTTCTTCCGCAAATGAAGAATATGCGGAAGAAAATTCAATTTTCGGTCAAAAAGTATTCCCAGAAATTTTATCTCGTTGACAACAGGGATAGGTGAATTATTTATGCGAATAATAGGATCATTATCCACGCCAGTCTTACTGCAGAAATGGACACAATTACTCTTGCTAGGAGACAATGTGTGGCCATTCTCAGCACACTATGCAGCAAGTTTGTTAACAGTTGTTTGTAGTTGTCTCTCAATTAAACGCATGTTAGAACCCTCACATGATATTTGCAGGTCATCAACATAAATTGTGCTATATACAGGAGGTGAAATTTGATGGAGGATGCGACTTGTGTACAAGTTAAAAAGGGTGACACTTAAAATAGAGCCTTGGGGTACACCCTCGGCTTGGATAAAAGTATTGGAAAGAAATGTTCCAATATGTATTTTAAAAACACGGGAGCGTAAGAAATTATTCAGGAATATCGGAAGATTACCCCGAAAGCCAAAATCATATAGTGAACGGAGAATTCCATATCGCCATGTACGGTCATATGCTTTCTCTATGTCGAAGAAAATGGAAACGAGATGATTCCTCCGCACAAATGCGTTGCGGATCTGCGTTTCCAAATATATGATGTTATCAAGAGTGGATCTTCCTTTACGGAAGCCACTCTGATTGATATGAATACATTTATTTGTTTCTAGGACATATACGAGACGGGCTTTGACCATACGTTCGAGAGTCTTACATAAGCAACTCGTCAGAGCTATTGGTCGGTAGTGTGAAGGAACAGAAGGATCCTTACCAGCCTTTAGGATTGGAATCACTATTGCTGCGCTCCAAAGTGAAAGAAATTTGTTTTCAGTCCAAATCCTATTGAACAGGAACAACAAGTTCAACAGAGAATCTGGACTTAAATGACGAGAATTTCATAACTAATTCCATCAGGTCCTGGACTGGTATTATTGGCCTGCTGTAATGCTCTCTTCAATTCCAACATCCGAAATTCACAGTTGTAAGGTAAAGCTTGTCCTTGGTTGAAATGAATTTGTGTTCGCTCAGCACGACTCTTTGTCCTTAAGAACGAAGGACTATAAGAGTCGTTGCTTGAGACGGTAACAAAGGTTTCACCAAGGACGATATCGATGTCATTATGAGAAGAGCATATAGCAGCTCCGGATTTTAAGATTGGAATGGAAAATTCTTTATATATTCCACTGGTTGCTTTTACTCTTCTCCACAACTGTTTACTGGATGTGGAAGAAGTAATTGAGGATACACAGCGAGACCAGGATTCCTTCTGACTTCGTCGACGAGTTCTGCGAGCTAATGCTTTGGCTCTCTTATACACGTAGGTAAGCGTTGTCTTACACTACTACCAGCAGTCTGGGAGATGACGAGAGGAAAATGATCGCTGTTATGCAGATCATTTCCTACAATTAAATTTAACAATGGCAGAAGAGATGGTGAACAAATGGCCAGATCGAGAGAATGAAATGTTCTTGTGGGTACATGGAAATAAGTCTTCTCGCCGGTATTAAGCAGACAGAGACTGTTATCTGAAATAAACCGCACTATCTGCCGACCGCGAGTATTAATATCATCACTTCCCCACAAAGAACTATGGCCGTTAAAGTCACCTAACAGTAGAAATGGTGTTGGCAGCTAATCTATTAATGCATCGAGTTCCTCTTGGCGGATGACATCGTGTGGTGGCAAATACAAACTACAGACTGTCAACAAGCATGATGTGTGAATTCTTACAGCAACAGCCTGTAGAGTAGTATTCAATGGATGGCCAGTCTGGGAAAAGAGTTAGGTGTTAATATACAAACACCTCCTGACACTGCACCATCTTCACCACAGTCTTTTCTAAAGCTTTTAAACCCACGCATGGAGAAGTTATTGCTTGACTTGTTAGATAGCAGATTAGCCTGAGTTGCATTTGCAACCTCAATCATCAAGTCACCGGATCTCATTTTACGTATACTTTTAACTTCCCCTATATTACCCGATACTCCTTTTTCAATTAGGAAGGGGGATACCTTTTCAAAAGTTCCTTCTTTCCTTTTAATTACAAAGTACTTTGCATTTGATTTATCAATCTGTTGCTCCCGCGGGAGAGATGAAAAATTTGATTTCTCCATAGATATTAAATAAAATTTCGGGACCTGACCGCACCACGCACCAACCACCACCGAGTCCAACAAGGGGATGCAGACCAGCTGCCCCAGTGCTAGCCAGGTCCTATAGGCTCACAGTACATCCCTGAAGTGGCCTCCACCCTTAACGAGTCACCCAGTAGATGTACCGATCGCTTGATCCATAAAGCCGATTGATGTGCTGAGGACCACAACACACCTCCCGTTTACCTGAAGCAGAGGCCAAAGCAATGTGTTGGTCTCAGGAGGCCTCAATTACCAGGATCCTCCTTTCCAGGGACACGGGTCTCCACGCACGTCAAACACGTGGGTGATTTAGTCCTCAAGAGTAGCTAATAGCAACAGAGCGGCGAAAGCTACTCAAGGGGAGCCCTCAACCTCTTGCGAGGCAACCACACTGAGGGAGAAGAGGAAGAAAAAGCAGAAGAGTAGAGGAGAGAGAAAAAAAGAAAGAGGACAGATCACTAGGGTACCTCGGGATTGTGACACCCGTGTTTACCTAAAGAAGATAAACCCCCTGAGGGGTATCCTCAAAGCAGAGTGATGAACTGTGTCCAACCTTCGTAACACGGAAGATCTAGCTGATCCATAAACAACACTTCCGTAGTCAATGCGGGACAAGATCAATGACTGATATACTCGAAGAAGTGATGAGCGATCTGCACCCCAAGATGTATTTGACAACACCTTGAGGATATTAAGCGATTGCTCACACTTCTTCCGCAAATATAGAACATGCGGAAGAAAAGTTAATTTTCGGTCAAAGATAATGCCCAAGAATTTTATTTCATTGACTACTTGTATTGGAGTGTTGTTGATGTAAATTATTGGATCATTATGCAGGCTAGTCTTTCTGCAGAAGTGGACACATTTACTCTTGCTTGGTGATAAGGTATGGCCATTCTCAGCACACCATGCAGCAAGTTTGTTAACTGCTGTTTGCAGTTGTCTCTCAATTAATCTTATGTTAGACCCCTCACATGATATTTGCAGGTCGTCGACAAACAAGGTGACATGTACTGATGATGGAAGTTGATGAAGTATGTTACTGATGAAGAGACTAAAAAGTGTGACGCTTAAAATTGAGCCCTGAGGAACACCTTCAGATTGTGTAAAAGTATTGGATATATAGCTTCCAATACGCACTTTAAAACCACGGGAGCATAAAAAATTCTGTAGGAATATCGGCAAATTACCCCGAAAGCCAAAATCATATAATGTCCGGAGAATTCCATATTGCCATGTACGGTCGTATGCCCTCTCGATGTCAAAGAAAATGGAGACCAGATGGTTCCTCCGCACAAAAGCATTGCGGATTTGGGTCTCCAAATATGTAATATTATCAAGAGTGGATCTCCCTTTATGGAAGCCACTCTGATTAATATGTATACATTTATTTTTTTCTAAGACATATACGAGACGGGCGTTGACCATACGTTCGAGAGTCTTACATAAGCAACTCGTCAGAGCAATTGGTCGATAATTTGAAGGATCTGAAGTATCCTTACCAGCCTTGAGGACAGGAATCACTATTGCTTCTTGCCATATAGATGGAAATTCATTTTCCGTCCAGATCCTATTGAACAGGTAAAGTAAGTTCAACAGGGAGTCTGGACTCAAATGTTGAAGCATGACATAACTGATTCCATCAGGTCCTGGACTGGTGTTATTGGCCTGCTGTAATGCTTTCTTCAGTTCAAACATTCCGAATTCACAGTTGTACGGTAAAGTTTGTCGATGGTTGAAGCGAATTGGTACTCGCTCAGCTCGACTCTTAGTCCTCAAAAACGAAGGACTGTAAGAGTTCGAGCTTGAGACGTTAGCAAATGCTTCACCAAGGACGTTAGCTATATCCGTAGGAGAAGAGTATATAGCAGCTCCGGATTTTAAAATAGGAATAGAAAATTCTCTATAAATTCCATTGGCTGCTTTCACCATTCTCCACAACTGTTTACTGGAAGTTGAAGATGTTATAGAAGATACATAGCAGGACCAGGATTCCTTCTGACTTTGACGACGGGCTCTGCGAGCTAATGCTT
This sequence comes from Latrodectus hesperus, assembly GCA_037975125.1. Taxonomy (NCBI): domain Eukaryota; kingdom Metazoa; phylum Arthropoda; class Arachnida; order Araneae; family Theridiidae; genus Latrodectus; species Latrodectus hesperus. The sequence continues at coordinate 86,340 of CM075858.1, read as the reverse complement.
TTGCTCTCTTAAAGGCGATAAGATTCTCCGTTGTGGGGTACCTCCTAAATATCCCCCAAAACTTCCTCTGTTTTTTATATGTTTCTTGGCATTGTTTGTTCCACCAAGGTTTGCAACGCCTGTGTGATATAGAGGAACTGTTAGGTATTGATGCATCAGCTGCTTTCTTAATTGTGTCAGTGACTTTACTAACGGCAATATCAATATCTTCGATCGAGACCATTTTATCATCAACAACTGCCAATTGTGTAAATAACGTCCAATCTGCCCGACTGTACACGTAAGTAGGTAAGCGTTGTCTTACACTACTACCTCCAGTCTGGGAGATGACGAGAGGAAAATGATCGCTATTATGCAGATCATTTCCTACATTTAAATTTAACAATGGCAGTAGTGAGGGAGAACTAATGGCCAGATCGAGAGAATGAAATGTTCTTGTGGGTATGTGAAAGTAGGTCTTTTCGTCGGTATTAAGCAGACAGAGACTGTTATCTGAAATAAACCGCTCTATCTGCCGACCGCGAGAGTTGGTATCATCACTTCCCCACAAAGAATTATGGCCGTTAAAGTCACCTAACAGCAGAAAAGGCGTTGGCAGCTGATCTATTAATGCATCGAGTTCCTCTTGGCGGATGACATCATGTGGTGGCAAATACAAACTACAGACTGTCAACAAGCATGATGTGTGAATTTGCACAGCTACAGCCTGTAGTGTAGTATTTAAATGTTGGGCTGTGCTGGGATAGTTGTTGGATGTTAATATGCAAACACCTCCAGACACTGCACCATCGTCAACACAGTCTTTTCTAAAGCTTTTAAACCCACGCATGGAGAAGTTATTGCTTGACTTCAGGAATGTTTCCTGAAGTGCAACACATGCGGGGTTGTAGGCTGAAATTATAGACTTGATGTCATCATGATGAAAACGCAAACCATGGCAGTTCCAAGAAACAAAGAAAGTTATTGTTGAATTTTAAAAGCTCCTTTCCCGGAGCTGGAAGGCATGTCATCTGACATCTCCTCAAGTGACAGATCTTCGTCAGAGGGATGCAGAGACACAGCATCAGCTTCCAGGGATAAGGCTTTACGGGTGGATAGGGAGGGCCTAGAATTCCCCTCCTTTGCAGATCTTAGTTTTAGGGCCTTTATACCTTTTGATCTGGAAATAGGAGCTTTTTTGCGGGTAGTCGATGTGGAGGTCGATTTTGGCGTTTGTGCGGCAGTAGGGGTAATTTAACTATCGGAAGTGAGAGAGCATCCGTTTGTGTGCTGGTGATCTTGGCAGCAACAGTAGCATAGCTTACTCCTAGTTGAGGTGTGCGAGCGGTAACAGCCCGTCTCGCCTCAGGATAGGAACAATTACTCTTAACTTTGGTGGTGGTGATCTCTTTTTCCAGTATCCAGATAGGACAACTTCCAGCGTAGGAGGGGTGGTCACCCTTACAGTTGACACACCTCTCCTATGCAGTACAAGACGAGCTGTCGTGGCCAACTGCTGCGCAGCGAGCGCAAGTCAGTTTGCCCCTGCAAGTCGCTTTGGAGTGACCAAATCTCTGGCACTGGAAACAACGCAAAGGATTTGGTATAAACGGCCTAACGGATAGATGCATATACGCAGCTTTAATATGCTGTGGTAGGTCTGGCGTCGCAAATGTCAGTACGAGATGTTTAGTATTAATAGTCTGCCCATCCCGTCTGACAGTGATGCGTTTTACTGCACAGACCTTTTGATCTTTTAGATTATCTAAGATCTCGTCCGCAGGCGAATTTAACAAATCCTTGGCGGATACCACACCACGTGAAAAGTTAAGATTAATATGAGGTTGGACGGACACCTCAAGGTTAGCTAACGTTTTCATGTTGCTAATCAGAGTCGCTTGTGCTTCCGAAGCAACTTCTACCATTAGATCTCCAGAACGAAATTTCCGGATGCTCTTTACTTCTCCGATATTTCCAGAAATAGCTTTTTGAATTAAGAAAGGGGATACAGTATCAAATGTACCCTCCTTTAATTTCACAATATAAAATTTAGCTTTTAGTAATGTCAATGTGTGCTCCCGTGGGAGAGAAGAGAAAAGAAATGTTTCCATATTAGAGATGGAATATTCGGGACCTGACGGCACCACCCACCACCGAGTCCAACAAGGGGATGCAGACCAGCTGCACCAGTGCTAGCCAGGTCCTATACGCTCACAGTACATCCCTGAAGTGGCCTCCACCCTTAACGAGTCACCCAGTAGATGTACCGATCGCTTGATCCATAAAGCCGATTGATGTGCTGAGGACCACAACACACCTCCCGTTTACCTGAAGCAGAGGCCAAAGCAATGTGTTGGTCTCTGGAGGCCTCAATTACCAGGATCCTCCTTTCCAGGGACACGGGTCTCCACGCACGGCAAACACGTGGGTGATTTAGTCCTCAAGAGTAGCTAATAGCAACAGAGTGGCGAAAGCTACTCAAGGGGTTTGATTGTTTGTTTGTTTGTTTGCTTGTCGCTCAACGGTCATTTTTTGCACACGAGGGCTAATTAGACCGGGACTTACGGCTTAAAGTGGATTCCGAACCACTACAAACATCCATGCCCAAGGTGGGATTTGAACCCACGAACTGTTGAACCGAAGGCAAGAGCGCTAACCATTCGGCTGCCAGCTCGGCAGCTACTCAAGGGGAGCCCTCAACCTCTTGCGAGGCAACCACACTGAGGGCGAAGAGGAAGAAAAAGCAGAAGAATAGAGTAGAGAAGAAGAGAAAGAAGAGGACAGATCACTAGGGTACCTCGGAATTGTGACACCCGTGTTTACCTAAAGAAGGTAAACCCCCTGAGGGGCAAATCTCCTGCGGAGATAACACCTCGAGAAAAGTTCAGGCTACCGTGGGGCGACACAGTTACCTCTAAATTTGCTATTAACTTTAAATTGCTTATAACACCTGCCTGAGTAGCATTAGCAACCTCAATCATCAAATCACCAGATCGAACTTTTCGTATATTTTTCAATTCCCCTACAGTGGCCGATATTCCTTTTTGAATTAAGAAGGGGGAGACACTTTCAAAGCTTCCCTCCTTTCTTTTAACAATAAAGTACTTGCTATTCAGATTTTTCATTTGTTGCTCCCGTGAGAGAAAAGATATATTTTTGTTTTCCATTTATAAGTTTAAAATTTTCGGGACCTGACGGCACCACCCACCACCGAGTCCAACAAGGGGATGGAGACCAGCTGCACCAGTGCTAGCCAGGTCCTATACGCTCACAGTACATCCCTGAAGTGGCCTCCACCCTTAACGAGTCACCCAGTAGATGTACCGATCGCTTGATCCATAAAGCCGATTGATGTGCTGAGGACCACAACACACCTCCCGTTTATCTGAAGCAGAGGCCAAAGTAATGTGTTGGTCTCTGGGGGCCTCAATTACCAGGATCCTCTTTTCCAGGGACACGGGTCTCCACGCACGGCAAATACGTGGGTGATTTAGTCCCCAAGAGTAGCTAATAGCAACAGAGCGGCGAAAGCTACTCAAGGGGAGCCCTCAACCTCTTGCGAGGCAATCACACTGAGGGAGAAGAGGAAGAAAAAGCAGAAGAGTAGAGGAGAGAAGAAAAGAAAGAAGAGGACAGATCACTAGGGTACCTCGGGATTGTGACACCCGTGTTTACCTGAAGAAGGTAAACCCCTTGAGGGGGAGTAGAGGAGAGAAGAAGAGAAATAAGAGGACAGATCACTGGGGTACCTCGAGATTGTGACACCCGTGTTTACCTAAAGAAGGTAAATCCCCCGAGGGGCAGAGTCACTGAGAGGTCGCTTTTTTCTTTTGTATTCCCTGGCTAGGGAAGTTCCCTCCCTGTTATTTCTAACTTGGACTGATCATGGATACCACTCAAGGAAATATGCGCTCGACGCAGATTCTTATGATTGAGCAGCGATTTGAAAGATTGAATGAAGTAGGCTCTATACTAAACACCATCAGGACATCCTATGAGTTCTCTCCTGAAGAAAATTCAAGAGTCAACGACATGTGTAACAAGTTTTCAACTGTTAATCACGCTGAAAACACTAATGCTCCTACAAATAATACTCCAAACTGTATGGAATGTTAAATGGCCCAACCCACTACTAGCCACGCCTCCAACTTTAACGTTGAAGTATCTAACAAGTTTGATGTTTTAAAGGAGCCTTCAGCACCAGCAACAAAAAATCTAAAAAATCCAAGCGTATTCGAGAAGATACTACTTCTGAGCAGAGTAATAAAAAGACTATTATTGATAAAAATTCTACTCCTGAAAATATTATTGAACAAGACGAAGCAGCTTCTGATACTACCACTCCAGGAAGACTGGCCAAGCCCAGCCATAAGGTCCCGCCCATAATCATTAAGGATACTACCTGCAGTTGGAAAATTATAAATGAAGCTTTCAAAAAGGCAAATCTTACCTTCTTTCATCATTCTTGCGGACTTGGTCATTCAGTGCAGACGTGTCTGAGTACTAGAGATTTCCTATATCTCGAAATACCTTCCTACTGCACTATTTAACCTCCCATCTTTTCGTCTTCTTGCTCAATTATGAAAGAGGATCCTGTTTGGAGCTCATAGCGAACAGACATATTTTTTCTACTCTCTTGCTTACGAGTGTTGTGCGCTTTTCCACTCGGACCCCTTCACGGTGTCCCTCGGAGGGAACTTCGAAATTCCATTTGCCAGTACCCTAGATGATGCAGCGATATTGGGGTACCCAATTCCAGATGAAATTACCGTGCAGCTCAACGAGGAGATAGAGGAAGCCATAATAAGTCCGGAATTAGTTAAAATATTCGCGAATTTAATGCAAAGACTCCAGAAACTAAACACTAATGCAAGAAAATACGCAATTAAAGGTAAGCCCCTTCCTAAAGACTTAGAAATAAACGTGGGAACAACGTGCGCCGAACTGGTGCACTATACAGGTGAGTGCCTAACTTTCTTTCTCAAATGTGATTCATTGCGAAAAAGTATTAATTATTATAAAAGTATAAATGCATCTAAAAAATCTGTGAAATCAAAAAATAAAAGCAAAAGTAATAATGTTAAATGTGTTGATGATAGTAAAAATAACATTAATAATTCTAAGAAATGTGATGTAAATAATGATGTTAATAATTCTGATAATAGTAAAAGTATTAATGCTAATATTGTAACTGTAAATGATGATAATAGTGTAAATAGTAACCACATTGATAAAAGTGTATGTAATAATGGTAATATATCTAGTAATAATATGTCTATTTATGCCAGTAACTGATACTAGTTTGTCATTATATAGGCATAATAAAAATAATAAAAATTGTAAAATATCTCAGTGAAGACAACGACCTAATAAATTTAATTAAATTTATGGCTAATAATATTGAAAAACTAAAAGAAGCTGATAATCCAAGGAACAAATTTTTCATACTAATTGAACTATTTAACCAGCATTCAAAAAATAATTCTAACTAAAGTAGCCTAATAAATAAACAAACAAAAAAAAACAAATAATATTCATGAATAAATAAATAAATAAAACAAACAATATAAATGAATAAATAATGAATATAGTGCTTATTACATCACTTCTAGTGAAAGTAAAGATAAGCAAATGAGTAGTAATGTTAACATGCAAACTAATAATAATAATGCTGATAATACTGTTGAGGTAATAAATATAAACAATGAGCTAAATAACATGCCTTCTACCAACAATGGTATTAATAATCTTGGAAATAATAATAACTGTAGTAAAAATGATTCGAATAAAAATTTATTCAAAGTAACATAAATGCCCCCCTTCCATTACAAATAACAGTAAAACCACAGGGAAAGTTAAACCTGTCAAATTGATAGATAGCTCCACCGGAGCAAGACCCAAACGACTGGTCAGATCGACTCATAATGAAACGGAGGATGACAGTGAGTTTGTACCTTATGCTAATCGTTGAAAAAGTAAATTCAAAAGAATAAGAACCAGTAAAAACAACTATGAAACAGAAACTTCGAATCGATACGATTCCCTGGATTCAGAGACCCATGTAGACAATATTTTGCAGAAAAATAGCGAGAATCATAACCAAAATAATAATGTAAATAATCTTGACAAACAAGCAACAAAGCCACCTGGTGTCTGTATTAAAACAGACAAAAAATATGGAGAATTCATGAAATTTATTAACGAAAAATTAAACTTCACAGTAACAGGCAGACCAGTAGATCAACACTTAAAATTACAAATCAGCGCCCCTAGTGAACATAGGATATTAACAAAATTTTTAGACACAGAAAAAGTACCATACTGGATCATAAACCCAGTTTCATCAAAACCCTATAAAATTGTCATTAGAGGACTTCCGATTGATACAGAGAAAACAGAAATTGAAAACGAACTAAAAACTTATGGATTAAATGTTATAAAAATTGCTCAATTAACCAAAAGAGGAGATAGAAGTAGACCAATGCCATTGTTTTACGTGCAGATTGATAAAACTGAAAATTATGAGAAAGTACATGAGATAAAACAACTGCTATACTTTGACGTCACTATAGAAAAATATATAAACACTAATAATGTAACCCAATGTCACAACTGTCAAATGTTTGGGCACGGAAGTACCAATTGCAGAATGCCACCAAGATGTGTTAAGTGTGGTGATAATCACCACACATCTCAATGCGATAAGAGCAAATTAAAAGAAAAAATAGAAAATCCCAAATGCTGTAATTGTGGTGGTCCCCACCCAGCTAGTTATAGAGGCTGTCCTAAGACACCAAAGACCAAAAAATCTAAACAAATTTAAATACTTCCATCTAGGAATAATCAAAATTATACAGGTTATGCCCCAGGACAAAATACACCGCAATACAATAACAAACCATCATATGCAGCTGCAGTAAAAAATAAAGGGAACTTTGCAAGTCTCCCAAGAATACAAACAAATGAAAATAATAATACTAATAATGAACTAAACAACTCAAACATAACAAATATTGCAAACGACATAATAAAAATTGTAAAATATCTCAGTGAAGACAACGACCTAATAAATTTAATTAAATTTATGGCTAATAATATTGAAAAACTAAAAGAAGCTGATAATCCAACGAACAAATTTTTCATACTAATTGAACTATTTAACCAGCATTCAAAAAATAATTCTAACTAAAGTAGCCTGATAAATAAACAAACAAATAAAACAAATAATATTCATGAATAAATAATACAAAATAAATATTATATATATATATATATATATATATAATACAAAACCAACTAAAGGATATAAATAAATAAATCAACAAGTAAACACATGAACTAATTAACTATTTAATTTATTATTTAATTTATATCAATATAGAATTCTAAAATACTAAGTTAATATCTGGTTAGGCACCAGCTGAGTTCTGAGCCACAAATTCTCAATGATGTAATTAGTAACAATGTTGTATAAGCATCTGAATTATATGTAACTAAATTATTTAAAAACCAGAATGTTGTAAAATGAAAAATCATAATGAATATTATAAAAAATTGTAAATGCAAAAATATTGTAAAAGCAATAAATCATATGTAACCAAGAATATTGCATATCCAAGAATCTATATGTAACCAAGAATACAAATTTATGCTAAAATCAGCACCCGCCTGCGAGCGGATATGTGCAATTGTATTCTGTAACCTCTTTTTTAATTTTAAATAAATACGGCCGACATGGTGGGATACTGGTTCTCGCCCAAAGCACGAATACCAGCAGAGTAGGGATTCCTTCTGCTCCCTAGTATAATTGAGTGAATAAATATAAACTCAAAAACCAATAAATATAAGAAACTTAACTAAATAAGAACCTGCATAATAGTAGCCCCCCCCCAATAATTATATTAAGAGGTGCGCGCTTCGGTGCAGGTACTCTGCTGGTACAGCAAACACCATGTCCGATGTCCAATTGATGAAATTTCCGACGAACTCATTAATAATGGTTTTGTTATTTCTAATGTTACTCAAATGGTTAGCAGAAGGAATGGAGTTGCTTATTAACTCCCCAAGTTTATCATTATCTTACCAAAACAACTAAATCGAAGGAAATCTACAATATGAAGTATCTAAACAACTGTACGATCAGAGTTGAAGCTTACAAGAACAGAAATGGACCTACACAATGCTTCAGGTGCCAGATGCTTCATCATGCCCAACAAATGTGCAAGCACACACCTAGGTGTGTCAAATGCGGTGAGGAACATATCTCCTCTGAATGTAAAAAATCAAGAGACACCCCAGCTAAGTGCGCCAATTGCGGTGGAGATCACCCTGCAAATTTCAGAGGCTGTAAAATATTTACTGAATCCAAGCTAAAACAAGATAACAAAAACAGTGTCAAAATTATCAAAAATGTTGTTGTCGAGAACAAATCATATGCGCAGGCTGTTGCTCAAGACACCCTGACAGAAGCCAAGGACATTCTGCAACAACTTAAACTGCTACCTCACCAACCACGCTCCATGCCCCAGCTACTTCCATAGATTTGGTAAAGATTGGCTCCCATCTGTGTATCTGCGGTAAAATAGAAACTCTAGAACATTACATCACAGAATGCCCGAAGACGGAATCCTACCACCTCAAAATTTCTCCACTCCAAAGCTATCCTCAATTCATAAAGTTTGCCTTAACAGATTCCTTTAGGAGGTGTAAACTAATCCAATTGATGTCCCTCTTCCTGGACAAACGCCATGAACTATGCAATGCTCCATGCTCTCGAGCATCAGCGGTTCAAAATGACAACACTACAGACTCAGATAATGAAGACGACTTCTAAACATTAAACCTCTCCAAAGCCCAAACTTGGTTAAACAGCGTTGGCCAGCTCAACAGCTCCATCATCTCCAGAACATCTTTAAACCATGCCTCTTTCCAGTACCTTCCTCCTGCTCCAGCTCCTACAGATCTTCAGTGAATTCATTCCTTCCACAAACTCTTATAGCAATATATTTTTCAAGTGTTTCATAATTGTTCATTGTTTCCTAGTAGCCCTTCAAGTCTCCGAACTGGTTAGCAATTAAATGACTCATATTTCTATTAATAGATAAAAGTTTTCTGTTTAATCTTCATACCTGCTACTGTAACCATTTTGTCAAATGTTTATCAAATCTGTAATTTGTTTTTGAACATTGTCTGCTTTTTATTTCTGTTGTTCTTATGATTAGTTGTATGTAACGTCAATCAAACCATTTGAAAGTTTCTATACTATGTAAAAAAACACCAATTTGTGCATCTTTTCTAACTGGCTCATTTAGTTACCTATTTAATTTTGTTATTATCTTGTAGATATTTTATTTACGTATGTTTTTCTCAATTTAATTGCATTAACCAATCAATGTATTCTTCTATCAAACACCAATTAACACTAATCATACCATAACGGGTCAAATGACCCATTTTGAACTTTTGCATTGATAATGCACGTATTATCTTATTACTTCTCCAAATTTAACTTACTGACTTTTTCTGACTAATTAAGTCTACTGCTCTTATACTATTTTTATAATTTTTTGTTTTGTTTATTTTGAGTAATAACTGTCGTATACCGTTGTCTACCACATCGGGTCATTTGACCCGGAGAACATAATTTTTGTTTTATAAGCTTATCAATACATATTGCTTATCTTATTGTATTCAGTAAACTGCAAATGTATGCACCAATTTTTACAATAAGACTGTTACGTAAAGTAGTTCAATCAAAATAGCTGAGAATAATTCAAGAAAATATTAAAATTTTAGATTGAAACTAGATTTTTGTGTAAAAAAGGTAGCAAAAAAAGAAAAGTTTAGTACATAGTTTTTATTTTATTTTGATAGCTTTATTAGTGATACAGGTAACTATTTACCCATAAAATGTCGGAACAAACGAGACAGTCCAAATTATTAGAAGATATAAATGATATTGAAGAAGAGTTTTCGGAAATAGGTGAAGATGAATTTTCTGAAAACGAAGATATATTGGTTACAAACGAAAATGAGTATGAATCTGAATGAGTCGAAAATGAGTCTGAAACTGTTTCAAATTACAATAAAACCAAATTTGGTGTCGACATGACCGATCAAATGGCGAGGAAATTTACTACAAAGTCTAAGTCTTGCAGATGGCCACTCCAAGTTTTTTTCAATATCCTTGATTTAGCTGGTATAAATGCCTGGATTTTATACAAGCAAACGACAGATTGGTTGGTTGGGTTTTATGGCACAAGGTCCAAATAAGGACAAGCTGCGCCAGAATTTTATTTATTTTACTTTTATTTTTTATATTTTTTATTTATTTATTTATTTATTTTAACCAATCAACTTTTAAAATTCCGATAACAATATAAGTATTATTTATAAGATTAACATAAATAATAAATAGACAAACACCCAACGTATAAAAGAATAAATTATATCTAAAACATAATAATATAATAAATAAAAGGCTAAGCTAAATCTGTAAAATGTCAAAAGTATTTATTTTAAAATCTTTGATTTAAAATTATATATAATTTATAAAATCAATGCTTCTTAAAAAGGCAAATATATTTTGATGCGGAGGTTCGCCCAGCAAATCCCGCATCGTGAAAATATCAGTCTTAAAAAATTTAAAACGATGTTGGTTAAAATCAGAACATGAAATTAAAATATGAAACACAGTGTATGGTTCATCACACGTTTCCCACCAATGTAGGTTTTTCCAATTCATTTAGGAATAAATGCTTATGAGTGAAACGTGTGTGTCCAATACGAGTTACGAGGCGGGTTAATTTAACATCCGCACTCCGTAAAGGTAAAACTGGAAATGAAATGAGAGATGAAGTTATGGTATACAATTTGTTGCTGACTTGCATTCTCCATGATTCCTGCCAAAGTTTATAGACAAAACTTTTCACACCTTTACTCGCATCACAAAGTGGAACGGAAGGCTGAAATGGAGTAGTTGCAGACTTTGCAGCTGCATCAGCCCTCTCGTTACCATCAAGACCTACATGTCCTGGGATCCAACAAATGATAATATCAAATCCCTTGCACTTCAGAGAGTCTAATGTGCAAAAAATCTCTGACACAACAGGGTGAAAGTTGACATTAATATTCTCCACAGCTTCTAATACACTCATGCTGTCAGTGTAAATACAAAATTTATGTGATTCTTTACTACCAACATACTGAAGCGCACTTAGTATAGCAGTTGCTTCAGCAGTGAAGATAGAGCAGGACATATAAAGGCTGTAACTAAGAGTAATATTATCAATATAAACTCCACAGCCAACATGTCCGGCAGATTTTGAACCATCTGTAAATATAGGCTGATAAGAATCAAACTGACAGCGATGACAAGAATAGAGCTGATGGAAAACAATAGGAGACGTATCGGATTTTTTGAATTCTGCAAAGGTATTGATTATTCTACATTTTGGCTCACACCAGGGTGGATGTGAAGTTCGATTTGTGGCAGTTATTGGAACGTCATGCAGGTCAGAAAATATTATATGAGATTTTATTCTAATGAGAAAAGGTGGAATGCTCCTTGGACGAGCATTATAGAATCTTTTAAGGGCAGATGTAGGAATCATGTCACGTGATGGATGATGAGGGTCAGATATGATCTTAGCATAATAATTGAGAGACTGCTGCATTCGTCTCAGGTCTAAGGGCAGTTGTTGGCAAATTGCATATAGACTCTGGACGGGTGATGTGCGGAATGCCCCAGAGCATATTCTCAAAGCAGAGTGATGAACTGTGTCCAGTCTTCGTAAAATAGAAGATCTAGCCGATCCATAAACAACACACCCGTAGTCAATGCGGGATAAAATCAGTGACTTATAAATTCGAAGTAGTGATGTGCGATCTGCACCCCAAGATGTATTTGACAACACCTTGAGGATATTAAGCGATCGCTCACACTTCTTCCGCAAATACAAAACATGCGGAAGAAAGGATAATTTTTTGTCAAAGATAATTCCCAAAAATTTAATTTCATTGACTACTTGTATTGGGATGTTGTTGATTTTAATAAGTGGATCATTGTGAAGGCTAGTCTTTTTACAGAAGTGGACACATCTACTCTTGCTATGAGATAAAGTATGGCCATTCTCAGCACACCATGCAGCAAGCTTGTTAACTGCTGTCTGCAGTTGTCTCTCAATTAACCGCATATTCGAACCCTCACATGATATTTGCAGGTCGTCAACATAGAGTGTACCATTTATTGATGGTGGTAATTGATGTAAGATGCTACTGATGAATAAGTTAAAAATAGTGACACTTAAAATGGAGCCTTGGGGAACACCCTCAGCTTGAATAAAAGTATTGGAAAATACAGTTCCAATACGAACTTTAAAAACACGGGAGCTTAAAAAATTCTGAAGGAATATCGGAAGATTACCCCGAAAGCCAAAATTATAATGAACGGAGAATTCCATATTGCCATGTACGGTCGTATGCCCTCTCGATGTCAAAGAAAATGGAGACCAAATGGTTTCTCCGCACAAAAGCATTGCGGATTTGGGTCTCCAAATATGTGATATTATAAAGAGTGGATCTCCCTTTACGGAAGCCACTCTGATTTATATGTATATATTTATTTTTTTCTAAGACATATACGAGACGGGCTTGACCATATGTTCGAGAGACTTACAGAAGCAACTCGTCAGAGCAATTGGTCGATAATTTGAAGGATCTGAAGGATCTTTACCAGCCTTAAGAACCGGAATCACTATCGCTTCATTCCAAGCTGATGGGAATTTCTTTTCATTCCAGATCCTATTGAACAAAAGTAATATGTTCAATAGGGAGTCTGGACTTAGATTTCGAAGCATTTCATAGCTGATTCCATCAGGTCCTGGACTGGTATTATTGGCCTGCTGTAATGCTCTCTTCAATTCCAACATCCGAAATTCACAGTTGTAAGGCAAGGCTTCACCATGGTTTAAACGAATTGGTGTTCGTTCAGCGCGACTCTTAGCCCTTAAAAACGAAGGACTGTAAGAGTCGTTGCTGGAGACGGTTGCAAAGGTTTCACCAAGGGTATTAGCAATGTCTTTAGGAGAAGAGTGTATAGCAGCTCCGGATTTTAAAATAGGAATTGAAAATTCTCTATAGATTCCATTGGCTGCTTTCACTCTTTCTCCACAACTGTTTACTGGATGTGGAAGATGTAATTGAAGATACATAGCGAGACCAAGATTCCTATTGACTTCGACGACGAGCTCTGCGAGCTTGCGCTCTTGCTCTCTTGAAGGTGACAAGATTCTCCGTTGTGGGGTACCTCCTAAATAACCCCCATAACTTCCTTTGTTTTTTAAATGTTTCTTGGCATTCTTTATTCCACCATGGTTTGCTACGCCTATGTTGTATAGAGGAACTCTTAGGAATTGATGTATCAGCTGCATTCTTAAATGTTTCGGTGACATTATATACAGCAATATCAATGTCCTCGATTGAAACCATTTCATCATCAATAACTGCCAATTGTGTAAATAACGTTCAATCTGCCCGACTGTACACGTAAGTAGGTAAGCGTTGTCTTACATTACTACCTCCAGTCTGGGAGATGACGAGAGGAAAATGATCGCTGCTATGCAGATCATTTCCTACTATTAGATTTAACAATGGCAGAAGAGATGGAGAACAAATGGCTAGATCGAGAGAATGAAATGTTCTTGTGGGTACATGGAAATATGTCTTCTCGTCGGTATTAAGCAGACAGAGACTATTATCTGAAATAAACCGCTCTATCTGCCGACCGCGAGAATTAGTATCATCATTTCCCCACAAAGAACTATGGCCGTTAAAGTCACCTAACAACAGAAATGGTGTTGGCAGCTGATCTGTTAATGCATCGAGTTCCTCTTGGCGGATGACATCATGTGGTGGTAAATATAAACTACAGACTGTTAATAAGCATGCAGTATGAATTCTTACAGCAACAGCCTGTAGAGTAGTATTCAATGGATGGGCAGTGCTGGGAAAAGTATTAGATGTTAATATACAAACACCTCCAGACACTGCACCATCGTCACCACAGTCTTTTCTAATACAGTTAAATCCTCGCATGGAGAGGTTATTAGTAGACTTCAGGAAAGTTTCCTGAAGTGCAACACATGTGGGATTATATTCTGTTATTAGAGACTTGATGTCATCAAGATGTGATCGCAAACCATGGCAGTTCCAAGAAATAAAGGAAGTTATTTTTTAAATTGTAGAGCTCCTTTAACGGAGCTAGAAGGCGGGTCTTCTGTCATATCCTCGAGCGATGTATCATCGTCCGAGGGAAGTAAAGAAGCCGCTTCAGTCTCCAAGCAAGAGAAAGCATTATGGGTGGAGATGGAAGGTTTTTTAGCTTTTTTTAATTTCAAAGCTTTCTCTGCTTTTGATTTAGCGAAAGGAACTTTTCTAGTAAATACAGGAGTTTTCTTAAATTTTGGCTTTTCTGATGTTTGGGGTAATCTAACTGGGGAAACAAAAAAGATTTCAGTTTGTGTGCTGCTCGATTTGGTGACTTTTCTGGCAGCAGTGGCATAACTGACTCCTGGCTGTGGAGTACGTAAAGTGACCAATCGTCTTGCCTCAGGATAGGAACATTTATTGTTAACATTAATTGTGGCTATCTCTTTTTCCAACATGTACTGAGGACAACTTCGAGAATAGGAGGGGTGGTCACCATGACAGTTGACACATGCCTCCTTTGCCGTGCAGTTCGAGCTATCGTGGCCAACCACCGCACATCGAGCGCAGGTGAGTTTGCCTCTGCAGGCGTTTCTCGAGTGTCCAAAGCGCTGACATTGGAAACATCGCAAGGGATTTGGTATAAAAGGCCTGACGGGTAAATTCATATACGCAGCTTTTTCATACTGCGGAAGGTCAGGCGTCGCAAAAGTCAGAACTAGGTGCTTAGTATCAATTACTTTGCCATCCCGTCTGACTGTGATGCGTCTTACGCCACAGACCTTCTGATTCTGTAAATTATCCAGAATCTCCTCCGTCGGCGAATATAGTAAATCCCTTGCCGAGATAACTCCACAAGAGAAATTAAGGTTACCATGAGGCGAGACAGTCACTTCTAAGTTTGCCAATGATTTCATACTGGCCAGAATAGCTGCTCAAGATTCGGATGCAGCCTCTACAAGCAAGTCACCCGAGCGCATCTTTTGAACTTTTCTGACTTCCCCAACTATTCCCGATAATCCTTTTTCAATTAGGAAAGGAGACACAGTTGTAAAATTGCCCTCCCTCCTTTTAATTACAAAAAACTTCGGTTTTAAGTTTTCCAATTGCTGCTCCCGTGGGAGAAAAGTGAAATTTTTATTCTCCATTAGGTATAAATATAAAATTTCGGGACCTGACCGCACCACCCACCACCGACTCCAACAAGGGGATGCAGACCAGCTGCACCAGTGCTAGCCAGGTCCTATACGCTCACAGTACATCCCTGAGGTGGCCTCCACCCTTAACGAGTCACCCAGTAGATGTACCGATCGCGTGATCCATAAAGCCGATTGATGTGCTGAGGACCACAACACACCTCCCGTTTACCTGAAGTAGAGGCCAAAGTAATGTGTTGGTCTCTGGGGCCTCAATTACCAGGATCCTCCTTTCCAGAGACACGGGTCTCCACGCACGGCAAACACGTGGGTGATTTAGTCCCCAAGAGAAGCTAATAGCAATAGAGCGGCGAAAGCTACTCAAGGGGAGCCCTCAACCTCTTGCGAGGCAACCATACTGAGGGAGAAGAGGAAGAAAAAGCAGAAGAGTAGAAGAGAGAAGAAAAGAAAGAAGAGGACAGATCACTGGGGTACCTCGGGATTGTGACACCCGTGTTTACCTAAAGAAGGTGAACCCCCTGAGGGGAGAGCCTTGGGGTACACCCTCGGCTTGGATAAAAGTATTGGAAAGAAATGTTCCAATACGTACTTTAAAAAACGGGAGCGTAGAAAATTTTTTAGGAATATCGGAAGATTACCCCGAAAGCCAAAATCATATAATGTACGGAGAATTCCGTATCGCCATGTACGGTCATATGCCTTCTCGATGTCGAAGAAAATGGAAACCAGATGGTTCCTCCGTACAAAAGCGTTGCGGATTTGGGTTTCCAGGTAAGTAATATTGTAAAGAGTGGATCTTCCTTTACGGAAGCTACTCTGATTTATATGAATACATTTATTTATTTCTAGGACATATACGAGACGGGAATGGAAAGGATTGAGAGAATGAAAACCGATAATCTAACTGATAAAGAAATGAAAATCGAAAACATTGTTAAAAGAACACGATTTTTAAAAGGAATTAAACTATGAAAAATTATTACTAATAAATATAAATAAGAGTTTCGTTTATGGCAAGTTCTAGCAGCTCTTCCTTATATATTTTTTATCAACAACATTTTTTTCCAAATTTGATTCTTTCCTGGAGCTTTTTTTGTTTTTCCGTGGACATGACACTATAATTATAAAATGCAAAGTTCATTTCACCGAATGAAATAAATATTAAAATAAAACTAAGATTGAAATTTTCTGAAAAATTTTGTTTATCTTTGAAAAGATTTGGCGCCCCTTTGGAAGCTGCACCCGGGGTATGATATCCCCCCTTGCCCCCCACGTCACTACGACTCTGCTCGAATAGCATAAATATAAATATATCTTCACAATAACGCTTTCGTAATCTACGGGTAGCCCATATGCAGCAGATTTTATTGCATTGTGAATTACATGGGCTCTACATACAATATTAATTCTTTTTTCAGAGATGATTGTAATTTCGTTAGTACATTGTTAGTTCCTCGTCTAGCTGCACCTCCGAAATTGACGTTGGCATTATCCCCATAAAATGCTACGAATTTTGCTGTGAAATTATCATCTGCCCACACTTGGTTTAAATAATTGACAATGATGTCAGAAGTTTCACCAGTTTGGTCTTGGAAATCTAAACTTTTTACTTGCACACTTACGTAAGGTTGAAAAATGCGTACTACAAAGGGGTGTATTTTCTTGTTACTGTGGCCTGACGCGTCGTTTAGTATTGTAATACAATTGCACTTATCATGGTCATCTTTTAATTCTTTCATTGCTGTAAACGTCAAAACATTTACTACAATAGCTTCTAATTTCGTACGCGTGCATGTAAATTTGGAATCAAAACATGATTGAATTAATTTCTATGCATAATCATTAGAACGAAAACAATGGTTTTCTCGTATCGTGTGATAAGCCCAGACACCTTCTGCCGTGGCGATATTCAAGTGCTTCAAAGAAAGCAAGTTCGATTTGTTGAAAAAGTTTAACAATGAAGAACTCGAAGCGGTGGCACGATCGGCATTTTGATGCTTGTGAGACTTTAAATGCTGTTCAATATCACCGCAACCACTGTGGAAAACATTAAATTCTGTACGACACTTTTCAAAATTGACATCAGATGGAGTATTTATTTGCTTGATAAACGGATAGCTTTCTTGTAAACTAATATTGAACGAACACTTGCATTCCGGAATTTTAACTAGTGATTCCAAAGCAAAAGAAATTTAAATTATTTACTATATGACCATCAAACAAAAACAAAATAAATAGCGAGAAGTAGGCAAATGAATATTATGTCAAACAATAGTCAATAAGTCAACAAAACATGAGCCATATGACGTCGTGTCCACTCTCGGCTATCATTGAGTCGAAGACGACGCGGTCTCGCTCTCGCACACCGCTAGCTCGCATGCGGTTGGTGTGGGCGTCACATTTGCAGTGGCTTGCAGTACTCTCAAATTTTAAATTCAAAAAATTCAGCGAACTACTCAAATTTTCTCGATGTTTCTGAAAATGGGACCATTTTACGTCCCACTGTCCATTTCGGGGACACTGGGACCCTGGGACCCATAATTGTAAAAAGGAACAGTCCCGTTCAAAACAGGACGTCCGGTCACGTTACTAATATCTAATGATGAATGTGGCGTGACTGTGATGTAGGGATGGCCGTTATTTAATGGCACTATTATTTGAAAACCGTTGTCAGTTATACCAAAGCCTCCTAGAAAGAGAAGGAAGCCTGAATGTACTTCTGAGTAACGCATGTGACGTCCCACGACGCGGGTTAAGCTTTTCGTCCATCGCCATATTTGAATGCTTCAGCTACCGTGCTATTGCTGTATCTGAAAAAATTCTGTGTTTACTTCTTTTTATTTAAATAGGAGGACCATTTTTGTGACACTTGACTTCGCTGATAGATATACTTAAAGGTAAATTACCAAATTATGTTTTACAATATTATATTTTATTATATTATTTTCGATAAAAGCATCAACATACTTATTCCATATGCATATCTGTTGATAAGTTCTTAAAGATATATGTCAAAGGATAATCTTCGCTTACAAATTTTGCTTATGATAAAATTACCCTTCTATTTTTTATTTCGGCAAATTTAAATTTGCCGTATTCTTATATGTAACTAATTATAATCTATTTTTATACAGTTAGTTTATATTTTGAATATTGTATTATAAGTGGAATTAATTAAAAATTTATTATTTCACAATATAGTTATTAAACAACTTCTTCCGAATCAATTGACAGTATATAAATTATACATCCTTGCATACAATTAGTGTTGTGCTTACATATTAATATACCACTACTGAAACCAAAATATTTGTAGCTGAATTTTTTTTCAAATAGGAAACTTTTTATATATTAGTCTATTATTTCCTTACTAACTTTAGGATTGTCAATAAATAACTCTTCTATTATTCATTCAAGATAATGTTCTCACTTTTTTATGTGTTAGAGATATGGTATCTATAAAAATTAATTTAAAAATATTCTCAAAAATATGGTGTGAAAAAGATATGTTGTATACTGTGAAATATTTGATTTTAATCATATTTTTTAAAATTGCTAAAATTGAAATTTAATCCATTCTATTGAATATTTATCAAAATGGGATTACTTAATGCTTCTCTGTTAAGAGTATAAATCTAAATTTATCACTGCTTTCATATTTTTATATAATTTAATATCACTGTTATTACTTTGCTTGTGTATTCTCAGTTTTATGTAGGTTTTTAAAAATACTTAATGCGAGAAAATATGATTATCAAATATTGTGATGCAGTATTCAGGATATTCTTCTGTAATGTTTATTTTAATATTATCTATTATTAATATAATTTTATTATCAATTTATTTATCACAGATAATTAAAAATATCGAGATATAAACATACAATAAATTCTTATAAGATAATTAGGCAAACAAAATTGTACACTAACAATTAACAGAAATGTACCAGGTATATTGCATAACATATATTTGCATTATATTAAAATATTCATTTTTATTTGCAGAAATCTCGTGCATGTTGCGTACCTGGTTGCAGATCTAATTATAAAGGGGAAAAATACGTTAATATCAGCTTTCCCAAAGATTCTGTTGCAAGGAAAAAATGGGAACGGCTGATTCACAGAGAAAATCTTACAGTTACAGACTCTTCAGTTATAAGCATTAAGCATTTTGAAGAGCAATTCATCGAACGAAACAATGAAGCTACTCGACCAGATGGAACAGAGCTTTCTATTCCTAGGAAAAAACCTGTTCTGAAAACAGGTGCTTATCCATCTATATTTCCAGAGCAACCATCTTATATGACTGTAAAATTGCCGGCTAAAAGCAAATTTCCGGAAGAAAGAACCAAATCTTTAGAACAAAGAGATGAGAAAAATTTCCAGGAATGGTCTGAAAAAGATGAAATAAAGGATTTTGAGACATTTAAGTTAAACCTTAAAGATAAACTACAGAAAACTTGGATTGTAATTTCAACCAAAGATAACATCTTCTTTTGAAAACCAGGTGTGGCAAATTTCCCAACTTTCAGCATTAGTGTCAGAATATCACCAGAATTTCTAATAACTGTTTGGCACAAAAATATTTTGATTCCATCTGCAAAACTGAAATGGCTTTTAGGAATACCAAATAAATGTACTCGATGGTCTATATTTGAATGCTTACTTAGCATTTAAATTCATTGGATACTTCTTCTTGTGAGCATAAGTTAGAGAGTAGTATTAAGTTGTTAAAAGAAATTGTTGAAGAATCTAATAATGACTCACTCAATCAAAAATTGACATTTTTAGTACTGCAACTTGAACTTTGCTTAATAAATACTCCACGATATCAAACTGACATTTTATTATGGGCTGCAAAGTTTTGTTTCACTAATCCTTCTGCTTATCGTCTTGTGAGAGATTTTGAAAACTTAATTTTACCACATCCATATTATTTGAAAACATTGATTCGAAAACTGGGAAACTTAGAAATTTATACAGCAAAATTATTTATTTAAGAAATGTAAAGAATTATCAGAATATGAAAGAACAGTAAATGTGTTAATCGATGAAATTTATGTAAAGCCCCAAATGTCATATAAAGGCGGTAAACTTGAAGGCTTAGCAATGAATATGCCAAGTACAGAAGCTATAACTTTACAAAGCTTTATGGCCAGTTCTTTATTTTCTAAAAACAAAGATATTATT
Organism: Latrodectus hesperus; assembly: GCA_037975125.1. Lineage (NCBI taxonomy): Eukaryota > Metazoa > Arthropoda > Arachnida > Araneae > Theridiidae > Latrodectus > Latrodectus hesperus. The sequence goes on along the minus strand of CM075858.1, from coordinate 65,810 downwards.
GGACTTTATCCTATGAAAAATCAAACAGCAGAAGATTTGTTGGCAATCCTCTTAGAAGTTTTAAAAATTTTAAAACTAACTGGTTATCATCTGTTACCTGCATGGAGGAAGGAATATAAGAGGAGCCGCCCTATTGGTCAGCGCTTGACGCATGTGTCATATCCCCTCTGTCTTCCAAAACATTACACTAAAACCTGTTGTTTACTATAAAGCTTCTTGTTGAATTTGTTGTTATTCGGAATTTTCTAATTTTAAACAATAATGGCTGCTTGCTATACTCATATAAAATCATGTTATACTTTTGATTAATGCAATAATCAAACAATATTTGTGTGTAAGATATACATATTTTTGTAAAAATGCTATCGATGTCTCAAGATCAATGAGACATTTATACACCAAATCAATTCTTTTTCAAGGTCAATAACAATATATGTATATGTATGTATGAATATTTAAATCAGTATATACTATAAGTTCTTCCAATATTTTAATTTATGTGTTCATTGTGTGAAGATTTTAACAGAATGTGTCAATTTCAATGTTTATTGATAACTATATATTTTAATTTTACAACATTTGTATTTAAGAGATGCTTATTTTTATATAAATACTATTGATGTTTCCAGATCAATATATTTTATTATAAATCAGTTCTTTTTAATGTTTAATAATAATGTTTGCAATTTGCAGTGCATGAAAAATTTATCTTAATATTTAGGTCTGTATATTTTATAAGTTCTTCCAGTATTGCATTTCATGTAAATATTTATAGTGTGAAAATTTCAACAGAATGTAATGTGTCAATTTCAGTGTTTACAGATAACTATATATTTTAATTTTACAACATTTGTATTTAAGATATGCACATTTTTGTATAAATGCTATTGATAATTCAAGATCAATATATTTTATTACAAATCAATTCTTTTTAATGTTTAATAATAATGTTTAAATTTGCAATTTGCAGTGCATGAAAAATTTATCTTAATATTTATGTCTTTATATTTTATAAGTTCTACTAGTATTGCAATTTATGTAAATATTTATAGTGTGAAAATTTCAGCAGAATGTGTCAATTTCAGTGTTTACCGATAACTATATATTTTAATTTTATAACATTTGTATTTAAGAAATGCTTATTTTTATATAAATCCTATTGATGTTTCCAGATCAATATATTTTATTACAAATCAGTTTTTAAAGTTTAATAATAATGTTTAAATTTGTAATTTGCAGTGCATGATGTTACATATATATCTTTATATTTAGGTTTATATACTTCAATTCTCTCAATATTGCAATTTATGTAAATGTGTTAATGTAAACATTTTAGCAGAATCTGTAATGTACTGATAATTGTGTAAATTAATTTTATTAATGTATTTGTTTATTAAAAAATGGAAATGAGTTTTCATGGTTTCACACACACACAGTCAATTAAATTCTTAAATTTCATTTTTTAAAATTTATTGTCTTAATGAATGAAAACATGAAAGAAATATAAAGTTTATAAATTTTAAAACATAAATCATAATATGATAGTTTACGACAACATAATGGCTGATTAATTTAATGATGGTAATTAATTAAGGCCAAATTAATATTGGTTGATTTGATAATTTCTGGAAAAAATTTTTTTCCATATATAGGTTGTTTATTAATTCAAATGGAATTTTTTTAAAAAAAAAAAACCTTAATGACAACTTACATATTTAATTCTACAAGTTTCTTCACATTATGTGTAATATTAAACATTACCATGTTCTTAACTTTACAAATGCTTTCATGTGTGTGCATGCTTAAAAAAAAGTAGGCAAATTTAAATATTAAACTAATGTTTTAAAATTATATTTTAATTAAAATTTTATATTGCATTATATTAAAAACTTATCTCTCTGTAAAAAAATTAATTTGAAAGAGATTAATTTTATAAGTTTAGGAATACATTTAATTGTTTTGCTAGTGAATAAATTCCAATTTTTTTAAACTTAAGTACTTAGTTTTTAACATTACATTAATATTAAAATATACTTTTTGAGAAGATATTTTAATCTTATATAAATCTTATTTAATATAATAAATCAAGATTTATTGAAAATCAATTTTAGATTAAAATATTTAGTTTCTAGGGTTTTTACAGTTGACTTTAATTTTTTTTATACTTATTTAACGAAATTTATTTACAAATAATTGATAAAAACTTTTTATTCTAATATTGGACTACAAATACATCAAAATAAAAATACTTTTACTATATAGATATAAATAAATTTATATACAGAAGTATAATTCTTTCTTATAAAAAGAAAAATTATAACCAAGTAGCAGAATATTGCATGCATAGATAAAAATCACAGGAAATAACATGGGTAGGAAACTTTGCCACTGAGTAACAATAAAGAAAAGAAAAATTGACACTTTTTCCCATGATTATAAATATTATATGATATTTAATTTACTTCATAATTTTTCAAGTGTATCTCAGTCAATAAGGTGAATAACACGCCTAAAATTTCTTTATTGAAATACATAATTTTAATAAGCAGAAAAAATACAAAATAAGCACTTAACTATCAATAAAAATAACTTTTTTACAAATAGTAAGTAATTTAGATCAGTTTTATTTCGATGTGTGTAATTTAAACGAAAATAATGCTTGCTTTTACAGTGCCCTCAATAAGAAAGTACCGTTTCTCTTGAAAGTCAAGGTGGGCGTGGTGTCGTCTGCTAGCTACTTCACCGGCGCTCACGCTATTTCGCGGTTAGAACGGCTCCTCTTATATTCCTTCCTCCATGGTTACCTGTTATTGCAGATAATAATCGGGTTAACAGAAAGACCTTTCAAAAAATATGTGGTGGAACATTAAAATCAAGTATTAAGAATCCTGTAGATCCCAATGCAGAACATTTTTTTTACTTTTTGATACTGTCCATATTAAAAGTGTTCGTAATAACTGGTTGAATCAAAAAGAAAGTAATCAAACATTCTTTATATCATCTATGCCATCTCTCTCAAATAAATGTTCTACAACACCTGCATATGGCAGCATTTTATATTTAAAGACTTTATACAATGAAAATTGTGAAAATGTTGTTAAAATTGCTCCAAGTCTATCAAGAAAAAGTTATATCCAAATCACTTAGAAAGGCAAAATGTTGTCCAGGCATTGAAACTTTTTGATGAAAAAATAATGGCAGCTCTTGAGGTATTAAAGGACAAAATTGGTAAAGATGTATTTGGTACCCTACATTTTATTGACATATAAACGAAATAATGGAAAGTAGTTAATGTTAAAACTCCTCAGAAAGGAAAACATAAAAGAGATTTTTATTGTGAGCCTTTAATAAGTTCCAGCTCTCACAGTATAACTTTCTTAAGTGATTTCTGTGCCTGGTTAGAAAAATGGGAATTGCTTTCCGTTCCATCATTTAGCAAGCCTACTTCACGAACAGGAAAACTCTACAAGGAAACCTACTTTTCATTGCTTCACACCACTCGTACTTAAATATTAATCACTAAGTACATGTTTGATAACTTAAATGTTAAATATGTTCTTTTAAGTTGTACTTATTGAACATGATTCTAAAATATGATACATGAAATTTCATGGATGAATAATGCAAATATTAATTTTTTACACTTTATTACAAGCTACAAATTAGTTATGTACTTTAAATTTGTAAATGAAAATGGATTATAATTTATAGATTTATTAAAAAATCAATCATCATAATAAAATATAATCAATCAACAAAATATAAACAATGCTTTGTGAGATTTAAATTTTTTCGTCCTTTTAAAATATATATGCAATAATTTGGCATTTTTAATATAAAAAGAAGCAATTAGAAATGCTATACTTTTTTTACCAGAAGATAAAGTATTTTAAAATCAAAAATACAAATTCAGCGATTTGTTAGAGTATTCACATCCAACATGAAAAATCTTAATGCATGAAATTTACGTTTTTCAAACGCATTTAGCTTTAGGATATCTAACTAATTTTTATTTTCTTAGATTTTTATTTTTATAATATTTGTATGACATTTTTCTTTTAAAATATTAGTTAAACATATTGATCAAGAAGTTTGTATCATTAATTCCTACAAATAAGTATCTCAATCTAATTCGTATATAAATTTTTTAAAACATTTTTGAATGAACTTTTTCAAAAAGTAATTAATTATCAATAGGCACTCACACAACGATTGTATCTAAAGTTAATTTATCTCTTGAAATTCCGCCACCACTTAAGTTTTCGCTGTTTCTACATCGGCTCCAGTGATTTCGAAATGCACCCACCCCACTCGTGACGTCACGAAATGAGCATTGTGGTTTGTTCTACCTCTTTCTAGGAGGCTTTTGTTATACCCCGTTCGCACTGCCCTTTTTAAATCAATTTAAAGTTAAATCTGATTTAACATTAACATCATGCTGAAAATAGCGTGAATATTTTAATTTTTGAATATTTTAATTTAATGTGTGTTTAAATGCAATATATTTGATGTTAAAAATAAGTGATTTTATTCCTGAAGTCACAAAAAATTATTAAATAAATAAAAATTTAAAATGTTTATGTTCATTAAATATAAAGAATAAAAAATATTTTAGCTAAGAATTGAGTTAAGAAAATAGATATTGAAACCGGAAACTAAATACAAAATATGAGCATAATACCTTAAGAGCTCTGTGGAGTCAGATAGCAACGCTTTACTAACCTTACAAGTAATCAACAACATAGTGGTGAAAGCCAACAATATCTTTTGCTCAGGTGTCGTTTGTAATTTGTTTACTAATTTGCAGCAGACATGATCGGAGACAAAATAACCAATACACGTGTAATGTACTCATTTGAAAATAAATCGGAAACAAAGTACCCGAATTGAATATAATGTACTTAACTCAGTGATAAAGTACCTGATCATGGAAAACCCAGTAACAGAGCGTATACAGTATAGAGTAATCGTTATATAAGTACAGAAGAGGTGTAAAGATAAATTGTTTATGAGGCGGGAGAAGAAAGAAATAGAAATAACAATTCAGCGGTATAGTGTGAATTTTTATCATCCAGGACAATCCCTACATTTGCTGCCCCTAATTTTTCCAATTAAAAGGAATCTATGATACTCTATCCCTATTTCAGTTGGATTGAAATTTAAATTTAATGCATGTATTTTGTTAATTAAATTCTTATAAAATAATATTAATTTATTCCTCTAATTGATGGAAAAAGGTAGTTACGATTTTAAATCTCAATATGAGCATTAATCAATTTTAATTGTAAAAGTTTATTTTATAATAACCTCTTCCATAATTTCTTAAGAAAACGCTGTGGTGCACATGGGTGTAAAAGTTAATTTTAGCCATACCTGGTTTCTACAAGCATTGCGTTTACGTGCATTTAAAAGAAAAAACTTACTCTATTGTCATTTTAAAAATGGACAACAACTGCTTTTAAGTCAACCAAAAACAGCCCAAATAATGATAACAAGATTTATAAACGTTAAAAAATTTTTTTATCCCGGATAAAGAAATTTTCAACAAGATTGAGAAGCTAGACAGATTTCGGTTATTTAGCGTTTTAACTTAGAAGCCCGGTGGCTTAGTGGCAGCGTTTTACGTTCCCATGACACAGGTCCGAGGGTCGATCCTCGGGATGGGCAAGGTTGACTCAGCCTTTCATCCCTTCAGTGGGTCGATTAACTGAGTACCAATCATGCTTGGGAACTGAAAACTGAGCGCCTTACGTTTAGCTGACCACCTAACTGGGACACATGGTTCGCATCCTAGGGCCCTGGGTCATGAAAACAGTTATGGGCACTGTAGGCCTTGGCCCACATGGGCTGTCGTGCCATGGAGTTTAGTTTAGCTTTTAACTTAACTCCAGTTTTGTTAAATATTTTTAATTCTGTGGTGAGTAATCAGATTTGGAAAGTTTTAAGCAATGTGTGTTTTGCTATAATTATTTTTGTTAGTAAAATTTAAACCTTTTCGTTCTCCTTCAATTTAACATCTAGTGGTTGTGATATTCTGTAAGCAATCAGAACGTATCATTCTCATACGAATTGTTCTTTCATTAAATGAATATAAGTATGCTCATAAATATGAATATATTTTCTATATTTCTCATTTATATATTAAATTATATAATCATTTTGTGTTCTTTTCATCTCTGATAGCCATAAGTTATGGATTTTAGGTTCTGTGTGCGTGGTGTTCTTGTGCTCATAAACAAAATATATTTGGTAACCTTCCTTTAAGCTTTGATTCAAAATAAATGTTTAATAATCCCATTATATCAGAAATAACAAGATCTTTTTACCATCACTTGTGATTACAAAAATACACAGTCGTACGCACTCAAGTTTAAGCTTCTTATTTTTTAATTGATGCACAGCTTTATCGAAAGTGCATTATTTATCATTGATAAGTGTAACGATACGTTTGCTGCTTTAATAATGAATCTAAAAGTTATTTTCTCTTACTTATTTACTAAAAATGACCAGAAAATTAATTTGAGACCATTATTTCTCTGCTCTTCCAATATATCTGAATAGTACACATTAAAAACACAAGTGCAGGGCACTAGTCAAGATAGTTAGTGTCAAAAATTTCATCTTGTTTACACAAAAGAAATAAGGGAAAACTTAAAAATTTAAACCGATACAAATACGCCAATAAACAATCGTAGATTGTAGAAAGGGGAAACTGTGCCATGCTTGCACTTGCTAAGAAAATTAGGAATAACCTCTGACCACTTAATCAGAAAAGCCCAAGGCTTACTGTCAGAATCACATAATGCCTTCTGCTTTAATCTAGCAGCAAGTCCTCGCTTAATCAGTGATTTTACTGAATGGAAAGAAAAGTCAAAAGTGTCTGAAGGACCCTTGGAACTTCCCTTTAATTTGGTTTGGAAATCTACTAAAAGTGAATGTCCTACCCCAATCTTTTAATGTAATTTTAAACCTCGCTTACGAATTCCACTGTAAGTAAATATAAAACTATCTTCGCATTATTCATTTCACATATTACTAGTTGCCACGAACAATCTAAAAAGTACCATACGCAGCAGCACATTGCACAGATTTGTGATCTTATAAGATACGGAAAAAATGACTGCTACACCAGCAAATTTAAACAAAAGTCACTAGTACATGCAAGTAAAGGCCTTGACGTTATTTCAATCGTTCGTTATCCATCGTTATCGTTTATCCATGTTCAGCCTTGACTGCTTAAACAAATATTAAAATAATAACTAGTTTATTATCGTTAAAGAATTTTCAATTAAGAATATAGATTATGGAACATTTTTACTTTAAAGAAATACATGATGCAACAATTTTTCTTATAATATTCTAACGCAATTGTTTTTAACTCTGAATATGTGAAATTATTAAAAATTTCAAAATGAATAATGAGTTATGAAATAATTGGCCAGTTGATAAACTGAAAATCAATTTGCGTGATCTGAAACCTTATTTCGTGTTTAAATTATTTTTTATATCATATACGTTTTACATTTTATATACATCCATATTAGTTAAAAAAAAATGGGGAATCTTAACAACAAAAAAGGGTATGAAAAAATATCTTGATTGTATCTCCGAATACAAGATTGATATTTTCATATGATTGAGATTTATCAACTATGTTATAGTTGTGATACTGGTAATACTTTCTGGCTCAGAAAAATTATCTCTAGAAAGTTCAGTACAGTTCTCTTAGGTATACCATATAAAAAATTATGCTTGTATTCAACTTCTTTTTAAAAAAATATTCTTCAAGTAAATAAATAGCCACTACTATTGAATCAAATATATTCAATTAAGAATACACCAAAATAAATTTTGTTATCACCTTTAATTTCATCAAATGTAACAGTGGATAAAGATATTAATATTTTCAGTGTATTTGACAAGGTTGTTGAATTGAACGTCCATTACTTCTTCTACCCCTGACGCAGAACCACCCCCTCAGGGGGTTTACCTTCTTTAGGTAAACACGGGTGTCACAATCCCGAGGTGCCCTAGTGATCTGTCCTCTTCTTTCTTTTCTTCTCTCCTCTACACTTCTGCTTTTTCTTCCTCTTCTCCCTCAGTGTGGTTGCCTCGTAAGAGGTTGAGGGCTCCCCTTGAGTAGCTTTCACCGCTCTGTTGCTCATAGCTACTCTTGGGGACTAAATCACCCACGTGTTTGCCGTGCGTGGAGGCCCGTGTCCCTGGAGGGGAGGGTCCTGGTGGTTGGGGCCTCCGGAGACCGGCACATTGCTTTGGCCTCTGCTTCAGGTGGGCGGGGGGTGTGTTGTGGTCCTCAGCACATCGGTCGGCTTTGTGGATCGGGCGATCGGTGCATCTGCTGGGTGACTCGTTGGGGGTGGGGGCCACTTCGGGGATGTGCTGTGAGCGTGTGGGGCCTGGCTGGCGCTGGTGCGGCTGGTCTGCGTCCCCTTGTTGGACTCGGTGGTGGGTGGTGCCGTCAGGTCCCGAAATTTCCGTTTTTATTATGGAAACATTATTCTCTTCTCTCCCACGGGAGCATACATTGAAAGAATTAAAAGCCAAATTTTATATTGTGAAGCGAAAGGAGGGTACATTTGATAATGTGTCCCCTTTCCTGATCCAGAAAGGTATTTCTGGCAATATCGGCGAAGTGAAGAGCATCCGGAAGCTTCGTTCTGGTGATTTGATGATAGAAGTTGCTTCAGATGCACAAGCAACTCTGATTGGCAACATGAATAAGCTAGCTAACCTTGAGGTGTCTGTCTCTCCTCACTTGAATCTTAACTTTTCACGTGGTGTGGTATCCGCCAAGGATTTGTTAAATACGCCTACGGACGAGATCTTAGAAAATCTTATAGATCAAAAGGTCTGTGCTGTTAAACGCATCACTGTCAGACGGGATGGGCAGGTAATTAATACTAAACATCTCGTACTGACATTTGCGACGCCAGACCTACCGCAGCATATTAAAGCTGCGTATATGCATCTATCCGTCAGGCCGTTTATACCAAATCCTTTGCGTTGTTTCCAGTGCCAGAGATTTGGTCACTCCAAAGCTACTTGCAGAGGCAAACTGACTTGCGCTCGCTGCGCAGCAGTTGGCCACGACAGTTCGTCTTGTACTGCAAAGGAGAGGTGTGTCAACTGTAAAGGTGACCACCCCTCCTACGCTAGGAGTTGTCCTATCTGGACACTGGAAAAGGAGATCACAACCACTAAAGTTAAGAATAACTGCTCATATCCTGAGGCGAGACGTGCTGTTACAGCACGTACACCTCAAGCAGGAGTTAGCTATGCATCTGTCGCCCGCAAGGTCACCAGAACAACTAGTACGCAAACTGATGCTCTTTCACTTCCAATAGTGAAATTACCCCTTACGTCTGTACAGAGGCCAAAATCTACCTCCACATCAACTACCCGCAAAAAGCTCCTATTGCAAGATCAAAAGGCATAAGAGCCTTAAAACTAAAATCTGCAAAGGAGGGCAATTTTAGGCCCTCCATATCCACCCGTAAAGCCTTATCCCTGGAAGCTGACGCGGTTACCTTACATCCCTCGGACGAAGATCTGTCACTCGAGGAGATGTCAGATGACATGCCTTCCAGCTCCGGGAAAGGAGCTTTTAAAATTCAACAATAACTTCCTTTGTTTCTTGGAACTGCCATGGTTTGCGTTCTCATCATGATGACATCAAGTCTATAATTTCAGCCTACAACCCCGCATGTGTTGCACTTCAGGAGACATTCCTGAAGTCAAGCAATAACTTCTCCATGCGTGGGTTTAAAAGCTTTGGAAAAGACTGTGGTGACGATGGTGCAGTGTCTGGAGGTGTTTGTATATTAACATCTAATACTTTTCCCAGCACTGCCCATCCATTGAATACTACTCTACAGGCTGTTGCTGTAAGAATTCATACTGCATGCTTATTAACAGTCTGTAGTTTATATTTACCACCACATGATGTCATCCGCCAAGAGGAACTCGATGCATTAACAGATCAGCTGCCAACACCATTTCTGTTGTTAAGTGACTTTAACGGCCATAGTTCTTTGTGGGGAAATGATGATACTAATTCTCGCGGTCGGCAGATAGAGCGGTTTATTTCAGATAATAGTCTCTGTCTGCTTAATACCGACGAGAAGACATATTTCCATGTACCCACAAGAACATTTCATTCTCTCGATCTAGCCATTTGTTCTCCATCTCTTCTGCCATTGTTAAATCTAATAGTAGGAAATGATCTGCATAACAGCGATCATTTTCCTCTCGTCATCTCCCAGACTGGAGGTAGTAGTGTAAGACAACGCTTACCTACTTACGTGTACAGTCGGGCAGATTGGACGTCATTTACACAATTGGCAGTTATTGATAATGAAATGGTTACGATCGATGATATTGATGATGCCATTTATAAGGTCACCGAAGCAATATTGAATGCAGCTGATGCGTCAATTCCTAAGAGTTCCTTTACAACACACAGGCGTTGCAAACCTTGGTGGAACAAAGAATGCCAACAAACTTATAGAAAACAAAGGAAGTTATGGGGGTTATTTCGGAGGTACCCCACAACGGAGAATCTTATCGCCTTCAAGAGAGCAAAAGCATTAGCTCGCAGAGCTCGTCGTCGAAGTCAGAAGGAATCCTGGTCTCGCTATGTATCCTCAATTACTTCTTCCACATCCAGTAAACAGTTGTGGAGAAGAGTGAAAGCAGCCAATGGAATATATAGAGAATTTTCCATTCCTATTTTGAAATCCGGAGCTGCTATATACTCTTCTCCTAAGGACATCGCTAATGTCCTTGGTGAAACCTTTGCTAGCGTCTCGAGCAACGACTCTTATAGTCCTTCGTTTTTAAGGACAAAGAGTCGTGCTGAGCGAACACCAATTCGTTTCAACCATCGACAAGCTTTGCCTTACAACTGTGAATTTCGGATGTTGGAATTGAAGAGAGCATTACAGCAGGCCCATGATACTAGCCCAGGACCAGATGGAATCAGCTATCAAATGCTTCGTCATTTAAGTCCAGATTCCCTGTTGAACTTACTTTACCTGTTCAATAGGATCTGGACTGAAAATAAATTTCCATCACTTTGGAGCGAAGCAATTGTGATTCCGATCCTTAAGGCTGGTAAGGATCCTTCTGTTCCTTCAAGTTATCGACCAATAGCTCTGACGAGTTGCTTGTGTAAGACTCTCGAACGTATGGTCAACGCCCGTCTCGTATATGTCTTAGAAAAAAATAAATGTATACATATTAATCAGAGTGGCTTCCGTAAAGGGAGATCCACTCTTGATAATATCACATATTTGGAGACCCAAATCCGCAATGCTTTTGTGCGGAGGAACCATCTGGTCTCCATTTTCTTTGACATCGAGAAGGCATACGACCGTACATGGCGATATGGAATTCTCCGTAGGATGTATGATTTTGGCTTTAGGGGTAATTTGCCGATATTTATACAAAACTTTTTACGCTCCCGTGGTTTTAAAGTTCGTATTGGTACGTCTTTGTCCAATACTTTTAACCAACCTGAAGGTGTTCCTCAGGGAAGTATTTTAAGTGTCACCCTTTTTAATCTTCATATCAGTTGCATACTTCATCAACTTTCACCTTCTGTGCATGGTACCTTGTACGTTGATGACCTGCAAATATCTTGTGAAGGGTCCAACATGAATCTAATTGAGAGACAATTACAAACATCTGTAAATAAAATTGCTGCATGGTGTGCTGAGAATGGCCATACACTATCTCCTAGCAAGAGCAATTGTGTCCATTTCTGCAGGAAGACTAGCCTCCACAATGATCCCGTTATTCGTATAAACAACACACCTATACCAGTAGTCAGTGAGGTAAAATTCCTCGGAGTGATATTTGACCGTAAATTAACCTTTCTTCCGCATATATTATATCTGCGGAAGAAGTGTGAGCGATCACTCAATATCCTCAAGGTGCTTTCAAACACATCTTGGGGTGCTGATCGCACGTCACTCCTCCGAGTTTACCAATCATTAATTTTATCTCGCATAGATTACGGTTGTGTTGTTTACGGATCTGCTAGGTCTTCTGTTTTACGCAGACTGGACACTGTCCATCATTCTGCTCTTAGAATATGTTCAGGCGCATTCCGCACATCACCCGTCCAGAGTCTTTATGCAATATGCCAACAATTGCCTTTAGACCTGCGACGAATGCAGCAGTCTCTCAATTATTATACTAAGATCATGTCGGCCCTTGACCATCCATTACTTTCTATGATTCCTAATGCCTCTTTAAAAAGACTTTATGATGCTCGACCATTGAGCATCCAACCTTTTCTCACAAGAGCCAAATCACATCTCTGGCTCACAGACCTATGTGATGTTCGGATAGAAAATATTGACCACTTTCTCTATCCATCTTGGTATGAACCAACAAATACCATCTTAAATACCTTTGCTCAATTTAAAAAATCGGACACAACTCCTATTGTTTTTCAACAGCTGTACTGTTCTCATCGCTGTCAGTATCAATCTTACAAACCTGTATTCACGGATGGATCTAAAACCGCAGGACATGTGGGCTGTGGTGTTTTTATCAATAATACGTTATTAAGCTACAGCCTGCATTTGTCCTGCTCCATCTTTACTGCTGAAGCTACAGCAATTTATTATGCGCTTCAGCACGTGAATACAGATGATTATCATCAATATTGTATCTATACTGACAGCATGAGTATTTTAGAGGCTTTGAGAAACAATAGCGTTAACTGTCATCCAGTTGTGTCCAAAATTTTTAAAGCATTGGATTCCCTTGCTGGCAAGGGAAAAGAAATTATATTTTGTTGGATACCAAGCCACATGGGTCTTGAAGGAAATGAGAGAGCAGATGCAGCTGCAAAGGCTGCATCACATCCAATATTACCATCGGTTCCTCTCTCAGATGTGAGAAAAGCTATAAAAAGTTTTATATATGGTCTTTGGCAGGAATCATGGAACTTGCAGGTTGTCAACAAATTACATACCATTTTCCCATCCCTCACTTCATTATCAGTTTTACCGTTACGAAGTGCGGATGTTAGATTAACTCGCCTTCGTATCGGACACACACGTTTCACACACAGACATTTGTTTTTGAATGAACTAAATCCATGGTGTGAAACGTGTGATGAACCATTTACTATTTATCATATTTTAATCTCATGTTCCACTTTTAACGTCTACCGTTTTAAATTTTTTAAAACAAACCTTTTAACTATGTTTGATTTGCTGGGGGAACCACCCCACAGAAACCTATTTGCTTATTTAAGAGCAATAGGTTTTTTAAATTTTATATAATTTATATTTATTCATTTTAGAATTTATATACATTTATTTTATATTTTACTATTATGTATGGATTTTAAAATATTTTATACACTTATTTTTGTGTTTTAAAATTTTAATGTTGCTTGGGTTTTTAAATTAAATATATATTTATAAACAAAATTAAAAAAGTATATAGTATAATAAAAATATATTCTACGAAAACATTATTCTTGGCGCAGCATGTCCAACTTTGGACCTTGCGCCATAAAACCCAACCAACCAAACCAAACGCAGAACCACCCACGTCTCACCCCCAACGGTGCGATGAAAGAAGGAGGTGGACGACAGAATGGAATGAAATTGTCTTTACTGACGAGCCATAATGGTCCTGCGCAGTGTATTATTGTATGGGGTAGTATTAAGTATCACTCGCGTACTTTTCTAGTATGCATTCACGGTACTTTAAACAGCCATCGCTACATCTCCGAAGTGTTGGAGCCTGTTTTCCTTCCTTACTTTCAGGGTTTACCCAAAACCATATTTCAACAGGATAATGCGCGACCACACGTGGCACACATTTTCTAAGGGTTTTCGTCATTCGCCAGATTGAATTATTTCCCTTGCCAGTTTGATATCCGGATCTTTTGCCGGTAGAAAACATGTGGTTCAAAGTGGCTCAACGATTGACCCAGATTACATCCTTAGCTGCCACACCAGATCAACTTTGGCAACGTGCGGAAGCTGCTTGGTCTACTGTACCCCAAGAACACGTCCAAAGTGTCTTTGAATCAATGCCGAGACGTGTGGCAGTTGTGATTTTCAACAATGGCGGCTACTCTGATTACTGATTTTAGCAGGAACGGTACTTCCCAGAAGTCTATAAATTTAAACATTTGATACTTGGTCAACATGTTATCTACAAAATAAATTTTGTTTTGATATCTGTTGCCTTTCTTGGTGTGGCAATTTGGGTGCCCAGTAGTATATTAGTTCCGTTCACACATAAAATTTGCATTTATAAAGTATTTTTAGTATATAAATATTTTTTACTATAAGTAAAATTAATAAGCAAAATAAGCTTGCTATTTTATTTATACTTCTTACACAGTTGATATTTAAAATTTAAAAAGGCACTCTAATCATGTTAATATAAATAATTATTGTATTGTGTATAACATTTATTTTGTAAATGATACAAAATATACTGTTAATATAATTATTTTATATATAACTGCTTAAAATCAGAAAGTTGAACTCAAATTTTGAAATTTTTATGAAGTTATAAGCAGTTAAGTTTATATAAATGGTTTGAAAGACAAATTGAAAACAATCAAAGTATTTAGATAGAGCAGGTCTTTTTGATATAGGATCCTGGTTGCAAAAAATTATTTGTGAACTCAAATTTTTCATGGAGAGAAAAAATATTTTTGCTAATATTTTAATTGCTTAAAAGTTACATTTTTTTTTCAATTTCTTTTTTCGATGCTTAATACAGATTATGTCATTATAGTGTTTACAAATTTTCACGAATGATAGTATACATCCAGATTATGTCATACCATACAGCAATGTGTAATCGGAAGCGCTTTCATGACGCGGTAGTGACGACACAAAACACAAGAAAGATATAAGCAAGATGAAAAACAGTTATTATTCTTAGTACAGCAAGAAAAGAGAAAAAAATGAAAAAGGACAACATGATCGTCATAAAAAGGAATTTAAAATTACCTCCGCGGTATGAGATGTAGGCCTCGCATCTTTGGCATAGTAAAAATCTAATGTTAGCAAAAATATCGGGTGTATTCCAGGACTTCTCTGTTAGTTGCTAAGATGGGTGCAACAAGGTCCTTAGAACTGTTCACGGGGAGTTCCATGTACCAGTGCCTGTACATGCCTACAGAAGAAAATTCTCAATGCAAGGGAGGTCTGGTGAGTAAGTGGCTGAATTCACTAGACCACTCAGCGGACATACTGTTGGCCACACTACGCATTCAGATGGAGATGCATGTCAGAGCTGAGTGGGCGAGGATTATGTGGAAACCATAATCCTCACCCATTAAACATTGAGAACACAAATAGCAATGAATACATGTGCTTTGTCTAACAGCTACAGCAATATTTATTTAAAAAAGGAGCAGATATTTTTTCCCTGTAAAATCAAGGAACAACAAGTTCGGTTGAAAGAAATATTCTGCTACTATGCCGATACTATTTATGTTATAAATTTTTAAATAATAATCACATCAATCCAAAAATTGCACGCCATTTGTTTTCTCGGTTTCACTATAGACAGGAATAACTAGGGATGGGAAGAAATACCTGTAACAAGTATTTTGTAATTAGTATTTGAATGTAACAACCTGTAATCAGTACTTTTTCTTCCAAATACTCAGTAATTCCAGTAACAAAGCCAGCGCGAGTTCGAGTATCCTCAGACAGTTGCAGGTACAATGTACTTGACCAGTTTCTAAGACAGAGCGAGTTCGTGTCTGTTAGAAAGTAATCAGCGAGTACGTGAGTACGTACTTGTTACAAAGTAATCAGCGAGTACGTGAGTGCGTGGTTGTTACAAAGTAACAAGCAGGTACGTGAGTACGTGGTTGTTACAAAGTAACAAGCAAGTACGTGAGTACGTGGTTGTTACAAAGTAACAAGCAAGTACGTGAGTACGTGGTTGTTACAAAGTAATAAGTGTACTTGATTGAATGTAACAAGTACAGAAGAGCCAATGACAGAGCGAGTACAAGTAACAATGTCATCGATATATCGATACAGACGGGCGAATTAGGAGATTGTGTCAGGATTTGCGAAATAAGGGTGGGTAGGAGAAGAGAAATGAGATGCTGGTTTAACTGGAAAATAGAAGATTGATTCTTGGGAATTAGAAAATCTCTTTGGGCTGAAGCAACACCCCTAGAGATGCATGTATTTTAGGAGAGGGTGTTGGCTGGAGAGGGTGCATAATGAATTTCTATTGCGAAATGAAGAAAAAAGCAAGTTCATTTGTTTCGTTTTTGTTAATAAAATAAATGAGTTGGGAAAATGAATAATCGTAGCACATTTATTTAATGGTTATACTTCTGGTTTTAAATATGTCACTTTTTAATATAAGAAAAAAGCCTGATATTCTTGTTATATATTATTCCATATTTATTGACTTATTATTCTTATTATTTTTTTAACTTTTAATTTATTTTAATTTATTTTTTAAATCTGATTGTTTCCAAAATTACTCTATTGGCTTGAACAAAAAGTGAATGGAATTTTTTTACTATATTTTAGTTTTAACGATAATTTTTAAAAAAATATTTCTAAAAGTAATTATTTTTTACTTTAAAAATTTTTTTCTCTTCAAAAATATTTTTACCATTAAAAATTAGGTAGTTATATAATCACATAAATCGCTGTTCTGAAAATGAGAAAACAAAATTAGGGGAAATTGTTCACGTAAATAAAAATGCATATTTTCAATTCGTATTTAAAATTTAAAATGGTAAGATTGGGGGATGATTTTCAGAAACAGGAAAAGATATTTGAAAATAATTAATAACACTGAATTCTGAGAATTTTCTAGAACTTTTTGTATTTCAAATAAAGAATTTTACTCTTGAATGCAAGTACCTGTTAAAAAATAAAAAACATTCGCTCATTATTCACAATGAGCTGCATTTAGGCAAATTAATTAAGATGTGTTATATTAAGTAGTTTTATAGAAAAATTAAATTTCGTTTAGAGTTTTAATCAGAAAATACGTATTTCTAGCTTATCTCAAAATAATATAACTGGGAATAAAGCATCTAAATTAAAATGTACGCCAGCACATTAAATTGAGAAAAATTACCTTTATTTTTATAAAACCAAGTTTTCAGTTCAGATTTATGTTGGTAAATTCAGTTTGAATCGTAAAAAAAAAAAAAAAAAAAAAAATACTTTTTGCATAAATTTCTGCACAAAATATAATATAATTCTATTTAAATAAATGAACCAAAATTTATCACAACATAATTTAAAAAAATCGTTGAAACATAATAAAGGTAGTTTATTCATTTTAATTATGAACTTCGAAATGAAAAACAATTTTTTTAATTAAGTCAACTTTTACTTTTTACCTTTATTAATACCATCATGTGTATTTTTTAAATTACAGTTTGATGTAAATAAAATATATGTATTTTTGTTCCTGTATTTTGTATTAAACATTACATTTTAATTAATATTTTACATTAAAACAACATAACATTTAGATTATTGGTAAAGCAGTTTTACATTTTTTGATATTTAATGAATTTCTGTGATACTATAAAAGTTACTTTATGAATGATGACTATAGTCACTTAAAAAGTATTAATACAGTTTTAATTGCAAAGCTACTTTATTTATTTATCCATAAATTAAGATTCAGGAAACTGAAGCAAGATATGTGAACTAATGCAATTTTTATTTTAGAAAATCTAGTTTATCTATTTCATAAAAATATAAACAAATAAACGTCAGTTATAAAATAAATAACTATCTATTAGGTATCAAAAAATTTAACTATAATTGTTTAATCAATGTTTAATAATAGGTTGGTTGGTTGGTTGGGTTTTATGGCGCAAGGTCCAAAATCGGACATGCTGCGCCAAGAAATAAGTTTTGAAGAAGATATTTAATTTTTTTTTTAAATTTATTGTTAATTTATTCTATTTATTCACTTATTTACTTTTTTTCGAAACCCAAGCAACATTAAAATTCTAAAAAACAAAAATTGGTGTATATATATCATATTAAAATCCAATTATAAAATGTAAATGGTAAAACAAAATTATATATACATTTAAAATTGTAAATTAAATATAATATAAAAAACCTATTGCCCTCAAAAAGGCAAATAGGTTCCCGTGGGGTGGCTCCCCCAGCAAATCAAATAAATTTAAGATATCACATTTAAAAAAGAGTAAACGATATTGGTTAAAATATTTGCATGAAATTAAAATATGATAAACAGTGAATGGTTCATCACACGTTTCACACCAAGGATTTAATTCGCTTAGAAACAAATGTCTATGTGTGAAACGTGTGTGTCCGATACGAAGGCGGGTTAATCTTACATCAGCACTTCGTATCGGTAAAACTGTTAATGAGGTGATGTATGGAAATATGGCACGCAATTTATTACTGACCTGCATGTTCCATGACTCCTGCCAAAGAGAATGGATTAATATTTTAACATTTTTTCTCACGTCAGACAAAGGAACTGATGGAAGACACGGGCCAGATGCAGATTTAGCAGCTGCATCAGCCCTCTCATTGCCATCGAGACCTACATGACTTGGGATCCAACAGAAAATTATTTCATATCCCTTGCCAGCAAGGGAATCTAATGCTCGGAAAATTCTAGACACAACAGGATGGCAGTCAAAACTACTGTTCCGCAAAGCTTCCAACACACTCAAACTGTCTGTATAAACACAGTATTTGGAACTATCACATGTATTCATCTGCTGAAGAGCTTGGTAAATAGCACTTGCTTCAGCAGAGAAGATGGAACAGGATGGATGGAGGCTGTAGCTAAGTGTTTTGTTCTCAATAACTACAGCACAACCAACATGTCCTGTAGATTTTGAACCATCAGTGAAAACCGGTGTATACGTGGTATACTGACAGCGATGTGAGGCATATAGCTGCTGGAAAACAGTAGTTGCTGTGTCTGATTTTCTAAAACGAGCAAAAGGATTGATGATTTTAATCTGTGGATCGTACCAAGGTGGGTGTAGAAGAAGGTCCGTTTTATCAAAACGGACATCACATAGGTCTGAATATAATAAGTTGGACTTTGTCCGAGTGAGAAAAGGTGGAATGCTGTATGCACGAGCGTCATACAGCCTCATTAGTGCAGGTGTAGTAGTCATGGAACGTAATGGATGTTGAGGGTCAGACATGATTTTTGCATAATAACTGAGAGACAGCTGCATTCGTCTCAGGTCTAAAGGCAGTTGATGACATATTGCATATAGACTCTGGACGGGTGATGTGCGGAATGCGCCTGAGCATATTCTCAAAGCAGAGTGATGTATTGTATCCAATCTGCGTAAAACGGAAGACCTAGCAGATCCATATACAGAACACCCATAGTCAATACGAGATAAAATTAATGACTGGTAGACACGAAGTAGTGACGTGCGATCAGCACCCCAAGATGTATTAGAGAGCACCTTGAGGATATTAAGCGATCGCTCGCACTTCTTCCGCAAATGAAGAACATGCGGAAGAAAATTTAACTTTCGGTCAAATGTTATACCCAAAAATTTTATCTCGTTGACAACAGGGATAGGAGTACTATTTATATAGATAGTAGGATCATTATGTAGGCTGGTCTTCTTGCAGAAATGGACACAATTACTCTTGCTAGGAGACAAAGTGTGGCCATTCTCAGCACACCATGCAGCAAGTTTGTTGACGGTTGTTTGTAGTTGTCTCTCAATTAAACGCATGTTAGAACCCTCACATGATATTTGCAGGTCATCAACATAAAGTGTGCCATAAACAGGAGGTGAAATTTGATGAAGAATGCAACTGATGTATAGGTTAAAAAGTGTAACGCTTAAAATAGAGCCTTGGGGTACACCCTCGGCTTGAATAAAAGTATTGGACATAACCGAACCAATAGGAACTTTAAAACCACGGGAGCACAAAAATTTTCTATAAATATTGGCAAATTACCCCTAAAGCCAAAATCATACATCCTACGGCGAATTCCATAACGCCAAGTACGGTCATAAGCCTTCTCTATATCAAAGAAAATGGAAACGAGATGATTCCTCCGCACAAAGGCATTGCGGATCTGCGTTTCCAGGTATGTAATATTATCAAGAGAGGATCTTCCTTTACGGAAGCCACTCTGATTGATGTGGATACATTTATTTGTTTCTAAGACATAGATGAGACGGGCATTGACCATACGTTCGAGAGTCTTACATAAGCAACTCGTCAGAGCAATTGGTCGATAACTTGAAGGAACAGAAGGATCCTTATTAGCCTTAAGGATCGGAATCACTATTGCTTCGCTCCAAAGTGATGGAAATTTATTTTCAGTCCAGATCCTATTGAACAGGTAAAGTAAGTTCAACAGGGAGTCTGGACTTAAATGGCGAAGCATTTGATAGCTGATTCCATCTGGTCCTGGGCTAGTATCATGGGCCTGCTGTAATGTTCTCTTCAATTCCAACATCCGAAATTCACAGTTGTAAGGCAAAGCTTGTCGATGGTTGAAACGAATTGGTGTTCGCTCAGCACGACTCTTTGTCCTTAAGAACGAAGGACTATAAGAGTCGTTGCTTGAGACGCTAGCAAAGGTTTCACCAAGGACGTTAGCGATGTCCTTAGGAGAAGAGTGCACAGCAGCTCCGGATTTTAGAATAGGAATAGAGAATTCCCTATACATTCCATTGGCTGCTTTCACTCTTCTCCACAACTGTTTACTGGATGTGGAAGAAGTAATTGAGGATACATAGCGAGACCAGGATTCCCTCTGACTTCGACGACGAGCTCTGCGAGCTAATGCTTTTGCTCTCTTAAAGGCGATAAGATTCTCCGTTGTGGGGTATCTTCTGAATAGCCCCCATAACTTCCTCTGTTTCTTATAGGTGTTTTGACATTCATCATTCCACCAAGGTTTGCAACGCCTGTGTGGTATAGAGGAACACTTAGGTATTGATGCATCAGCTGCATTTATAATTGTTTCAGTGACTTTACTGACGGCAATATCAATATCTTCGATCGAAACCATTTTATCATCAACAACTGCCAATTGTGTAAATAACGTCCAATCTGCCCGACTGTACACGTAAGTAGGTAAGCGTTGTCTTACACTACTACTTCCAGTCTGGGAGATGACGAGAGGAAAATGATCGCTATTATGCAGATCATTTCCTACATTTAAATTTAACAATGGCAGAAGAGATGGAGAACAGATGGCTAGATCGAGAGAATGAAACGTTCTTGTGGGTACATGGAAATATGTCTTCTCGTCGGTATTAAGCAGACAGAGACTATTATCTGAGATAAACCGCTCTATCTGCCGACCGCGAGAATTAGTATTATCATTTCCCCACAAAGAACTATGGCCGTTAAAGTCACCTAACAACAGAAATGGTGTTGGCAGCTGATCTATTAATGCATCGAGTTCCTCTTGGCAGATGACATCATGCGGTGGCAAATACAAACTACAGACTGTCAACAAGCATGATGTGTGAATTCGCACAGCTACAGCCTGTAGTGTAGTATTTAAATGCTGGGCAGTGCTGGGATAGTTGTTAGATGTTAAAATGCAAACACCTCCAGACACTGCACCATCGTCACCACAGTCTTTTCTAAAGCTTTTAAACCCACGCATGGAAAAGTTATTGCTAGACTTCAGGAATGTTTCCTGAAGTGCAACACATGCGGGGTTGTAGGCTGAAATTATAGACTTGATGTCATCATTATGAGAACGCAAACCATGGCAGTTCCAAGAAACAAAGGAAGTTATTATTGAATTTGAAAAGCTCCTTTCCCGGAGCTGGAAGGCATGTCATCTGACATCTCCTCGAGCGATAGATCATCGTCCGAGGGATGTAATGAAACAGCGTCAGCCTCCAGGGTTAAGGCTTTACGGGTGGATATGGAGGGCCTAAAATTGCCCTCCTTAGCAGATTTTAGTTTTAAGGCCTTCAGGGCTTTGGATTTAGCCATCGGAGCTTTTCTACGTGTAGTTGATGTGGATGTCGATTTTGGCTTCTGTACAGATGTAGTGGGTAATTTAACAATCGGTAGTGATAGAGCATCTGTTTGTGTACTAGTCGTTCTGGTGACTTTTGCGGCGACAGTTGCATAGCTGACTCCAACTTGAGGTGTACGAGCTGTAACAGCACGTCTCGCCTCGGGATATGTACAATTATTTTTAACTTTAGTGGTTGTGATCTCCTTTTCCAGTATCCAGATAGGACAACTCCTAGCGTAGGAGGGGTGGTCACCTTTACAGTTGACACACCTCTCCTTTGCAGTACAGGACGAACTGTCGTGGCCAACTGCTGCGCAGCGAGCGCAAGTCAGTTTGCCTCTGCATGCCGCTTTAGAGTGACCAAATCTCTGGCACTGGAAACAACGCAAAGGATTTGGAATAAATGGCCTAACGGAGAGATGCATATACGCAGCATTAATATGCTGCGGTAGGTCTGGCGTCGCAAATGTCAGGATCAGATGCTTAGTGTTAATAACTTTATCATCTCTCCTGACAGTAATGCGTTTTACAGCGCAGACCTTTTGCTCTTTAAGATTTTCTAGTATCTCATCCGTAGGCGTGTTAAGCAAATCCTTCGCGTATATCACACCACGAGAAAAGTTAAAGTTTGTGTGAGGTGAGACAGACACCTCAAGAGTAGCCAGCATATTCATATTTTCAATTAAATTTGATTGTGTTTTTGATGCAACTTCCACCATTAAGTCGCCAGAACGTAATTTTCTGATGCTCTTCACATCACCGATTGTGCCTTTAATAGCTTTTTGAATGAGGAAAGGGGATACTGTATCAAAAGTACCCTCTTTCCGTTTGATTACATAAAATTGTGCATTCAAAATAGACAATGTGTGCTCCAGTGGGAGAATAGATATATTTGATTCCATATCTAAAACGGAAAATTCGGGACCTGACGGCACCACCCACCACCGAGTCCAACAAGGGGATGCAGACCAGCTGCACCAGTGCTAGCCAGGTCCTATACGCTCACAGTACATCCCTGAAGCGGCCTCCACCCTTAACGAGTCACCCAGTAGATGTACCGATCGCTTGATCCATAAAGCCGATTGATGTGCTGAGGACCACAACACACCTCCCGTTTACCTGAAGCAGAGGCCAAAGCAATGTGTTGGTCTCAGGAGGCCTCAATTACCAGGATCCTCCTTTCCAGGGACACGGGTCTCCACGCACGGCAAACACGTGGGTGATTTAGTCCTCAAGAGTAGCTAATAGCAACAGAGCGGCGAAAGCTACTCAAGGGGAGCCCTCAACCTCTTACGAGGCAACCACACTGAGGGAGAAGAGGAAGAAAAGGCAGAAGAGTAGAAGAGAGAGGAAAATAAAGAAGAGGACAGATCACTGGGGTACCTCGGGATTGTGACACCCGTGTTTACCTGAAGAAGGTAAACCCCCTGAGGGGGAAAATAAAGAAGAGGACAGATCACTGGGGTACCTCGGGATTGTGACACCCGTGTTTACCTAAAGAAGGTAAACCCCCTGAGGGGTGTTTAATAATAGAAAAATATACGAAATTTGATTTTTGTTAAAAGTAATTGTATATTTCTAAGTAAATTATAAAAAAAATCTCCTTGTAATTGATAATCCTCCCACTTTGCGATTCTTTACAAATTATTTGCTAGTTAATTATAAAAATTCATTTATATAATTAGAAAATCTTACTAAATTAAAACAAAAAATTAAGTTGATGATTTGGTTGAAAAAAAGAAGTTATATTATCACGACTAATATAATATTTTAATTAAACTTCGAAAATTACAATCGAATAATTTGAAAATTTACTTAACAGATGAAAATTCTAAAAAAAATTGTAAATAACAAAAGATTAGGATTTTTTATACTTAAAGAACTATATTTATTAAAATATATAAGTTCAAAATTTTTCACTAAAAAACTGTTTGTTGAGGGAATAACTTATATTTAATTGCTTCATACTAAAAATTAAAGTTTTTTTGGAAAAACAAAAATTGCTATCATTGAAATGTTGCATTTATAAACAGAAAATTTTTTATAGATTATTACATCAGCTCTTATTTTAACCTTAACTGGATGCTTATTTACAAATGATAATGATTTAAATTAACATTAATTATATTAACTAATTGTATGAAATTATACAAAATGTTATATATTTAATTATTAATTTTTAATTAATTATTAATTTAATACTAATTTAGTTTTCATTTATTCATAAAACGTGAAAAAATTATTATATTTTAATCCGATAGATGGCAGCACAAAAAATGTAACAAGTACACAAAGTAATCGGTAAAATACTTGTTACTTTAAAAGTAACTGTACTCAGTACGTACCAAGTACAAGAAAAGTAACAAAGTCCCATCCCTAGGAATAGACGTAAATAGTTGACGTCACTCTTTGCTACTAGCTTCCAAACAACCGTTTCTAAGCTATCTTTACAACGGAAATTCCCGTAGGCGGTTCAGTAGGTTCTCTTATTTACTCTTGTATAATTAAACTAAATCGTTGTTTTGTAAAATAGTCATACAAATAGAAAGATTGGAAACTGAATCACAATCGTGGTCCAAAAAATTCTTAAAATTTTCGCTCAAATATTTTAGAAAAAGCACTGAAAATGTGAAAATATGTAATCTGATCGTTGCTAGGTGCTTCTAAACAATCCGTTGCTATGTGCGGACGCCATTACTGAAACACTTCGAATATTATTTTGTTTGTTTTACGGCTTAAAAATGGTTATGTGTTTTGTGCCTGATTGTAAACATTATAGCGAACGAGATAGATGTGGTTTTGTTAGATTTCCTAAGGACGAAAGACTTAAAAAACAGTGGATTAAAAATATAAGGTAAATATCATAAGTTTTTAAATATTCCCACATGTTTTTTTGAAATATAATCTGGTAACACAGTGTAGTTTTTTACCGAATTAATTTTTAAAAATGATACTTTTTTAATTTTATTTTTTAAGTAATTTATTCATTAATGTTAATATGGAGCCAAGTTTATTTAACTAATTAGCCTATTTATATTGTTCATGAAGAATGATTTGGTCATGAATATGCCCCAATCATTCTTCAAGAGCATTATATATATATATATATATATATATATATATATATATATATATATATATATATATATAATATGTACACACACACAAATTATGTAGCTATGTGAGATTACATATTGTTACAAATTTATAAATAATGATTATATTTGTCTTAAAATATCTCAGACAGATCAGAAATTCTCACATTTTGGGCAAAAATTGCGGTGTTTAGACGTGTTGTAGTTTAAAAGCGGATTTCCTAATGATTTGGCGACTTGGCGACAGTTTGCGAGATTCTTGGCGACTTGGCGACGGTTGGCGAGATTTTTAGCGACTTGGCGAGAAATCGATACTTCTGGAAACATCCATCACCTAAGCTCTAGGACCAATATTTTTCGAGATAGCCTAGAAGCTTCCAGAACCTTGGCGAAATTGGTAGATTCTCCGCCAAGTCAGGTATAAATACCGCAGCCCGACATGGAAGAGTTAGAGTTTTGTGAAGACAGTCAGTGAGTGAAGACGATTAGTTGTGACTCCTAGTTGTTCTCTGTCTGAGGTATTTGAGACCTGTGATTGGAAGCTGTTTCTTATTATATCTGACGAATTGTAGCTGTATAATTGTGACTGTTACAGCGGGAATTTCGTTTATTTAGTAAAGTTCTTACGAATAAAAGTCTTGTGTTCATTAAGTAGTTGTTTTATTCAACTCTCAATCGACACGAACCTGTGAAGCTCGGTACAACTGGTGTCAGAATCGGGGTTGAAGAGTTGATGCAGCGTGTCACAAGAAAAATGGATATAGATTTAATGAAAAGTCTTCTCGAAAAATTAGCGGAGCAGATGGCTGAGATGAAAGCTGGACAAGAAGAGATTAAAACCGAGATGATGAAAGAGATAAAATCTGGACAGGAGGAGATGAAAGCTAGACAAGAAGAGATGAAAGCTGGACAAGAAGAGATGAAAGCTAGACAAGAAGAGATGAAAGCTAGACAAGAAGAGATGAAAGCTGGACAAGAAGAGATTAAAACCGAGATGATGAAAGAGATAAAATCTGGACAGGAGGAGATGAAAGCTAGACAAGAAGAGATGAAAGCTGGACAAGAATAGATTAAAACCGAGATGATGAAAGAGATAAAATCTGGACAGGATGAGCTTAAGAAGGACATTGTAAGTGTTAAAGAAGAATTCTCCAACATCATTCAGGAGAAGATGAATGCAATGGAAGATAAGGTAACTTCAGTTGAAACTAAAATTCTGGAGATAGAAGAAAACGTGGAAGAAGCATTAGACAATATGAATAAGAAGATTGAAAGCTCTGAGAAGCAAATGTCAAACAAACATGAGGAACCCAACGTGGCATTTGTGCCTTCCCTAGCCAATATTAAACTCTCAACATTTGATAAGAAATCATCCTGGCAAGTATACAAGACCCAGTTTATGATGGTATCGGAAGCTAATGGATGGAATCTCCGAGCCCAAGCTTTTCACCTGGCGGCTTCTTTAAGAGGAGACGCGGCTGACATCCTCGAGACGCTTCCGGAGGAGCAGAGGCACGATTTCCAAGCCCTATCGAGTGCGCTTGAGCTGCGGTTTAGAGATAAGTGCACTAAAGAATATAGCAGACTACAGTTAAAGTCCCGCTATCAAAAAGCGGGTGAAAGTCTGCAAGAATTGACTGCCGATATTCAGCGACTTTCCCATCTAGCATTTTCGGACTGCCCAGCTGAGACACGTCAAGATCTGGCTCTCCATCACTTCATCGATAGTGTGCGGGATCCGGAGATACAGAAAACACTTAGACTCGCCGATGTCAAAGATATTGGATCTGCCCTATCTACGCACATAAGATAGAAGCTGCCCAGCAGACCGCGCGTAAAGACCGGCACTCAATCAGAGCCGTCTCTACTACTGATACGGACTATGATCTCAGAAAGCAAATAGAAGATCTGCGGCGAAAATTCCGTAACTTAGAATTGAGTAAAGGTGGCAGAAACACGAAAATTCAGTGTTGGACTTGCGGTGCAGTCGGACACGTTCAGAGAGACTGCCCGAAACGAAAAGATGGTGGAAATGATCTTACCACAGCAGGGAAACTAATATGTGGCCATCTCGCGGGGCGGACATGTCCAGAGAGTCAGAAGTCCCATTTCAAATTGTTTCACATTTCTTCCGTTAGTGGTGGCGACAACGGACTTTTCGTTATGGGACATGTCAACGAAGTTCCCTGCAGAATGATAATCGATACTGGAGCCAACGTAACTATCATTAGGACAGATGTGGCTCGCAAACTTGGTGAGAAACTCATCATGACGCCGCCCTGCATTACCCTCTAAACTGTGACAGATGATAAGATTAAAGTGCATGGAAAAGTCAATCTAAACATTGCATTTGGTAATGCCGTGTACCATCATATGGCATATGTCACTGATATAAATGACGAATTTATTCTCGGATTGGATTTCCTCAAAGAAAACAATTTCAAGTTAGATTTTAAAAATAATGAACTACACTCATGTTCTGAAGACATAACGATTTTTAAAACGAAATATTCCGATATTAAATCAGTCCATTATATAACTGCAAAGAGTGAAACAACAGTACCACCAAGAACTGAGACAATAGTTTCCGGAGCTCTTTCAGAAGATAATAATTTTCATCATGGATTGACTGAATATCCAGATTCCGACAATAGCGTTAAAGGAGTACTAGTGGCTTCTTCCCTCGTCGACCTTTCACGAAATGTAATCCCGGTAAGAGTTGCTAATCTAAGCAATAAGGTAAAACTAATAAAAGAAGGAGAAGTGCTGGCGACTTGCACTCCAGTGACCTGTATTAACCGAAATTGTCAAACCACACTATCTGAGCCTCTTGACACTCTAATTAATGAACTCCTTCAGAGTGCAGAGTTAGATGATAAACAGAGGAATGCTGCAAGAAATCTATTATTAGAATTCGGAGATCTCTTTTCCAAGAAATCAGATGATGTTGGGCGAACCAAATTGACGCAACACCGAATCAATACAGGAAATCATCCACCCATTAAACAACATCCGAGAAGATTGCCATTCACTAAGCAGGAAGAGGTGGATAATCTTCTAATGGAAATGCAGCAGAATGACATTATTGAGCCATCAGAGAGTCCTTGGGCTTCGCCTATTGTTTTAGTTCGGAAGAAAGATGGCTCTACCCGATTCTGCGTTGACTATCGTCGGTTAAACAATATCACTAAAAAAGATAGTTACCCTCTTCCTAGGATTGACGATACACTTGATGCTTTATCCGGAAAACAATGGTTTTCGACTTTGGATCTCAAGAGTGGTTATTGGCAAGTAGAGATACATCCTGAGGATCGAGAAAAGACTGCATTCACCACAGGACAAGGACTTTGGCAGTTCAAGGTTATGCCATTTGGGCTTTGCAATGCACCTGCAACGTTTGAGCGCCTGATGGAGACAGTATTACGAGGACTTTCCTACGAAGCCTGTTTGGTATATTTGGACGATATCATTATTGTAGGGCGCACATTCGAAGACCATTTAAGAAACATTCGAAAGGTGCTGGAAAAATTAAAAATGGCCAACCTGAAGCTGAATCCTTGCAAATGTAATTTATTCCGACGTGAAGTAAGCTATCTGGGACACATTATCTCTGCTGAAGGTGTAAGAACAGATCCTGAAAAGATCTCCGCAGTTAAGGAATGGAGTCGTCCAAAAGATGTCCACCAATTAAGAAGTTTTCTTGGACTATGCACGTATTACAGGAAATTTGTTAAGGGTTTTTCACGTATTGCTAGACCCCTTCACAAGTTGACAGAAGTTAAACAGAGATTTCTATGGACAGATGAATGTGAGAAAGCTTTTAAACAACTGAAGGAGGCGTTGACATCTTCGCCCATTCTTGCATATCCCCAGCCCGAAAAATTATTCATTTTAGATACGGATGCCAGCAACGAAAATATCGGAGCTGTTTTGTCGCAGGAAATTGATGATAAAGAATATGTCATAGCTTATTGGAGTAAATGCCTATCAAAACCGGAGCGGAATTATTGTACAACCAGGAAGGAATTGCTCGCAATCGTTAAAGCCATAGAACATTTCCACCATTATCTCTATGGAAGAAAGTTCTTGCTCCGGACAGATCACGCATCCTTAACCTGGCTTTTAAATTTTAAAACTCCGGAAGGACAGGTAGCCAGATGGATTCAACGACTCCAGGAGTTTGACTTTGAAATACGTCATCGCAAATGAACTCTTCATGGAAATGCTGATGCACTATCAAGAAAACCGTGCAATGAAAGCTGCCGATATTGTCCGAGAGTAGAGAAGAACTATCAGTTAGTAAATCCTTCGGTACGCCAAGTTACTGTTTCACCCCCACCGAAACCAGACCCATGGAGTGATAAAGGACTTAGAGAAGCTCAAAAAGAAGACCCAGATATAAATCCAATTTTAGAATTAAAAGAATCTTCCAGTATGAAACCAAGTTGGCAGGATATCTCCACCTACAGTCCTGCTACTAAGCAATATTGGGCTCTTTGGGACTCACTCCATATAAGAAATGGTGTCTTATACAGGAAATGGGAGTCCGATGATGGACGTAATTTCAAATGGCAGCTTGTTCTTCCAAAATCAAGAATTTCAGATGTTTTGAAAGAATTGCATAGTAGTTCAACTGGAGGCCACTTCGGAGTAATGAAAACTCTACAGAAAGTTCGAGAACGCTTCTATTGGAGCAAAACGAGACAAGATGTAGAGAAATGGTGCCAATCTTGTGATGACTGTGCGGCACGTAAAGGACCGAAGAAACGTAGCCGAGGAAGGTTGCAGCGGTACAACGTAGGAGCACCCTTTGAGCGGATAGCATTGGACATTTTGGGTCATTTACCACGATCCTCAAATGGCAACAAATACATACTAGTTGTCATGGACTACTTTACTAAGTGGCCTGAAGCGTTTGCAATCCCCGATCAAGAGGCGACTACAGTAGCCGAGGTTCTAGTGCATCAATGGGTTTCCAGATTCGGCACACCCTTACAAATTCATTCTGATCAAGGGACAAGTTTCACCTCTGTTGTGTTTAAAGGAATGTGTCAAATTCTCGGAATAGACAAGACGCAGACCACGCCACTACACTCACAATCGGACGGCATGGTAGAGAGATTTAACAGAACCATCTTGAATAATCTCTCACTTATGGTTTCCAGAAATCAGCAAGATTGGAATTTGAAGCTACCGCTGTTTCTGCTTGCATATCGCAGTGCTGTCCATGAGACTACCGGATATACTCCTTCACAGATGCTCTTTGGTCGCGAACTTCGTCTCCCTTGTGATCTTCAGTTTGGTCGTCCACCGGATACATCTTCATCGCCAGAGGAATACCTTCGAGACCTTCAGGCACGTCTTGAAGATGTCCATAACTTCGCTCGAGACCGAATCAACCTGACGACCGAAAGAATGAAGACAAGGTATGACACAAGAGCGACAGGACATGAATTTCAAGAAGGCGACAAAGTTTGGTTGTGGAACCCGATTCGACGTAAAGGACTTTCTCCAAAGTTGCAAGCCAACTGGGAAGGTCCCTACACAGTCCTAAAAAGACTGAACGACGTCGTGGTTCGTATAAGGAAATCATCTGCTTCAAAACCAAAGGTAGTACATTATGATAGATTAGCTCCTTATCGTAATGTAAAGTAAAAATTAGTAGATCATAGTCTCTTTGTAAATAGTATAGATAATTTTAATATTTTCTATTTTTTTGTTGTTGTCTGTGTATGTAATGCGTTCTGTATCCTCTTAAAATATAAATTCTTTTATATTAAACTTGGCCTCCTATCAGGGGATTGTACTGCCCGGGACGTGCAGTCCTTGAGAGGGGGCAATGTTACAAATTTATAAATAATGATTATATTTGTCTTAAAATATCTCAGACAGATCAGAAATTCTCACATTTTGGGCAAAAATTGCGGTGTTTAGACGTGTTGTAGTTTAAAAGCGGATTTCCTAATGATTTGGCGACTTGGCGACAGTTTGCGAGATTCTTGGCGACTTGGCGACGGTTGGCGAGATTTTTGGCGACTTGGCGAGAAATCGATACTTCTGGAAACATCCATCACCTAAGCTCTAGGACCAATATTTTTCGAGATAGCCTAGAAGCTTCCAGAACCTTGGCGAAATTGGTAGATTTCTCCGCCAAGTCAGGTATAAATACCGCAGCCCGACATGGA
Organism: Latrodectus hesperus; assembly: GCA_037975125.1. NCBI lineage: Eukaryota > Metazoa > Arthropoda > Arachnida > Araneae > Theridiidae > Latrodectus > Latrodectus hesperus. Next base: position 34,501 of record CM075858.1, on the reverse strand, counting down.
AGAGTTAGAGTTTTGTGAAGACAGTCAGTGAGTGAAGACGATTAGTTGTGACTGCTAGTTGTTCTCTGTCTGAGGTATTTGAGACCTGTGATTGGAAGCTGTTTCTTATTATATCTGACGAATTGTAGCTGTATAATTGTGACTGTTACAGCGGGAATTTCGTTTATTTAGTGAAGTTCTTACGAATAAAAGTCTTGTGTTCATTAAGTGGTTGTTTTATTCAACTCTCAATCGACACGAACCTGTGAAGCTAGGTACAATATAATTACATAATGGAACAAAGTTAAATCAGTAATAAAAATTAATATGATTAATTAATGTGTAGTAAGTATTTAAGATGTCATAGTAAGTGCTTGTGTTATCCATTCAATTATTTTAAATTTTGTTTCTAAGTTACTTCAGCTTAAACTTTCTTCTGAATTAGTATTAAATCTGTTTGCTTTTTTATTTTAGATAGAATTTTCTGTTATTTGTCACTCATTTATTTATGAACAAATGTTATTAACAAATCATTAATGAAAATGTATGTGCAAATAATAATTAATGTAAATTTCTTAACCTCACTTAGAAGACAAGACAAGGAGCCTTCACCCCATTCTGCTTATGCCATTTTCAAAATAAATTAAAAGCAAATGGACCGACAATATTTGAGAGGAATAACGATAAACTGTTTATGTGTGAACCACCTAAAAAGAAGCAAAAAAACAGGTAATATATTTTTTTGTTCTTATTGAAATTTTAATATTTCTAATATAAAAAATTGTCAGTTATTATAAATGTTAATGTTTTTAATTTTTTATGGTCATGTAGTGAGCTTCATTCAAGCACTGAAGTTAGCTCCACTCAAGTTGCTAAAGTGTCACATCTTTGGCAGGTCCAAGTACAAGTGAATATTGTGCATTGGAAATGGATGTTGTGCATTTGAGAAAAAAAAATGAGAAATTGAAATCTCAACCATTTGGTTTCTTTCTAATACAAGAAAACAATGATTTAATATCATATTACACAGGACTAGTTAATAAGGAAGTATTTCATTGGGTTTTGTTTCAATGCAATCAAGTTCCTTTTAACTATTATTATAACTGGACGGTTGAAACTGTATCAAAAGAAAATCAGTTATTCATTACTTTAATAAAGCTTAAACTTAACTTAGATCATAAGGATCTAAGTGTAAGAGTCCAAGTTAGTGAAGGAACAATTTCGAATATTTTTTTTTAACTTGGATTCATGTTTTACATGAAATTTTATTTGTGGAATTGATGAAAAAAATACCTTCCCTGGTAAAAAACCAAAATTGTTTACCAGCATGCTTTTCAAACTTTAAAAACTGCCGCATGGTGATTGATTGCACCGAAATATTTACAGTTATTCCTAAAAAGCTAAGTCATCAATGCCTTTTTTTATAGTTCGTACAAACATCGCCATACAATGAAAGGCCTTGTGGGTGTTGCACCCAATGGTGCTATTACATACTGTAGCAATTTTTATCCTGGTTCCACATCGGATAAAGAAGTTTTCAGAAAATCAAATATTTCAAACATTTTTATGCCAGGAGACTTACTTCTTGCCGATAATGGATTTTTGATAACTGATTTGATACCAGATGGTGTATCAATTAATATCCCCCCATTCTTGTCTTCAACTCAATTTTCAGTTCGTGAAGTTCAAGACACAACTAACATTTCTAGAGCAAGGATACATGTCGAGAGAGCTATAAGACGTATAAAGGTGTTCAAAATCACACGATTAATTAAAAAGAATATGTTTCCGTTTGCCTCAAAAATTATGCAAGTGTGTGTAGCTCTGACAAATCTGCAAAGGCCTTTGATTAAAGAAGTTCAGCATTTATATTGTGATATAAATAATTATTTTAATAAAATTTGTTAATTTATTATCATTCTTTTTATACATATATTCACTACATACCTGTTTTTTATATTTATTTCATATTTCTCACATTTATACTTTTTCTAATGTATTTTCATTCTCAGTTCAAGATTAAAATTTGTTTGAAAAATGATAAATAATGAGATAAAAATTTATATTGTAAAGACTTTTTGCTGCTTAATTTCTTCTATATAAAAAGCTTATCAGATTTACATAGTTCTTTTAAAAAATTGCTTAGTGCTTAATGTTTGTTTAATTATGATTTTTGAAAACATTAAATCTGTTTAAATATTCATACAGAACATATATTCTAGAACATATATAACTTATATTTGCCATTCCAAATGCGCATGATAAATTAAATCATCGTTCTGTTTTTTATTTACTCAAATTAAGATATTTGGATAAATACAAACAGTTAAGCCTAATGCAGGTCACGAAAGATACCAAAGAAAATTTTATTTCAAGATTTTACTTAAGAGGAGATATTTTATTGAAAGTAACATGGTGTCATATATGTTTAAGACTATTCCCTTACCTTCCACAGATGATTTTCTTTTAGAAAGTATATATTTTCAATTATAAAATAGTATTACAAAAATCGGCTAAACTGAGTATTACGGACAGACCTCGCGGAGCGCGAAATCTCGCCAAAGTCTTATTCGCGAAGTGCGAAAAGTCGCCAAATCTAGATTTTTCTTAAATCGCCAAATTTATTCTCCGTGTCCAAATTAAATCTCCGTGATTCAATTGAAATTGAATCACGGAGAACGTGAATCACGGCAAATTGAAAATTGGAATTTTGCCATTTTCAATTTGCAAGCCATTGCATGAGTAACTCGCTGCGTTCTGTTAAATCAAACTATTCTGTTAAATTCAAACGTATTACTCAGTTTTACCTTGCCGAGTATATATGGCGGAAAAAGCACTCCGCGTCCAGCAATATTTTTAAAGATTTCATCGATGATGTAGCGACAGTTTATAAACCTTTGAATAAAGATCCAGATACACAAAATGAGACGGAATACAAAGGAAAATGAAGGTAAGATTTAATTATAATTATTTTTTGGTTTCTGGCTTAATTGGTTAAATTTGAAACTATAATTTTTAAGGAATAGTTTTAATTTTTAAGAATTTTAAGGAATTGTTTAAAATTAAACTATAATTTTCGAATATATTAAAATGTAATTTTTAGTGTAAATGTTCGACGTAATGTATAAAATTGTTAAACGAAATATGAAAATTTTCACTTTTATGTCCTATTGATTTGTATCATTCTATTTAAAATCACAGGTTTTAAAAAAAAAATTAATTTTGAATTCATTAAAACATTTTAATTATTAACTTTTTAATATTTTTGTTACTTTATTCACATTCCCTTCAATTTCGATTCTGAAATATTTTTAAATAGAAACTTAATTCTTAATACGATTGCTGTTTATATTTACTGTTTTAAGACTATTACTATTCAATATACGTATATTTAAGACGATTACTATTCAAATTTACAGAATGATTGGTAATTGCGCTTGATCGGGAAACACTCCCGCCGTTTTTAACGCCATTTTTTTCCCCCCATCATCGTTTATAGGTTTCCAGAAACTCCCCGCCGTTTTTTGGCCGCCATTTTTTTCAATTTTGGCACAGTTTTTGGGTTGCCGATTCGGCCTACCCTTGGCGATATCCTGTACTTGGCGAAAAAAAATCGCCAAACTTCGTCCGTATTATTCAGTTTTACCCAAAAATCATTTGTTACTTTCCAATGGCGATGTCAACGTTAAACTACCTTAGCAACGGTTGTTTGGAAGCAGTTGCTAAGAACTACGTCACACTATTTACGTCTATAACTCCTCTACGCTGATTTGACCAGACAGCTGTGCAATCTCCTGCCTTGCTTATGCCAACAATTAAATTTTCAACTTTCTTTAAGTAAATCTAGTTTTTGCAGATATAACCCTCAGTTTTTCTTTATTTTGTATATTTTAACCCATTTTGCTTTAAATAACGCATTTTCTATATTAAATCTTAATTATTTAATCATTATTTATAAATATTAGTCCAATTTTTAATACTTTATATGTTTTTTAGTGCTTAATTAAAACTTTTTTACTTAATCAACCTAAATTTCCATTTTTCATATAAAAAAACAACTAAAATCAGTCTGTAACCGTTATTGCTGTGTTTAACCTTTATTACTTTTTTCCAAAGAATACGTCTGTCCAACTTTAAAGATTCTATCCCTCATAATTATATCACTTTTTGTGAATTTATTGCCATTTGATGTCCATGCACACTAGTTGTTTTCTCCTTTAACTTAGAAGTTTCGCCTAACTTGTAATACATAAACCAATAACTTTTTGGCCTTGGTCATAGTGTGGACACACTAAGTACAACTTTTTACCTAATTAATATATTGACTCCATTCCAACGTCTTACTTCAACCCTCAGTCTCAATACTATATCCTATCAAACTTTTCCCCATTTTACCAGAATAACTAGTTTTTGTCATTATGCTCCCATCACGCTTAACTAAATTAAAAAAATCCTTTTCCTCTCCATATTTACACAATTTGCAAGACTCTACAATTCATACTGGGACTAACTCGGAACACAATAATTATGAAGTTCAAAATAAATCTATCACCAAGTTAAATGAATTGAAATTTCTACTAAATCCAAAAAAAGGAGAAAAAATTCTATTTGCCGAAAGGAATAAGAACTAAGGCAATACAACTAGTTCTAGATTTACTAGATTCTAATTGGCTGATCAACAAAGCAAAAACGCCTGAACCAGAACAAAATCAACTTTCCATACTTTCAAACATTCAAGAATTGCAAAGTAATCTTATACCAAATTTGATAAATAAAATAGACATTCTTATAAAAATTTGGATATAAATTTAAAACAATCAACAAAAGAAAAAACTCTATCCCAACCAAAATTATAGAGTGAATTAGTAAAGCAAGGCAACTCAATTGTAATTAAAAAAAACTAAAGAAATAAACTACGAAAGCTCTACAAGACATAGACACAAACATTCGCCCCATAGCAATATACAATAGACCAAATTATCTAGAAATAAAATGTAAAAACACTGATGATATTAATACACTTAAAAGAACCCTACAAGATAAAAATCTCACAAAAGAAGATAAAAAATCACAACAACAACGCATAATAATCTTAAACATAGCGGAAAAATTTCCAAAAGAAAAAATATAATTTCAGTAATAAAAGAAGATTTAAATTTAAACCAAGACGACAACACAATCAAAACAATCCAATCCAGAAAAACAATGAGTAAATTCAACCTCTATAACCTTATACTAGAAGTTCCAAGAGCACTATCCATCAAATTACTGTCTAATAAATTTGTATTCATTGGGTTAGCAAAATTCAAGATAATTAAGTTCAAAACCATTCGCAGGTGTCAACACTGCCAGGACTTTATACAACAATCAGATAACTGTCCAACGAAAAAAATCTATTGTGCCAAATGTGCTAGGAACCATAAAACCGAGCTATGCAAATCCTCAAAATTATTCTGTATAAACTGCATAGAAGCTAATAGAGATGGTTGGTTGGTTGGTTGGGTTTTATGGCGCAAAGTCCAAAGATGGACATGCTGCGCCAAGAATAAATTTTTCGTAAAATATATTTTATATTATTTACTTTTTTTTATTTTATTTATAAATATGTATTTCCTTTGAAAACCCAAGCAACATTAAAATTTTTAAAAAACAAAAATTAGTGTAGAAATTATTTTAAAATCCATATATAATCGAACATAAAATAAATCAAATATATATAAATTTTAAAATGTATAAATATAAATTTAGTAATTATATAAAATTTAAAAAACCTATTGCTCTTAAATAAGCAAATAGGTTTTTGTGGGGTGGTTCCCCCAGCAAATCAAACATAGTTAAAAGGTTTGTTTTGAAAAATTTAAAACGGTAGACGTTAAAAGTGGAACATGAGATTAAAATATGATAAATAGTAAATGGTTCATCACACGTTTCACACCATGGATTTACTTCATTTAAAAATAAATGTCTATGTGTGAAACGTGTGTGTCCGATACGAAGGCGAGTTAATCTAACATCAGCCCTTCGTAACGGTAAAACTGATAATGAGGTGAGGGATGGGAAAATGGTATGTAATTTGTTGACGACCTGCAAGTTCCATGATTCCTGCCAAAGACCATATATAAAACTTTTTATAGCCTTTCTCACATCTGAGAGAGGAACCGATGGTAAAATTGGATCTGATGCAGCCTTTGCAGCTGCATCTGCTCTCTCATTGCCTTCAAGACCCATGTGGCTTGGTATCCAACAAAATGCAATTTTTTCCCCTTGCCAGCAAGGGAATCCAATGCTTTAAAAATTTTGGACACAACAGGATGACAGGTAACACTATTGTTTTTCAAGGCTTCAATAATACTCGTGCTGTCAGTATAGATACAAAATTGATGATAGTCATCTGTATTCACGTGCTGAAGCGCATAATAAATAGCTGTTGCTTCAGCAGTAAAGATGGAGCAGGACGAATGTAGGCTGTAACTAAAAGCTGCATTATTGATAAAAACTCCACAGCCCACATGTCCTGCGGTTTTAGATCCATCCGTGAATACAGGTTTGTATGATTGATTCTGACAGCGATGAGAATAGTATAGCTGTTGAAAAACAATAGGTGTTGTGTCCGACTTTTAAACTGAGCAAAGGTATTTAAAAATGTATTTGTTGGTTCATACCAAGGTGGATAGAGAAATTGATGAATTGACTCTATCCGAACATCACATAGGTCTGTGAGCCAAAGATGTGATTTGGCTCTTGTGAGAAAAGGTTGGATGCTCAATGGTCGAGCATCATAAAGTCTTTTAAAGAGGCATTAGGAACCATAGAACGTAATGGATGATCAAGGGTCGACATGTTCTTAGTATAATAATTGAGAGACTGCTGCATACGTCGCAGGTCTAAGGGCAGTTGTTGGCAAATAGCATATAGACTCTGGACGGTTGATGTGCGGAATGCGCCTAAACATATTCTCAGAGCAGAATGATGGACAGTGTCCAATCTGTGTAAAACAGAAGACCTAGCGGATCCATAAACAACACAACCGTAGTCTATGCGGGATAAAATTAGTGATTGGTAAACTCGGAGGAGTGATGAGCGATCAGCACCCCAAGATGTATTTGAAAGCACCTTGAGGATATTGAGCGATCGCTCGCACTTCTTCCGCAGATATAATATATGCGAAAGAAAGGTTAATTTACGGTCAAATATCACTCCGAGAAATTTTACCTCACTGACCACTGGTATAGGTGTATTGTTTACATGAATAACGGGATCATTGTGGATGGTTGGTTGGTTGAGTTTTCTGGCGCAAGGTCCTAAAAGGACAGACTGCGCCAAAATTTGATTTTTTTTTAAATTAAAATTCGGAAAACCCAAGCAACATTAAAATCTTTAAAATACAAAAAAGAGTGTATATAGTGTGTATATAAAATTCAGATTATAAAACTGTTAAGTAAAATATAAATTTTAACTAAATTTACAATTTAAATAAAATGGAGAAAACCTATTGCTCTCAAGAAGGCAAATAGATTTCTATTTGGAGGTTCACCCAGCAAACCAACTAATGTTAAAATATCTGTTTTAAAAAATGTAAACGTAAATGGTTAAAATCATGACATGAAACTAAAATATGATGTATTGTATAAGGTTCATCACACGTTTCGCACCATGGATTTAATTCGTTTAAGAATGGTTTTAGTTTGTACCATGGATTTTAGTTTGTAAGCCTTGAAGGCTTTTGACTTAGTCGAAGGAGCTTTTTTCTTTGATGTTAATAAAGATTTTGGCTTCAATGTTGGTAATTGGGGCAATCTAGTCAAGGGAAGTGAAATAGTCTCAGTCTGAGTACTGGTTGATTTGGTGACTTTCTTTGCTGCGGTTGCATAGCTAACCCCAGATTTAGGAAATCGAGAGGCAACTTGCCGCCTAGCCTCAGGGTACGAACAGTTATTGGTTACTTTTATAGTAGTGATTTCTTTTTCAAGTGCCCATTGAGGACAATTTCCAGAATAGGAGGGATGGTCGCCCTGACAGTTGACACATCTCTCCTTTGCTGTGCAGTTCGAGTTATCGGGGCCAACTGCTGCGCATTGTGCGCAAGTCAGTTTGCCCCTGCAAGCATTCTGCGAATGTCCAAAACGTTGGCACTTGAAACATCGCAAAGGATTAGGGATATATGGCCTGACGGGTAGATTCAGATAAGCAGCTTTTATATTCTGCGGAAGGTCTGGGGACGCAAAGGTCACAATGAGATGTTTAGTGTCTATGTATATTCCATCTCTTCTGACTCTTATACGTTCAACACCACAGACCTTCTGATCCTGCAGATTTTCCAGAATTTCGTCCGTCGGCGTATTCTCCAAATCCCTTGCGGAAACAACACCACGTGACAAATTTAGACTACCATGAGGCAAGACGGAAACCTCTAGGTTAGCCAGCATTCGCATATTGCTGATGGTAGCAGCTTGAGTGGAATTTGCAATTTCCACCAGCAAGTCACCAGACCGATTTTTTTATATTTCGCACTTCCCCAACAATTCCCGATATTCCCTTCTGGATTAAAAAGGTGGACACATTTTGAAACGTTCCCTCCTTTCTTTTGATTATAAAAAATTTGTTATCACTATTAACCAAAAGTTGCTCCCGTGGGAGGAAAGAAATTTTTCTGTTTTCCATAAATAGTTTTAAAATTTCGGGACCTGACGGCACCACCCACCACCGAGTCCAACAAGGGGATGCAGACCAGCTGCACCAGTGCTAGCCAGGTCCTATACGCTCACACTACATCCCTGAGATGGCCTCCACCCTTAACGAGTCATCCAGTAGATGCACCGATCGCTTGATCCATAAAGCCGATTGATGTGCTGAGGACCACAACACACCTCCCGTTTACCTGAAGCAGAGGCCAAAGTAATGTGTTGGTCTCTGGGGCCTCAATTACCAGGATCCTCCTTTCCAGAGACACGGGTCTCCACGCACGGCAAACACGTGGGTGATTTAGTCCCCAAGAGAAGCTAATAGCAATAGAGCGGCGAAAGCTACTCAAGGGGAGCCCTCAACCTCTTGCGAGGCAACCACACTGAGGGAGAAGAGGAAGAAAAAGCAGAAGAATAGAAGAGAGAAGAAAAGAAAGAAGAGGACAGATCACTGGGGTACCTCGGGATTGTGACACCCGTGTCTACCTAAAGAAGGTAAACCCCCTGAGGGGGGATCATTGTGGAGGCTAGTCTTCCTGCAGAAATGGACACAACTGCTCTTGCTAGGAGATAGTGTATGGCCATTCTCAGCACACCATGCAGCAATTTTATTTACAGATGTTTGTAATTGTCTCTCAATTAAATTCATGTTGGACCCTTCACAAGATATTTGCAGGTCATCAACATACAAAGTACCATGTACAGGAGGTGAAAGTTGATGAAGTATGGTACTAATATGAATATTAAAAAGTGTGACACTTAAAATACTTCCCTGAGGAACACCTTCAGGTTAGTTAAAAGTATTGGACAAAGACGTACCAATACGAACTTTAAAGCCACGGGAGCTTAAAAAGTTTTGTATAAATATCGGCAAATTACCCCTAAAGCCAAAATCATACATCCTACGGAGAATTCCATAACGCCACGTACGGTCATATGCCTTCTCTATGTCGAAGAAAATGGAAACGAGATGATTCCTTCGCACAAATGCATTGCGAATCTGCGTTTCCAGTTATGTAATATTATCAAGAGTGGATCTTCCTTTACGGAAGCCACTCTGATTGATATGAATACATTTATTTGTTTCTAAGACATGTACGAGACGGGCGTTGACCACACGTTCGAGAGTCTTACACAAGCAACTCGTCAGAGCTATTGGTCGATAACTTGAAGGAACAGAAGGATCCTTAGCAGCCTTAAGGATCGGAATCACTGTTGCTTCGCTCCAAAGTGATGGAAATTTATTTTCTATAGACCCATTTCTTAAACGGATGGTGACTGTCCGGACTTGGCACCAAGTGATTATCATCTTTATCTTGCATTGCAAAATTTCTTTAATGATAAAAAATTGGCATTTAGGGAGGATTGTGAAAATCGGCTACTAGAGTTTTTTGCAAATAGAGACCAGGACTTCTATGAGAGAGGCATTATGAAGTTACCTCTAAAATGGCAACAAATCATACAACAAAACGGTGCATATTTGACCCAAATCGGACAATCCGAAGCATGTTAAATAAAGTCCTGAAAATCATATAAAAATAATGGATTTCTTTTTCCCCAACTTAATATATGAGACGGGCATTGACAATACGTTGGAGAGTCTTGCATAAGCAACTCTTCAGAGCAATCGGTCGATAACTTGAAGGAACAGAAGGATCCTTACCAGCCTTAAGGATCGGAATCACTATTGCTTCGCTCCAAAGTGATGGAAATTTATTTTCAGTCCAGATCCTATTCAACAAGTAAAGTAAGTTCAACAGGGAATCTGGACTTAAATGACGAAGCATTTGATAGCTGATTCCATCTGGTCCTGGGCTAGTATCATGGGCCTGCTGTAATGCTCTCTTCAATTCCAGCATCCGGAATTCACAGTTGTAAGGCAAAGCTTGTCCATGGTTGAAACGAATTGGTGTTCGCTCAGCACGACTCTTTGTCCTTAAAAACGAAGGACTATAAGAGTCGTTGCTTGAAACGTTAGCAAAGGTTTCACCAAGGACGTTAGCGATGTCCTTAGGAGAAGAGTATATAGCAGCTCCGGATTTCAAAATAGGAATGGAAAATTCTCTATATATTCCATTGGCTGCTTTCACTCTTCTCCACAACTGTTTACTGGATGTGGAAGAAGTAATTGAGGATACATAGCGAGACCAGGATTCCTTCTGACTTCGTCGACGAGCTCTGCGAGCTAATGCTTTTGCTCTCTTATAGGCGATAAGATTCTCCGTTGTGGGGTACCTTCTGAATAGCCCCCATAACTTCCTCTGTTTCTTATAGGTGTTTTGACATTCATCATTCCTCCAAGGTTTGCAACGCCGGTGTGGTATAGAGGAACACTTAGGTATTGATGCATCAGCTGCATTTATAATTGTTTCAGTGACTTTAGATACGGCATTATCAATATCATCGATCATAACCATTTTATTATCAATAACTGCCATTTGTGTAAATGACGTCCAATCTGCCCGACTGTACACGTAAGTAGGTAAGCGTTGTCTTACACTACTACCTCCAGTCTGGGAGATGACGAGAGGAAAATGATCGCTGTTGTGCAGATCATTTCCTACTAATAGATTTAACAATGGCAGCAATGATGGTGAACAAATAGCAAGATCGAGGGTATGAAATGTTCTTGTGGGTACGTGAAAATATGTCTTCTCGTCGGTATTAAGCAGACAGAGACTATTATCTGAAATAAACCGCTCTATCTGCCGACCGCGAGAATTAGTATCATCATTAACCCACAAAGAACTATGGCCGTTAAAGTCACCTAACAACAGAAATGGTGTTGGCAGCTGATCTGTTAATGCAACGAGTTCCTCTTGGCGGATGACATCGTGTGGTGGTAAATATAAACTACAGACTGTTAATAGGCATGAAATATGAATTCTTACAACAACAGCCTGTAGAGTAGTATTCAATGGATGGGCAGTGCTGGGAAAAGTATTAGATGTTAATATACAAACACCTCCAGACACTGCACCATCGTCACCACAGTCCTTTCTAAAGCTTTTAAACCCTCGCATGCAAAATTTATTGCTAGACTTCAGGAATGTTTCCTGAAGTGCAAGACATGCGGGGTTATAGGCTGAAATTATGGATTTGATGTCATCATGATGGGAACGCAAACCATGGCAGTTCCAAGAAACAAAGGAAGTTATTGTTCAATTTTAAAAGCTCCTTTCCCGGAGCTGGAAGGCATGTCATCTGACATCTCCTCGAGTGACAGATCTTCGTCCGAGGGATGTAAGGTAACCGCGTCAGCTTCCAGGGATAAGGCTTTACGGGTGGATATGGAGGGCCTAAAATTGCCCTCCTTTGCAGATTTTAGTTTTAAGGCTCTTATGCCTTTTGATCTTGCAATAGGAGCTTTTTTGCGGGTAGTTGATGTGGAGGTAGATTTTGGCCTGTGTACAGATGTAAGGGGTAATTTAGCTATTGGAAGTGAAAGAGCATCAGTTTGCGTACTAGTTGTTCTAGTGACCTTGGCAGCGACAGATGCATAGCTAACTCCTGCTTAAGGTGTACGTGCTGTAACAGCTAGACTCGCCTCAGTATATGAAACGTTATTCTTAACTTTAGTGGTTGTGATCTCCTTCTCCAGTAACCAGATAGGACAACTTCTAGCGTAGGAGGGGTGGTCACCCTTACAGTTGACACACCTCTCCTTTGCAGTACAAGACGAACTGTCATGGCCAACTGCTGCGCAGCGAGCGCAAGTCAGTTTGCCTCTGCAAGTCGCTTTGGAGTGACCAAATCTCTGGCACTGGAAACAACGCAAAGGATTTGGTATAAACGGCCTAACGGATAAATGCATATACGCAGCTTTAATATGCTGCGGTAGGTCTGGCGTCGCAAATGTCAGTACGAGATGTTTAGTAATAATTATCTGCCCATCCCGTCTGACAGTGATGCGTTTAACAGCACAGACCTTTTGATCTATAAGATTTTCTAAGATCTCGTCCGTAGGCGTATTTAGCAAATCCTTGGCGGATACCACACCACGTGAAAAGTTAAGATTCAAGTGAGGAGAGACAGACACCTCAAGGTTAGCTAGCTTATTCATGTTGCCAATCAGAGTTGCTTGTGCATCTGAAGCAACTTCTATCATCAAATAACCAGAACGAAGCTTCCGGATGCTTTTCACTTCGCCGATATTGCCAGAAATACCTTTCTGGATTAGGAAAGGGGATACATTATCAAATGTACCCTCCTTTCGCTTCACAATATAAAATTTGGCTTTTAATTCTTTCAATGTATGCTCCCGTGGCAGAGAGGAGAATAATGTTTCCATAATAAAGATGAAAATTTCGGGACCTGACGGCACCACCCACCACCGAGTCCAACAAGGGGATGCAGACCAGCTGCACCAGTGCTAGTCAGGTCCTATACGCTCACAGTACATCCCTGAAGTGGCCTCCACCCTTAACGAGTCACCCAGTAGATGTACTGATCGCTTGATCCATAAAGCCGATTGATGTGCTGAGGACCACAACACACCTCCCGTTTACCTGAAGCAGAGGCCAAAGTAATGTGTTGGTCTCTGGGGGCCTCAATTACCAGGACCCTCCTTTCCAGGGACACGGGTCTCCACGCACGGCAAACACGTGGGTGATTTAGTCCCCAAGAGCAGCTAATAGCAACAGAGCGGCGAAAGCTACTCAAAGGGAGCCCTCAACCTCTTACGAGGCAACCACGCTGAGGGAGAAGAGGAAGAAAAAGCAGAAGAGTAGAGGAGAGAAGAAAAGAAAGAAGAGGACAGATCACTGGGGTACCTCGGGATTGTGACACCCGTGTTTACCTAAAGAAGGTAAACCCCCTGAGGGGCTAATAGAGATGGAGCAAATCACCCAATAGAACACGCAACATTTGACCACAACTGCCCCTCCTACCAATATTTTAAACACCTAAATTATTTTTAAAAGATATAAATCAAGCAAACTAAAGTAAATTCAAATTAAAATGTCAAGTAATACCCCAATAATAAATACTTATCTAACAACACAAATCCAAACTTACTAAACTTAAACATTGATAATTTAAAAATCCTTCAAATAAATCTGCAAAGAAGCAAATCAGGGCAAGCACAATTGTTGCAAACAATTTCAAATAACCAGTACTATATTATTTTGTGCCAAGAACCATATACATTTCAAAACGATATCAGAGGCATTCCCCTAACCATTAAAGCCTTTTATAACAAAAACTCACCAAATATAACCACTTATTAACATTTATGCCAATCTAAATGGTAATCTAAAGCAAATTTTAAACAAAATCAATCCTTTTCTTAACAAATTTAAAGATAGTTTAATTCTAATAATAGGAGACTTCAACACGCAAAACACAATATGGAATTACCCCACCACAAATCCCTGAGGACAAATAACAGAATCCTTCATTTCTTCCTCAAATTTAAACCTGATTAATAGTTTAAATTCTCTTTACCAACATTCACAGGTCCAAATGTTATAAGCTGGCCTGCTCTGACGCAAAGACCTTCTTTTCCCATATATATCCCATATATATTTCTAAAGACCTTCTTTTCCCATATATACAGAATTGGAGAGTTCTGGAAGATAACTCATGCTCCGATCACAACTACATTGAAATGACCATAGAAAAACCCAGTTTCATCAAATTAAATAAAAGATTCAATTGTAACAAACACAGTACAAAATTTACTAAACAAATTCAGCAACACTCATTCTACTTGAACACTATAATAGATACATGTACAAACCAATCAAATCTAGACAACCTAATTGATCAATTTATAGATATTTGTAAACAAACAGCGGAAAAAACACTGACCATCACAACCCAATTAAAAAATTCAATATAAATTGATGGATGGTTTGGTTGGTTGGGTTTTATGGCGCAAGGTCCAAAAACGGACATGCTGCGCCAAGAAATAAATTTTGAAGAAGATATTTAATATTTTTTTTTAATTTATTCTTGTTATTTTAATTTATTTATTAATTTATTTACTTTCTTTGGAAACCCAAGCAACATTAAAATTCTAAAAAACAAAAATTATTGTATATATATCATATTAAAATCCAATTATAAAATATTAAAGGTAAAACAAAAATATATATACATTTAAAATTTAAAAATTGCTAATTAAATATAATATAAAAAACCTATTGCCCTCAATAAGGCAAACAGGTTCCTGTGGGGTGGTTCCCCAAGCAAATCATATAAGTTTAAAATATCACAGTTAAAAAAGAGTAAACGATATTGGTTAAAATATGAACATGAAATTAAAATATGATAAACAGTGAATGGTTCATCACACGTTTCACACCAAGGATTTAATTCATTTAGGAACAAATGTCTATGTGTGAAACGTGTGTGTCCGATACGAAGGCGGGTTAATCTTACATCAGCACTTCGTATCGGTAAAACTGTTAATGAGGTGATGTATGGAAATATGGCACGCAATTTATTATTGACCAGCATGTTCCATGACTCCTGCCAAAGAGAATGGATTAATATTTTAACATTTTTTCTCACGTCAGACAAAGGAACTGATGGAAGACATGGGCCAGATGCAGATTTAGCAGCTGCATCAGCCCTTTCGTTACCATCAAGACCTACATGACTTGGGATCCAGCAGAAAATAATGGCATATCCCTTGCCAGCAAGGAAATCTAATGCTCGGAAAATTCTAGACACAACAGGATGACAGTTAGAACTACTGTTCCGCAAAGCTTCCAACACACTCAAACTGTCAGTATACACACAATATTTACGAGTTTCACATGTATTCATCTGCTGAAAAGCTTGGTAAAGTTGCTTCAGCAGAGAAGATGGAACAGGATGGATGGAAGCTGAAGCTAAGAGTTTTGTTTTCAGTAATTACAGCACATCCAACATTTCCTGCAGATTTTGATCCATCTGTGAAATATAATAATAACTGAAGAAATAACTGTAAATATAAAATGGTGAAATATAATAATAACTGTGAATATAGACTCTGGACGGGTGATGTGCGGAATGCGCCTCAGCATATTCTCAAAGCAGAGTGATGTATTGTATCCAATTTGCGTAGAACAGAAGACCTAGCAGATCCATATACAGGACACCCATAGTCAATACGAGATAAAATTAATGACTGGTAGACGCGAAGTAGTGCCGTGCGATCAGCACCCCAAGATGTATTAGAAAGCACCTTGAGGATATTAAGCGATCGCTCGCACTTCTTCCGCAAATGAAGAACATGCGGAAGAAAGTTTAATTTTCGGTCAAAAGTTATTCCCAGAAATTTTCTCTCGTTGACAACAGGGATAGGTGTATTATTAATGCTGATAGTAGGATCATTATGTAGGCTGGTCTTCTTGCAGAAATGGACACAATTACTCTTGCTAGGACACAAAGTGTGGCCATTCTCAGCACACCATGCAGCAAGTTTGTTAACAGTTGTTTGTAGTTCTCTCTCAATTAAACGCACCTTAGAACCCTCACATGAGATTTGCAGGTCATCAATATAAAGCGTGCCACATACAGGAGATAAAATTTGATGAAGAATGCAACTCATGAAAAGATTAAAAAGTGTAACACTTAAAATAGAGCCTTGGGGCACACCCTCGACCTGAATAAAATTATTGGATAAAACAGAACCAATACGAACTTCAAAACCACGATGTAAAAAGTTTTCAATAAATATTGGCAAATTACCCCTAAAGCCAAAATCATACATCCTACGGAGAATTCCATAACGCCACGTACGGTCGTAAGCCTTCTCTACGTCGAAGAAAATGGAAACGAGATGTTTCCTGCGCACAAAGGCATTGCGGATCTGCGTTTCCAGATAAGTAATATTATCAAGAGTGGATCTTCCTTTACGGAAGCCACTCTGATTGATGTGGATACATTTATTTGTTTCTAAGACATAGATGAGACGGGCATTGACCATACGTTCGAGAGTCTTACACAAGCAACTCGTCACAGCAATTGGTCGATAACTTGAAGGAGCAGAAGGATTTTTATTAGCCTTAAGGATCGGAATCACTATTGCTTCGCTCCAAAGTGATGGAAATCGGTTTTCAGTCCAGATCCTATTAAACAAAAACAGCAAGTTCAACAGGGAATCTGGACTTACATGGCGAAGCATTTGATAGCTGATTCCATCTGGTCCTGGGCTAGTATCATGGGCCTGCTGTTATGCTCTCTTCAATTCCAGCATCCGAAATTCACAGTTGTAAGGCAAAGTTTGTCCATGGTTGAAACGAATTGGTGTTCGCTCAGCACGACTCTTTGTCCTTAAGAACGAAGGACTATAAGAGTCGATGCTTGAGACGCTAGCAAAGGTTTCACCAAGGACGTTAGCGATGTCCTTAGGAGAGGAGTGCACAGCAGCTCCGGATTTTAGAATAGGAATAGAGAATTCCCTATACATTCCATTGGCTGCTTTCACTCTTCTCCACAACTGTTTACTGGATGTGGAAGAAGTTATTGATGATACATAGCGGGACCAATATTCCTTCTGACTTCGACGACGAGCTCTACGAGCTAATGCTTTTGCTCTCTTTTAGGCGATAAGATTCTCCGTTGTGGGGTATCTCCTGAATAGCCCCCATAACTTCCTCTGTTTCTTATAGGTGTTTTGACATTCATCATTCCACCAAGGTTTGCAACGCCTGTGTGGTATTGATGAACTGTTAGGTATTGATGCATCAGCTGCATTCTTAATTGTTTCAGTGACTTTACTAACGGCAATATCAATATCTTCGATCGAAACCATTTTATCATCAATAACTGCCAATTGTGTAAATAACTTCCAATCTGCCCGACAGTACACGTAAGTAGGTAAGCGTTGTCTTACACTACTACCTCCAGTCTGGGAGATGACGAGAGGAAAATGATCGCTGTTGTGCAGATCATTTCCTACACTTAAATTTAACAATGGCAGAAGAGATGGAGAACAAATGGCCAGATCGAGAGAATGAAATGTTCTTGTGGGAACATGGAAATAAGTCTTCTCGTCGGTATTAAGAAGACAGAGACAGTTGTCTGAAATAAACCGCTCTATCTGCCGACCGCGAGAATTTTTATCATCATTTCCCCACAAAGAATTATGGCCGTTAAAGTCACCTAACAGTAGAAATGGTGTTGGCAGCTGATCTATTAATGCATCGAGTTCCTCTTGGCGGATGACATCGTGTGGTGGCAAATACAAACTACAGACTGTCAACAAGCATGATTTGTGAATTCGCACAGCTACAGCCTGTAGTGTAGTATTTAAATGCTGTGCAGTGCTGGGATAGTTGTTGGATGTTAATATGCAAACACTTCCAGACACTGCACCATCGTCACCACAGTCTTTTCTAAAGCTTTTAAACCCACGCATGGAATCCTGAAGGGCAACACATGCGGGGTTGTAGGCTGAAATTATAGACTTGATGTCATCATGATGAGAGCGCAAACCATGGCAGTTCCAAGAAACAAAGGAAGTTATTGTTGAATTTGAAAAGCTCCTTTCCCGGAGCTGGAAGGCATATAATCTGACATCTCCTCGAGCGATATATTTTCGTCCGAGGGATGCAGATATACGGCGTCAGCCTCCAGGTTTAAGGCTTTACGGGTGGATATGGAGGGCGTAACACTGCCCGGTCTTGCAGGTTTTAGTTTTAAAGCCTTTACGGCTTTAGATTTAGCAATCGGAGCTTTTCTACGAGTAGTCGATGTGGATGCTGATTTTGGCTTTTGTACAGATATAGGGGGTAATTTAACAATCGGGAGTGAGAGAGCATCCGTTTGTTTGCTTGTTGTTCTGGTGACCTTGGCAGCGACAGTCGCATAGCTGACTCCTACTTGAGGTGAGCGAGCTGTAACAGCCCGTCTCGCTTCAGGAGAGGAACAATTATTCTTAACTTCGGTGGTAGTGATCTCTTTTTCCAGTATCCAGATAGGACAACTTCTAGCGTAGGAGGGGTGGTCACCCTTACAGTTGACGCACCTCTCCTTTGCAGTACAAGACAAGCTGTCGTGGCCAACTGCTGCGCAGCGAGCGCAAGTCAGTTTGCCCCTGCAAGCCACTTTAGAGTGACCAAATCTCTGGCATTGGAAACAACGCAAAGGATTTGGAATAAATGGCCTAACGGAGAGATGCATATACGAGTCAGTACGAGATGTTTAGTATTAATAACTTTATCATCTCTCCTGACAGTAATGCGTTTTACAGCACAGACCTTTTGCTCTTTTAGATTTTCTAGTATTTCATCCGTAGGCGAGTTAAGCAAATCCTTGGCGGATATCACACCACGAGAAAAGTTAAGGTTTGTATGAGGCGAGACAGACACCTGAAGGTTAGCAAGCATATTCATATTAGTAATCGAGGTTGCTTGTGTTTGTGATGCGACTTCTACCATTAGGTCGCCAGAACGTAATTTTCTGATGCTCTTCACATCACCGATCGTGCCTGCAATAGCTTTTTGAATGAGTAAAGGGGATACTGTATCAAAAATACCCTCTTTCCTTTTGATTACATAAAACTTTGCATTTAGTAAAGATAAAGGATGCTCCCGTGGGAGAATAGAAATATTCATTTCCATATATAAAATGGAAAATTCGGGACCTGACGGCACCACCCACCAATGAGTCCAACAAGGGGATGCAGACCAGCTGCACCAGTGCTAGCCAGGTCCTATACGCTCACAGTACATCCATACGCTCACAGTACACATGAAGTGGCCTCCACCCTTAACGAGTCACCCAGTAGATGTACCGATCGCTTGATCCATAAAGCCGATTGATGTGCTGAGGACCACAGCACACCTCCCGTTTACCTGAAACAGAGGCCAAAGTAATGCGTTGGTCTCTGGAGTCCTCAATTTCCAGGACCCTCCTTTCCAGGGTTGGTTGGGTTTTATGGCGCAAGGTCCAAAAACGGACATGCTGCGCCAACAATGAAGTTTAAAAGGAGTGTTTTTATTATATTTATTATTTATTTTCTTTTTTTTTTCTGTATATATATTTAAACCCAAGCAACATTAAAATATTAAAACACAAAAACCAGTGTATAAGTTATATTAAAATGTATATATTAAATAAAGATAAATCAAATATATATAAAATCCCAAAATGTATAAACATAAATCATATAAAATTTAAAAAACCTATTGCTCTCATATAAGTACATAGGTTCTTGTGGGGTGGCTCCCCCAGCAAATCAAATAGAGTTAAAAGGTTTGTTTTAAAAAATTTAAAACGGTAGACGTTAAAAGTAGAACATGAAATTAAAATATGATAAACAGAAAATGGTTCATCATACACCTCACACCATGGATTTAAATCACTTAAAAACAAATGTTTGTGTGTGAAACGTGTGTGTCCGATACGAAGGCGAGTTAATCTAACATCAGCACTTCGTAACGGTAAAACTGATAATGAGGTGAGGGATGGGAAAATAGTATGTAATTTGTTGACGACCTGTAAGTTCCACGATTCCTGCCATAGACCATATATAAAACTTTTTATAGCATTTCTCACATCTTAGAGAGGAACCGATGGTAATATTGGGTCTGATGCAGCCTTTGCTGCTGCATCCGCTCTCTCATTTCCATCAAGACCTACGTGACTTGGTATCCAACAAAATATAATATCATATCCCTTGCCAGCAAGGGAATCTAATGCTCTAAAAATCTTTGACACAACAGGATGGCAAGTAAAACGATTGTTTCTCAATGCTTTCAATACACTCATGCTGTCAGTATATATACAAAATTGACGATGTTCATCTGTATTCACAAGCTGAAGCACATAAAAGATAGCTGCCGCTTCAGCAGTAAAGATGGAGTAGGACGAATGTAGACTGTGACTAAAAACTGTGTTATTCATAATAACTCCACAGCCCACGTGTCCTGCTGATTTTGAACCTTCCGTGAATACAGGTGTGTATGATTGATACTGACAGCGATGGGAGGAAAATAGCGTTTGAAAAACAATAGGTGTTGTGTCTGATTTTAAAAACTGAGCAAAAGAGTTATTAAAATTAATGGTTGGATGATACCAAGGCGGATGAGAAAAATTATCAATAGACTTTATCCGAACATCACATAGGTCTGTGAGCCACATATATGATTTGGCTCTTGTGAGAAAAGGTGGGATGCTCTTTGGTCGAGCATCAAACAGTCTTTTAAGATAGGCATTAGGAACCATGGAACGTAATGGGTGATGTGGGATGGATATAATTTTTGCGTAGTAATTGAGAGTTTGCTGCATTCGTCTCAGGTCTAACGGTAGTTGATGGCATACAACGTATAGACTCTGGACGGGTGATGTGCGGAATGCCCCAGAGCATATTCTCAAAGCAGAGTGATGAACTGTGTCCAGTCTTCGTAAAATAGAAGATCTAGCCGATCCATAAACAACACACCCGTAGTCAATGCGGGATAAAATCAATGACTTATAAATTCGAAGATGTGATGTGCGATCTGCACCCCAAGATGTATTTGACAACACCTTGAGGATATTAAGCGAACGCTCACACTTCTTCCGCAAATACAAAACATGCGAAAGAAAGGTTAATTTTCTGTCAAAGATTATTCCCAAAAATTTTATTTCATTGACTACTTGTATTGGGATGTTGTTGATATTAATAACTGGATCATTGTGAAGGCTAGTCTTTCTACAGAAGTGGACACATCTACTCTTGCTAGGAGATAAAGTATGGCCATTCTCAGCACACCATGCAGCAAGTTTGTTAACTGCTGTTTGCAGTTGTCTCTCAATTAATCGCATATTAGACCCCTCGCATGATATTTGCAGGTCGTCAACATATAGTGTACCATTTATTGAAGGTGGTAATTGATGTAGGATGTTACTGATGAATAAATTAAAAATGGTGACACTTAAAATAGAGCCTTGGGGAACACCCTCGGCTTGAATAAAAGTATTGGAAACTACAGTTCCAATACGAACTTTAAAAACACGGGAGCTTAAAAATTTTTGAAGGAATATCGGAAGATTACCCCGAAAGCCAAAATCATATAATGTACGGAGAATTCCGTATCGCCATGTACGGTCATATGCCTTCTCGATGTCAAAGAAAATGGAGACCAGATGGTTTCCCCGCACAAAAGCATTGCGGATTTGGGTCTCCAAATATGTGATATTATCAAGAGTGGATCTCCCTTTACGGAAGCCACTCTGATTAATATGTACACATTTATTTTTTCTAAGACATATACGAGACGGCCGTTGACCATACGTTCGAGAGTCTTACATAAGCAACTCGTCAGAGCAATTGGTCGATAATTTGAAGGGTCTGAAGGATCTTTACCACCCTTTAAGACAGGAATCACTATTGCTTCCTGCCAAAGACATGGAAATTCATCTTCAGTCCAGATCCTATTGAAAAGGTAAAGTAAGTTCAACAGGGAGTCTGGACCTAAATGTTGAAGCATGAGATAACTGATTCCATCAGGTCCCGGACTGGTGTTATTGGCCTGCTGTAAAGCTTTCTTCAATTCAAACATTCCAAATTCACAGTTGTACGGTAAGACTTGTCGATGGTTGAAGCGAATTGGTACTCGCTCAGCACGAATCTTAGTCCTCAAAAACGAAGGACTATAAGAGTTCGAGCTTGAGACGTTAGCAAATGCTTCACCAAGGACGTTAGCAATATCCGTAGGAGAAGAGCATATAGCAGCTCCGGATTTTAATATAGGAATAGAAAATTCTCTATAAATTCCATTGGCTGCTTTCACCCTTCTCCACAACTGCTTACTGGAAGTTGAAGATGTTATTGAAGATACATAGCAGGACCAGGATTCCTTCTGACTTCGACGACGTGCTCTGCGAGCTAATGCTTAAGCTCTCTTAAAGGCGATAAGATTCTCCGTTGTGGGGTACCTCCTAAATATCCCCCATAACTTCCTTTGCTTTTTGTAAGTTTGTTGGCATTCTTTACTCCACCAAGGTTTGCAACGCCTTTTGGGTATAGAGGAACTTTTGGGTATTGTTCTATCAGCTGCATTTATAATTGTTTTAGTGACTTTTCTAACGGCTTCATCAATATTCTCGATCAAAACCATTTGATTATCAATAACTGCCAATTGTGTAAATGACGTCCAATCTGCCCGACTGTACACGTAAGTATGTAGACGTTGTACTACACTACTACCTCCAGTCTGGGAGATGACGAGAGGAAAATGATCGCTGTTGTGCAGATCATTTCCTACTAATAGATTTAACAATGGCAGCAATGATGGTGAACAAATAGCAAGATCGAGGGTATGAAATGTTCTTGTGGGTACGTGAAAATATGTTTTCTCGTCGGTATTAAGCAGACAGAGACTATTATCTGAAATAAACCGCTCTATCTGCCGACCGCGAGAATTAGTATCATCATTTCCCCACAAAGAACTATGGCCGTTAAAGTCACCTAACAACAGAAATGGTGTTGGCAGCTGATCTATTAATGCATCAAGTTCCTCTTGGCGGATGACATCATGTGGTGGTAAATATAAACTACAGACTGTAATTAAGCTTGAAGTATGTATTTTTACAGCTACAGCCTGTAGAGTAGTATTTAATGGATGGAGAGTGCTGGGGAAATTATTGGATGTTAATATGCAAACACCTCCAGACACTGCACCACTATCAACCACAGTCTTTTCGGAAGCTTTTAAACCCACGCATGGTAAAGCTATTGCTAGACTTCAGGAAAGTTTCCTGAAGTTCTATACATGCGGGGTTATAAGCAGATATAATAGACTTGATGTCATCTAAGTGTGAACGCAAACCATGGCAGTTCCAACATATAAAGGAAGTTTTTTTTAAACAGAAGAGCTCCTCCTCTGGAGCCGGAAGGCATGTCCTCCATTGATTCCTCGAATGCAAAATCATCATCCGAGGGATGAAGTTTGACAGCGTCCAATTCCAGAGTTAACAAAACTTTACGGGTGGATAAGGAGGATTTTGTAAGTCCCTCCTTTGCAGATTTTAATTTAGAGGCCTTAAAGCCTCTTGTTTTTGTACTTGGAGCTCTTCGAACAGTAGGAGGTGACGATCTTAGCTTTTGAGATTTTAACTAGGGCAATCCTATAGAAGAAAGTGGCAGAGTATCCGTTTGTGTACTCATACATTTGGTGACCTTTTTGGATACGGCCGCATAACTCACTCCAGACTGTGGCGTACGAGATGTAACTATTTTCCTCGCCTCAGGAAATGAACATTTATTTTTAACTTTAATCGTGGTGATTTCTTTTTCATAACCCCACTGAGGACAACTTCGAGAATAGGAGGGGTGGTCACCATGACAGTTGACACACCTCTCCTTGGCTGTACAGTTCGAGCTATCGTGGCCAACCACCGCGCAGCGAGCGCAGGTGGGTTTGCCTCTGCAAGCATTCCTCAAGTGTCCAAAGAGCTGGCATTGGAAACATCGCAAGGGATTTGGAATATACTGTCGAACAGGTAAATTCATGTATGCAACTTTAATTTTGTCAGGAAGGTCTGGGGTCGCAAAGGTCAGAATGAGATGTTTAGTATCAATAAACTTATCATCTCTTCTGACTCTAATGCGTTCAACGCCACAGACCTTTTGACTTTGTAAATTATCCAGAATTTCATCTGTCGAAGTATTCAACAAATCCCTGGCGGAAATCACTCCACGTGAAAAATTCAAATTTCCATGAGGCAAGACAGTTACTTCTATATTTGCCATCAGTCGCATATTAATAATTGTGTCTGCTTGAGTAGAGTTTGCAACCTCTACCAATAGGTCACCTGATCTTAATTTCCGGATACTCCTCACTTCTCCTACAAAACCCAATATTCCTTTTTGAATGAGAAAGGGGGACACTTTTTCAAATGAACCCTCCTTTCTTTTAATTATAAAATATTTGCAATTTGTATCATTCAATAAATGCTCCCGTGGGAGGAAAGACTTATTTTTTTCCATTTATATAAAGATAAAATTTCAGGACCTGACCGCACCACCCACCACCGAGTTCAACAACGGGATGCAGACCAGCTGCACCAGTGCTAGCCAGGTCCTATACGCTCACAGTACATCCCTGAGGTGGCCTCCACCCTTAACGAGTCACCCAGTAGATGTACCGATCGCTTGATCCATAAAGCCGATTGATGTGCTGAGGACCACAACACACCTCCCGTTTACCTGAAGCAGAGGCCAAAGTAATGTGTTGGTCTCTGGGGGCCTCAATTACCAGGACCCTCTTTTCCAGGGACACGGGTCTCAACGCACGGCAAACACGTGGGTGATTTAGTCCCCAAGAATAGCTTATAGCAACAGAGCGGCGAAAGCTACTCAAGAGGAGCCCTCAACCTCTTGCAAGGCAACCACACTGAGGGAGAAGAGGAAGAAAAAGCAGAAGAGTAGAGGAGAGAAGAAAAGAAATAAGAGGACAGATCACTAGGGTACCTCGGGATTGTGACACCCGTGTTTATCTAAAGAAGGTAAACCCCCTGAGGGGTGACCATACGTTCGAGAGTCTTACATAAGCAACTCGTCAGAGCTATTGGTCTTAACTTGAAGGAACAGAAGGATCCTTACCAGCCTTAAGGATCGGAATCACTAATTTTTCGTTCCAAAGTGATGGAAATTTATTTTCAGTCCAGATCCTATTCAACAAGTAAAGTAAGTTCAACAGGGAATCTGGACTTAAATGACGAAGCATTTGATAGCTGATTCCATCTGGTCCTGGGCTAGTATCATGGGCCTGCTGTAATGTCCTCTTCAATTCCAACATCCGAAATTCACAGTTGTAAGCCAAAGCTTGTCCATGGTTGAAACGAATTGGTATTCGCTCAGCACTACTCTTTGTCTTTAACCGCTTGCCTGATTATCCCGAGTTATTTCGGGTTCATATATATTGCAGTTAATTATTATCCCGAGAAAACTCGAGTGAAACAGAATTTGTCAGTACGATTTGTTTTATCACGGTTTTTATTCGGCCTGGAGGAAATGGAAGGAAATATTCGTCTTTAACTGGCAGTTTGCCAAGTTTCGTTGATTTCGCGGGATTGGTCACCTGTTTTCCTATTGAATAACGGCTTGTGTACTAAGAAAGATAGTTGTGTTGAAAAAAGTAAAATAATGTCGATGATGAAAGATAGCGAAAGCGATGATTTATCAGATAGTGATTATGAAGAGGTGGACATTGAAAATAGTGGAAGTGATTCGTCTGTAAGTAGCCTCATTGAAGACGACAGTTCAAGTGATTCGGATTCGGACGATTTGCTGGCAGCTCGTCAATGGTGTACAATTCAAAAAACGAAGTTGCCACCTGCACCTGCTCGTTTTCCTTTTACTGCCAACGCAGGTATGAATTTCAATATTGATATCAGTAATGTTTTGGAATTTTTCTATAAATATTTTGATAATTAATTGATCGATATTATTACAACCGAAACAAATCGATATGCGGAAGAGCGTGCTCGTAGATTGCATTCAAAACCATGGTGTTCTACTTCTCAAAATGAAATAAGAATTTTTTTGGGAATAACTATTCTCCAAGGTGTTATAAGAAAAACCAGATCTGCAAGATTATTGCAGTAAAAATCAGTTGTTGAATACTCCATTTTTTGCAAAAACAATGTCATATAGACGATTTTGTTAGATAAGCAAAACTTGCACTTCAGCAACAATGATGCAAATACACATCCTTGTCCAAAACTAAATAAGATATGGCCAATTCTGCAACATTTACTTGAGAAGTTTCAGAGTGCGATTATACCTGAACGAGATATAACAATAGATGAAAGTTTACTTCTTTATAAAAGAGTTACCTCGAGATCTAAAGACAAAAAAAATTTAAAAAAGGAGAAATTATTGGGTATCAAAGAGGGAAAGTAACTGTAATGAAATGGAAAGATAAAAAGGATGTTAGTCTAATTTCCACAATACATACAATCGAAATGCAGGATGTGACAAATAAACAGGGAGTGACAAAGTCCAGGCCTAAATGTGTAGTTGACTACAATGACAAAATGGGGGTGAAGATAAAGTCGACCAGCATTTAGCTGCTTATTCTACACCCAGAAAAAGAGGGAAAAAGTATTATAAGAAGATTTTCTTCCACTTATTGGATTTGGCCTTGTGGAATTCCTACATCTTGTACTGTAAAGCAGGAAGTTCCCGATCACCTAAACAATTTAGAATGGAACTGATTGAAAAACTAATTTCAGAAAATCATCGTGACGAGTTTTCTGCCACATCAGGAAGACCCAGCATTAGCCCTTCACCACTCAGGTTAACCTCAAGGCATTTTCCTGATGTTATTCCTGCTACTGAAAAAAATCAAATCCAACGAGACAGTGTACTTTGTGCTCCCGAAAAAGAGATTGCAGAGGTAAGCCAGTAAGAAAAGAGACCAGATACCAATGTACAGAATATCAGGTACCACTTTGTGTTGTCCCTTGTTTCAAAAACTATCATACAAAGACTAATATTTAACTTTTGTCCATTTGCCCGAGATAACTCGGGATAGTGAACTAATATTAAAACTAAATGCTTTTACACCTGTAAAATATAAAAAATTCAACTTAAAACCTACCTATTTTGTTTTGTTCTGTTTCCATGTAATTAATAATAAAATAAAAAATGTGATGATTTTTTGCAATTTTTTTCAAAAAAATGCGTAAGGGAAGCGGTTAAGAACGAAGGACTATAAAAGTCGTTTCTTGAGACGCTAGCAAAGGTTTCACCAAGGACGTTAGCAATGTCCCCAGGAGAAGAGTATATAGCAGCTCCAGATTTCAAAATAGGAATGGAAAATTCTCTATATATTCCATTGGCTGCTTTCACTCCTCTCCACAACTGTTTACTGGGTGTAGAAGAAGTAATTGAGGATACATAGCGAGACCAGGATTCCTTCTGACTTCGACGACGAGCTCTGCGAGCTAGTGCTTTTGCTCTCTTAAAGACGATAAGATTCTTAGTTGTGGGGTACCTCCTAAATATCCCCCATAACTTCCTCTGTTTTTTATATGTTTCTTGGCATTGTTTGTTCCACCATGGTTTGCAACGCCTGTGTGATATAGGATATAGGATAGAGGAACTCTTAGGCATTGATACATCAGCTGCTTTCTTAATTGTTTCAGTGACTTTACTAACGGCAATATCAATATCTTCGATCGAGACCATTTTATCATCAACAACTGCCAATTGTGTAAATAACGTCCAATCTGCCAGACTGTACACGTAAGTTGGTAAGCGTTGTCTTACACTACTACCTCCAGTCTGGGAGATGACGGGAGGAAAATGATCGCTATTATGCAGATCATTTCCTACATTTAAATTTAATAATGGCAGTAGTGAGGGAGAACTATAGCCAGATCGAGAGAAAGAAATGTTCTTGTGGATATGTGAAAGTAGGTCTTCTCCTCTGTATTAAGCAGACAGAGATTGTTATCTGAAATAAACCGCTTTATCTGCCGACTGCGAGAATTGGTATCATCACTTCCCCACAAAGAATTATGGCCGTTAAAGTTCGTAGGCAACAGTTCGTCCGTAGGCGTGTTAAGCAAATCCTTAGCGGATATCACACCACGAGAAAAGTTAAGGTTCAAATGAGGAGAGACAGACACCTCAATGTTAGCAAGCAATTTCAGATTGTTTATAACGTTACCTTGTGCTTCTGATGCGACTTCAACCATTAAATCACCAGAACGCATTTTCCGAATGTTCTTCACTTCGCCGATATTTCAACTGATAGCTTTTTGGATTAGGAAAGGGGATACATTTTCAAAGGTACCCTCTTTCCTTTTCACAACATAAAACTTTGCTTGTGATAATGACAATGAGTGCTCCCGTGGGAGAGAAGAAAAAGTATTTGTTTCTATATTAAAAATGGAAAGTTCGGGACCAGACGGCATCACCCACCACCGAGTCCAACAAGGGGAGGCAGACCAGCTGCACCAGTGCTAGCCAGGTCATAAACGCTCACAGTACATCCCTTAAGTGGCCTCCACCCTTAACGAGTCACCCAGTACATGTACCGATCGCTTGATCCATAAAGCCGATTGATGTGCAGAGGACCACAACACACCTCCCGTTTACCTGAAGCAGAGGCCAAAGTAATGTGTTGGTCTCTGGGGGCCTCAATTACCAGGACCCTCCTTTCCAGGGACACGGTTCTCCACGCACGGCAAACACGTGGGTGATTTAGTCCCCAAGAGTAGCTAATAGCAACAGAGAGGCGAAAGCTACTCAAGGGGAGCCCTCAACCTCTTACGAGGCAATCACTCTGAGGGAGAAGAGGAAGAAACAGCAGAGGTTGGTTGGTTGGTTGGTTAGTTAGTTAGTTGGTTGGGTTTTATGGCGCAAGGTCCAAAATTGGACATGCTGCGCCAAGAGTAAGATTTTGTTTCATTATTAATTTATTTTTCTTTCTTTATTTTTTTTTCAAAAAACCCAAGCAACATTTAAAAAATTTTAAAATACAAAAATCTGTGTATATAATATTTTAAAATACAATTTATAAGATAAAATATATGTATAATTTTAAAATTTAACAAACAAATCAAATAAAATGTATAAATCCTATTGCTCTTAAAAAAGCGAATAGGTTTTTATGGGGTGGATCCCCTATTAAATCAAATAAAGTTATAAAATCAGTATTAAAAAAGTGTATACGTAAATGGTTAAAACATGAACATGAAATTAAAATATGATGCACAGTATAAGGTTCATCACACGTTTCACACCAAGGATTTAATTCACTCAAGAACAAATGTCTGTGTGTGAAACGTGTGTGTCCGATACGAAGGCGAGTCAATCTAACATCTGCACTTCGTAGCGGTAAAACTGATAATGAGGTGAGGGATGAGAAAATGCTATGGAGTTTGTTTCCGACCTGCAAGTTCCATGATTCTTCCCATAGGGAACATATAAATCTTTTTATACCCTTTCTCACATCTGAGAGCGGAACCGATGGTAAAATTGGATCTTCAGCTGCCTTTGCAGCTGTATCCGCTCTCTCGTTTCCATCAAGACCTACGTGACTTGGTACCCAACAAAATATTATTTTGTATCCCTTGCCAGCAAGGGAATCCAATGCTGAGAAAATTCTAGACACAACAGGATGACAGGTAACGCTATTGTTTTTCAAGGCTTCAATCATACTCATGCTGTCAGTGTAAATACAAAATTCATGACAATCATCTGCATTCACGTGCTGAAGCGCATAGAAGATGGCGGTTGCTTCAGCAGTAAAGACGGAGCAGGATGAATGTAGGCTGTAACTAAAAGCTGTATTATTGATAAAAACTCCACAGCCCACATGTCCTGCTGATTTAGAACCGTCTGTGAATACAGGTTTGTATGATTGATACTGACAGCGATGAGAAGAATATAGCTGCTGAAAAACAATAGGTGTTGTGTCAGATTTTCTGTAGTGAGCAAAGGTATTGATAAAATTATATGTTGGGTTATACCAAGGCGGATGAGCAAATTGAGGTACAGACTCAATCCGAATATCATGTAGGTCTGTGAGCCACAGATGTGATTTGGCTCGTGTGAGAAAAGGTGGGATGCTCATTGGACGAGCATCATATAATCTCATGAGAGAGGTATTTGGAACCATGGAACGTATTGGGTGATTTGGGGTCGACATGATCTTAGCATAATAATTGAGAGACTGCTGCATTCGTCTCAGGTCTAACGGTAATTGATGACATATCACGTATAGACTCTGGACGGGTGATGTGCGGAATGCCCCAGAGCATATCCTCAAAGCAGAGTGATGAACTGTGTCCAGTCTTCGTAAAATAGAAGATCTAGCCGATCCATAAACAACACTTCCGTAGTCAATGCGGGATAAAATCAATGACTGATAAATGCGAAGTAGTGATGTGCGATCTGCACCCCAAGATGTATTTGACAACACCTTGAGGATATTAAGCGATCGCTCACACTTCTTCCGCAAATATAAAATATGCGGAAGAAAGGTCAATTTTCGGTCAAAGATAATACCCAGGAATTTTATTTCATTGACTACTTGTATTGAAGTGTTGTTGATATAAATAGTTGGATCATTATGCAGGCTAGTCTTTCTACAGAAGTGGACACATCTACTCTTGCTAGGAGATAAAGTATGGCCATTCTCAGCACACCATGCAGCAAGCTTGTTGACTGCTGTTTGCAGTTGTCTCTCAATTAATCGCATATTCGAACCCTCGCATGATATTTGCAGGTCGTCCACAAACAAAGTACCATGTACTGATGATGGAAGCTGATGAAGTATGTTACTGATGAAGAGACTAAAAAGTGTGACGCTTAAAATAGAGCCCTGAGGAACACCCTCAGATTGTGTAAAAGTATTGGATGTATAGCTTCCAATACGTACTTTAAAACCACGGGAGCATAAAAAATTCTGTAGGAATATCGGCAAATTACCCCGAAAGCCAAAATCATATAATGTCCGGAGAATTCCATATCGCCATGTATGGTCATAAGCCTTCTCTATGTCGAAGAAAATGGAAACTAAGTGATTTCTCCGCACAAAAGCGTTGCGGATTTGAGTTTCCAAGTATATCATATTATCAAGAGTGGATCTTCCTTTACGAAAGCCACTCTGATTTTTATGGATATAATTATTAGTTTCTAAGACATAGATGAGACGAGCATTGACCATACGTTCGAGAGTCTTACAGAAGCAACTCGTCAGAGCAATTGGTCGATAATTTGAAATGTCTGAAGGATCCTTACCAGCCTTTAGCACAGGAATCACTATTGCTTCTTGCCATAAAGATGGAAATTTATTTTCAGTCCAGATCCTATTGAACAAATATAATATGTTCGATAGGGAGTCTGGACTTAAATTTCGAAGCATTTGATAGCTGATTCCATCAGGTCCCGGACTGGTATTATTGGCCTGCTGTAAAGCTTTCTTCAATTCAAACATTCCAAATTCGCAGTTGTACGGTAAGACTTGTCGATGGTTGAAGCGAATTTGTACTCGCTCAGCACGACTCTTAGTCCTCAAGAACGAAGGACTATAAGAGTTCGAGCTTGAGACGTTAGCAAATGCTTCACCAAGGACGTTAGCAATATCCGTAGGAGAAGAGTATATAGCAGCTCCGGATTTTAAAATAGGAATAGAAAATTCACTATAAATTCCATTGGCTGCTTTCACCATTCTCCATAACTGCTTACTGGAAGTTGAAGATGTTATAGAAGATACATAGCAGGACCAGGATGCCTTCTGACTTCGACGACGAGCTCTGCGAGCTAATGCTTTTGCTCTCTTAAAGGCGATAAGATTCTCCGTTGTGGGGTACCTCCTAAATATTCCCCATAACTTCCTCTGTTTTTTATATGTTTCTTGGCATTGTTTGTTCCACCAAGGTTTGCAACGCCTGTGTGGTATAGAGGAACTCTTGGGTATTGATGCATCAGCTGCATTCTTAATTGTTTCAGTGACTTTACTAACGGCAATATCAATATCTTCGATCGAAACCATTTTATCATCAACAACTGCCAATTGTGTAAATAACGTCCAATCTGCCCGACTGTACACGTAAGTAGGTAAGCGTTGTCTTACACTACCACCTCCAGTCTGGGAGATGACGAGAGGAAAATGATCGCTGTTGTGCAGATCATTTCCTACTATTAGATTTAACAATGGCAGAAGAGATGGAGAACAAATGGCTAGATCGAGAGAATGAAATGTTCTTGTGGGTACATGGAAATATGTCTTCTCGTCGGTATTAAGCAGACAGAGACTATTATCTGAAATAAACCGCTCTATCTGCCGACCGCGAGAATTAGTATCATCATTTCCCACAAAGAACTATGGCCGTTAAAGTCACCTAACAACAGAAATGGTGTTGGCAGCTGATCTGTTAAAGCATCGAGTTCCTCTTGGCGGATGACATCATGTGGTGGTAAATATAAACTACAGACTGTTAATAAGCATGCAGTATGAATTCTTACAGCAACAGCCTGTAGAGTAGTATTCAATGGATGGGCAGTGCTGGGAAAAGTATTAGATGTTAATATACAAACACCTCCAGACACTGCACCATCGTCACCACAGTCTTTTCTAAAGCTTTTAAACCCACGCATGGAAAAGTTATTGCTGGACTTCAGGAATGTTTCCTGAAGTGCAACACATGCGGGGTTGTAGGCTGAAATTATAGACTTGATGTCATCATGATGGGAACGCAAACCATGGCAGTTCCAAGAAACAAAGGAAGTTATTATTGAATTTGAAAAGCTCCTTTCCCGGAGCTGGAAGGCATGTCATCTGACATCTCCTCGAGCGATAAATCCTCGTCCGAGGGATGTAATGAAACAGCGTCAGCCTCCAGGGTTAAGGCTTTACGGGTGGATATTGAGGGCCTAATAATGCCCTCTTTAGCAGATTTTAGTTTAAAAGCCTTTACGGCTTTAGATTTTGCAATCGGAGCTTTTCTACGGGGAATGTTTGTGGAGGTTGATTTTGGCCTTTTCTCAGAGGTAGGGGGTAATTTGACTATTGGAAGTGAAAGAGCATCAGTTTGCGTGCTAGTCGTTCGGGTGACTTTTGCGGCGACAGAAGCGTAGCTAACTCCTGCTTGAGGTGTACGTGCGGTAACAGTACGTCTCGCCTCAGGATATGAACAGTTGTTCTTAACTTTAGTGGTTGTGATCTCCTTTTCCAGTATCCAGATAGGACAACTCCTAGCGTAGGAGGGGTGGTCACCTTTACAGTTGACACACCTCTCCTTTGCAGTACAAGACGAGCTGTCGTGGCCAACTGCTGCGCAGCGAGCGCAAGTCAGTTTGCCCCGGCAAGCCGCTTTGGAGTGTCCAAATCTCTGGCACTGGAAACAACGCAAAGGATTTGGAATGAACGGCCTAACGGATAGATGCATATACGCAGCTTTAATATGCTGCGGTAGGTCTGGCGTCGCAAATGTCAGTACGAGATGTTTAGTATTAATAAACTGCCCATCTCGTCTGATAGTGATGCGTTTTACAGCACAGACCTTTTGATCTATGAGATTTTCTAAGATCTCGTCCGTTGGCGTATTTAGCAAATCCTTGGCGGATACCACACCACGTGAAAAGTTAAGATTCAAGTGAGGAGAGACAGACACCTCAAGGTTAGCTAGCGTATTCATGTTAGCAATCAGAGTTGCTTGTGCATCTGAAGCAACTTCTACCATCAAATTACCAGAACGAAGTTTCCGGATGCTCTTCACTTCGCCGATATTGCCACTAATACCTTTTTGAATTAGGAAAGGGGATACATTATCAAATGTACCCTCCTTCCGCTTCACAATATAAAATTTGGCTTTTAAATTTTTCAATGTATGCTCCCGTGGGAGAGAAGAGAATAATGTTTCCATGATAGAGATGGAAAATTCGGGACCTGACGGCACCACCCACCACCGAGTCCAACAAGGGGATGCAGACCAGCTGCACCAGTGCTAGCCAGGTCCTATACGCTCACAGTACATCCCTGAAGTGGCCTCCACCCTTAACGAGTCACCCAGTAGATGTACCGATCGCTTGATCCATAAAGCCGATTGATGTGCTGAGGACCACAACACACCTTCCGTTTACCTGAAGCAGAGGCCAAAGTAATGTGTTGGTGTCTGGGGGCCTCAATTACCAGGACACTCCTTTCCAGGGACACGGGTCTCCACGCACGGCAAACACGTGGGTGATTTAGTCCCCAAGAGTAGCTAATAGCAACAGAGTGGCGAAAGCTACTCAAGGGGAGCCCTCAACCTCTTGCGAGGCAACCACACTGAGGGAGAAGAGGAAGAAAAAGCAGAAGAGTAGAGTAGAGAAGAAGAGAAAGAAGAGGACAGATCACTGGGGTACCTCGGGATTGTGACACCCGTATTTACCTAAAGAAGGTAAACCCCCTGAGGGG